>CM017562.1:52510682-53064852 GCA_007844125.1 Sinonovacula constricta
TATTTGTATCATAACATCTCTATATCAGCTGATGCAGCCATTTTTGAAATTGGTGGAAACTTAATCTTGTATTGATTTTCTCTTTTTAACCTGCTGACTGCTGTGTAAGGTTTTGTGAATTTCTTCCACATTATGCCAGTTGATTAGTTTATGGGTTTAAAGAAAACTTCCATGTCAGCATTTATTTAGTGTTCTTTGATGTTAAAACTAACAAAGTGAGTAAGTCTGTGACTTCTATATGTTTGTCCGTGTTAGGGTCCATGTGCCTGCTATCAGTAAGTACTGCAACAATTTGTAGTGTCATGTGCCTTAGGAAAAAGACTGAGGTTTCCAAATATCAGAAGTATCATTATTTGGTCTCACAAAAAGCTTAGTGTAAAATAGTGTGTTGGGGTTGGGGTTGCACTATCTTGATTCAATGTGTAGTTATTTTTACTGGAAAGATGAATCCATTTTAACACTTGTCAATACATATTTCTTACAAAATTTACATTTTCTGCTTAAGATTTTGATGAAAGAAACAGGAATTTTGAATAATTTTAAATTTGCAATGCCCATGCTATGGTTAAGTTAGAGTTAGCTGTGATCTCAATTGTCTATTCTCACTGGTCACTAAGATTAAAATTATGTCTGCTATTTTTCTTTGCCAATATTCATTTTTTAGCAAATACTACATCTAAACAATTACATAAATAACTTTTATGTCTTAATATTTATAATAAATATTGAGCTCACTTAAAAAACATTTTCCTGTACACAAATAAGTAAGTGCACTTGAAATTTAATCTTTTCACATCATGTTCGGTGAATATTATTTTTTTATCCAGAATTGTTTACAATTCACATGCTTTAGTATCTAAAAATAAAATTTATGTCTAGGCTATGAATTGAAATATTTTAGTTTCAAGATTTATTTCAGAAATACATTTTAAAAATTAAAAATCAAGATTTCAAGTAGATCTTCTTGGATTAATAATATTTGATATGTTTTATTAATAAAAATATGTTGACTGGTTAAGTTTAAGCATGTTAGCAATAATCTCCCTCCCAGGCATCCCACTCTCACTCTCTTTGGGACCAAGTGAAGATCAATAAAAGACGATGCATATTACATTTTTTAAGTAAATGTAAAAAATAAGTAGCAAATACTGATCTATGTTTATAATGGGATTTATTAACTCACTGCACACAATTGAGGTGTGGAGATAAGAATAAAGCGTGTAATCTTTAATATCACTTTATAATGTAATTCCAATATATATATGTCCAACAAGAATAGTTTTCCAAACAAGATGAGTGCTGTCCTTGTAGTCATAGTCTTATCTGAAAATACAGAAGTTTTAAACCAAAGGTTAAGAACCTTGATATATATCTGAGTTTGCTAATTTGCATAATAAAATATAACAATGATTTAATAAGCATTCTAATTAGACAATTAATGCAGCAGTGTGGGCAGTATTTAATTTGTAGATTAAAAGCATATTAAAAAAGAGTTTTGTTCATTTAACATTCTAGCACTCTGTACAATTACAATCACAATGAGCTGAAAAGAATTGCACACATCAAACTAGCATTTGCTGTGCCTCTCAATCTATGGCAATGAGACACATGCCAGATACAAATCTGTACATGAACATATAATAAATATATCTTTAGCTTTAACAATATTTTACAATGAAACTCACCAAAACATGGTACTGAAAACACTCCTCTCCTCACCAGTCCTCTCACAGTTAGTTAGCTGATATATGGTCTGTTAGCCTGTAAGTTAAAAAGTTGAGGCGAAGTACAAATTAACTATGTTGTGACAAAAAAAGGCAGTTTAAATAGTTAGCCATTATCATAACAACCCAGAGTTAGGTTAAAACCTCAAAGTAACTAGTTGACAGTCATTTAAAAAATGCAAGGCATGAGGACTCAATCAATTCATTAAGACAATAAATACAATTTATACAATTGACAATATTTTCATGCAAACCTAAATAAAAGTTGACATGGTAGATCTGAATAAACAAGTTTAAGTGACAAGCTGAACATCATGGCTGACAGATTGTTCTAACTTCACGGCAATGCATGTGCAATTTGTGAACCAATGACAAAGGTTATACTGTCAACCAATCAAAACCAACATAATGATATTAAGCATCAAAATGAGGCTACACTGTGGAAACTGGCTATAAAATACCAACCTGTCACATTATCATAAGCCACATTCAATTATTAGACAATGAAACAAAAATACAACTTATAACTGACATAAGCTACAATAGCCTTCTGTATCTACTAACACTCAGGTGAGCTGGACATTTATCCCACTTGAAATTTTTGAATGAAAACAGTCCTTTTTCTATACGGACAATCACTATGTGATGTTCATCCAATCAAAAACAATCAATTTACCGACTACGTACATTTGGAGAAAAGGAAAAATGCTGCAGGACAAAATTTACAATTAAACAACCATTTTTATTTAGGAACAAAATGAGATTATTGTAATGTATTGTTTTTAAATATGTAAGAAGTTTTAAAAAATATAAAGCTTAATTTTTCTTTAAATCTACAACATGAATTTTGCCATGTGTTTTTTGACATAAAGACTTGAGAGGTAGTTTGGGTGTATCCAGATAAATCAAAATAGTATCAAATCAAACAATATGTCTAAATTTTTGGACAAACCTTACCCTTACATAAGGTCACAACTAAACTTGATTTGTGGATTCCTCTGTTCATACCAAGGTCTCTCGAGAGATTTTCTGAATCAACTAAGCCCATTAAGTGATATTTACTACATTGTTTACATTAGTGTATATCGTTGTCTAATGAGAAAAAAACACATCAAATTGGTTATTGATGATACAACTTTGTTCCCTAAGTTTCTCACAAATTTTTTTTTTTTATGGGGGGGAGGGGAGCTGGGGTGGTCACTTGCAATAGCATTAATAGTAATGAGAAAGCTGAATTTTGAAAGCATGAGGGATTGACCTTGCATAACCTTGACTAACAGCAGCCACTAAATGCCTGGGAAAAAGTGCTTGTGCTTGTACAGAAACAAATAAGTATGTCGACGGAGTCTAGATGCATCATTTGTCGCCAGGCATGCATCGAAAATTTACGTATTGTAATCTGTTTTTTACTAGATGTTCAGGTGATTAAATTGTGTAAGGCAAATATGCATATATACAGATTTATGAATAAACAACGCTGCTCAGGAATATCAATCATAAACTTATGGAGCAAAAAGAAGGAGAAACTGGCTATGCATTATATGCTAGACCAAGATATTTGCAACATCCCACTGCATCTCTATTTTAGGTTTGCAATCAGGATTAAGAAACAGATCATTGCTTCTATTATGTAATGTATTTTTTCTCTCTCTACGTTTCTTTGTTGGCGATCTTTAAAGTGAAACACATATATTTGTTAAATTATTGAAAATAAATAATTTATCTTGATTTAGCAAGACAAAAATAAATTCTGTATTTTCCTGGTGTTTTGTTATTTTGAACTCAAGCAGACTACAACAGAGGAATAACTAAAAAATAGAAAATACCATTTGAGAAGTCAGTACAAGTATTTCACTCGTATATTGCAGTTACTCACAAATATTCAGTGTGTCATTTACAGACGCATACAGATAACAAAGGAAAAATTAAAAACAGATCACATGCTGATTTATGCAGTTATGACCTGAAAAAGACCCACTATGGTCTATCAGAAGTACCTTTCTTCTGTGTGTATATATTACATTTACAGTTTGCAAGTAAGGTGAGGGAATGTAGTAGTAGGTCAACGTCACAGTTGTCTGTGACTTGGGCAGACAGCTCTAGGGAGAGCATATTCATTCCTCCCCTCTGTAACCTTTTGAAGACAGGCATCAACTAGATAGAACCACTACTTCTTAGCCTGCTTCTCTTTCATAGGGTTCTATCATCATATCTGTTACAGACAAAGAGATTTTATTGTTTGTTTTATTGTTCCAACAACAATCTTTCAATTATCCATTGACAATGTAGATATAGTTCTGCCTTCACTGTCATGACATGCCATGAGTACCTTGCATGTTACCACACCTAGTCACATTATCCTGACACAAAGCCATGGAACTACTCTTTTCTATGCCTTAGCAAGGGAGATACGCCTCTTAAGTCTTTAATGAGTGCCACTTTCTTACCAGGTACCTTTCTTCAAAATTTTATGGTTTTACTCAGGCAAATTGTTACGTTCTTCCCCTTCTGTTATAGCTGGAAATGAAAATTTGCTTGAAACTGTGGAATTAACATTTATTTTATAATTAAACACAAGATACTTGCACTTTTTGTGGTCTGAAACACCTAAGGATTTCTCTTTGCACATTAGGGATGATTAATCCTCTAACTGCTGTATTTAACAACTTTTTTTTCAGAGGACATGAGGTTTTGTGAATAAGTTACCATTGTAACCATGTTGAATAAGCCAGCCCACACACTATGGCTGTGTTGTGTGGCCAACTTTATCAATGCTGCAGACAGGGTTATCATGCCAATAGCCATTGTTCCCATGACAGATGAGTTCAAGTGGGACCTGCATGGCCAGGGCTGGGTGCTCAGCTCGTTTGCTGTGGGTTACATTAGTAGCCAGGTATTGCCTATTTTATGTCAAATAAATTTAAAACCAAAATAATCATTGAATTTGCCTTAGTAATTGTTACTATACAAACTTTGTTGTCAAATAACTTTCTAATTTGCTTTATATGTATACAATATATCACTGAACAGTATACATCCTACAACAAGTTCAGTAACTCAGGGACTGTAAAACAGTTTTGTTAGAAACGCCAAAATGATTCTATTCTTACATTTTAGTGAAGTACATGTATTTGTGCATTTTTTTCATTATACAAGATTGTTACAATCTAATGGTTAGAATAAGTTGTACCATATGGCAGAGTTTTCTATGTTTATTGCTTCAGGTTGTTGGTGCCAGTGCAACCAAAAAGTATGGTGGCAAGAATGTGTTGATGGTGTCTGTTCTGCTGTGGTCCATGTCTACCTTCCTGGTTCCTCTCTTTGCTCACTCAATCACTGCACTCATCATTGGTAGGGTCCTCCTGGGCTTTGGTGAAGGACTAGGTAATCTTGGATTTCATATATTCAATTATTTAAGGTTTTAATATCATTTTGTAGTTATTTGTGCTTGAAGTACTCTTGTAGTGTGCATGCAAATTCCTTAAATGCACAGTTATTGTTATCAATTCAGACAGGATTTTTGCTCGTGATTGTAAAGCAAGTGTTAAAAAATAAATGCAGGGGATTAATTTTGATTCAACAGTCACATGCTTTTGTATATGCCCTCTTGCATAATTCTTACTATTGATATATGAAATAGATAATAAACCTAAATGGTTTATAAATTGTAAGGTCAAAGTCAAATATAAACTGAAAGCTGTTGTTATGTTCAAGTTTTATCTCCTGAGCAGCTGAAATTATAAAAGACACATGCTTGTTTATTGACACACATTATTCTGATGTCATTCAAAGGTCAAGTGGGTCATAAATTTATTGTAAACATACACATTGTTTCAAGTTGCCTGCAGAATTAAAAGAAATATTAAATAAAAACAGAGATTAATAAAGGTTTGAATTCTTCAAAATGGTTTAACTTTTTAAAAAGTAAAAGTTAGCAACACATTTTTGACATTTTGACACTGCAAGGGGAAAAACACCACCAGCAAATCAGGTCCAAGGATATAAGAGTGAAATCCATAATGGAACTGGCATAACTTTGCTGCTTTCTAAAACTTGTTAGCTTATATTGTTTGTAGAGTGGCTGCCCTAGTGTTCTGGCATGCTATAACAGTAAACACAGCACCTCTTCTAATAAATGCTACAGTTATGGAAGTTTCTCAGTAAGACTGTAAATTAGTTTAATTCTGCTTTTAATAACACTGAAATTATAATAATCTTTTTGGCAAATGACACAGACCATATATAGAAAGTAAAAGCAAGTAAAACATTTTACAACATTATATATTTTATTAAACAAACATGTTAAGAATTATTACAATAAATATATATTAACAAACAAAACAATAAAGCATGTATCTCAATGTCTAAGCTAATCCAAGTCCTAATAAAAACTTACTTGATGATAGTCCAGATTCCTTTTAAAATCTACAATTATCCACAAGCATGTCTAAAGATGGTAACATTATCACTTTATATCCAACATTGCACTAGTTGTAATGCAAATGTTTATTCACTGGTTTTTAACACTGGTATTCACTGCTGGTCTTTTTAAGTTTTGAAGATCTAAACAGGTTTCACGTAAAACAAGAAAACAACCCCATTTATAATGGTTAAGAATATTTGAAAATGAATCTGTTGCATCATTCATTAAAAACATTCCAGAATTTACTACAAGCTTCTACAAATCAATATCGCATGCTGGAGAACATTCTATCTGTTAGTGACGTAGCAGTGATGTAAGCAATGTCCTAAAACGCTACTGTCAAAAGGTCAAATATATCACAATAGGAGACTACTATGTAACAATCTCTTCTTTTCTGTTCATAGGTAGAGATATTTTAGCCATCAGGGCATCCAGTTTGCTATGTAGCTTATTTCTCAATAATCAGTGCGTAGTTTGGAATGAAACTTTACATCAGTCTTTCTGTTGATTGTCCCTGTTATTACAATTAACTTTGATAGCCCCAGGTTAAATTTGGGACACATATGTCCCTTTGTAGCCTTAAAAAATGGTGTATATACAAACAGCTAGGTTTGTGTACTTTCAGGATAGCATCATGCTATCTAGCTTTTGAATAGTTGCTGTTTTGTGACACCTTTGTTAATTTTATTAAGTGCACATATCCTAACATCACATAAAACTTGCTTAGGTCAATGAATAAGTTAACCAATTGTTACTTCATCTGTAATGTTTTCAGGTTTACCAACTATTTTCCACATATTTTCTCATGGCATTCCCAGTGAAGAAAGATCAAGATCATTTGGATACTTGGTGGCCTTAGGGTCAATAGGTCAAGTTGTAGCCTCTGTGGTAAGTACATTGTACCATTATTCTTGGAGTTTTAACTTAATACTGCCTTTGAGTATAGATCACTGCAAATTTTTTCTTTACTAGGGTTATAATGTTCAAACAGTTACCATGATTGCTAGACATTAAATGCTGTTGACAATTGGTTTTATTTAAAAACGTAAAACAAGTAAGAGTACCAGTATGTTAGTAGTTTTGCTTGTTTTGTACTCCTTAGCAAAGGTGAGACTTTGCATGAATGATAAACTGTATAAGTGACCCTCAAACATGTGAACTTTTTTCTGTGGGAGATTTTTATTTTTATATAAACAAAGAAGAAAGTTATCTCTTTCTGGAAATGTTTATAAGACCCTCACTTTGAAATAATTTTGAACCTTAAACAAGGGAGCCTCCCTCCAAAAGTGTGAGATTTTAGATGTATGGACCCTTCCTCAGGTATTAACAGACAGGCCTGTCTGTACCAGGATTTTCCTTATGTTAGCGACAGTAAGCATTAGGTTAGACAGTTGAAAAGCAGTTTATATTAAATCCCAAGATTCACAAATTATATCTTATTATGAAAACATACACATAAACTTGTATTTAGTGTTTAGAAACTGATTCATATTTCCCTTTCAATATACCACACAATTAAAACAAAGTTGTGTTTACCTTTTGTTGCTGAGTAGGAACAGTTTATTTGCTATAAATTTCAGCACAAATGTGAGTACTTTTATTTTGTGTGCTTTAACATCACAGAGAAAAATGGGTTCATTCTTAATTGGTTACAATATCATTGGATGTACACAGTTATTGTAAAGGCACAGGTGGAATTCAAGTGCAGCATCTTATTTAAATTGAATTGTCACTATAGACTTGTGAATATCACATGATATTGACTGGGAAGCCCAGATGCATTTAAAAAGTGATAACTTACTTATTTGTACCTTATATAATGAAATAATATGTTTGTAAGATTTGTTGTATATTTGAGCTAAACATTGATTTGTGTTATTTGATTTTTACCTTTAAAGGTTTAAAATGAGCAAAAACAAAGAGTAAGAAAGGCAAGTAATATGGTAAATAAACATGTACAGTTCTTACAAAATTTGCACTGTTTTTTTTGGGTGTTTTTTTCTAATGAATATGAGTAAACAAAAAGATTTAAAGCCCCTGATATGGTTTCATCTTTTTGCAGACAGTTTAAAATGGTATGTAGTTGAAAAACAATACTATGAAACCTATTTGTTGTTAAATTTAATAGCTCTAAATATGCTAGCCAATTAAATAAGAAAAAAGAAAATTGTAGTAGAAGCAAAACTAAAAATGCTTTTTAGGGTTTTTGTCGGATTCAAACCCAGGACTCCTGTTGCAGTCAGCTCTTTGTTCTGCTGACTGTATCTTTTAATACATATATGAGTGGGTAGATTTATTATATGTCATAATATTTCTATGCAGATTTTAACATATAACCAATGTTATGATTAGTTTGATGAGTTTCCATCTATGTCTGTCAGTGTTTTGTTATTAAAGTTTACAATATTCATGTAACAATGCTTATTGCTAGAAATTCAGCAGCAATAATTTCCTGTTGGCCTAAGCCTGATCAATGCATGCTGAGCTGGCCATAAGTTCAATCACTTTGTCACATATGGAATGGATGTTTTTATTTAGTTTGTTCAACCAAACTTTTTTCAGATATGTCCACACCTTAGCTGGCGATGGATGTTTTATACATTTGGTTCAATAGGATTTCTGTGGGTGTTTGTGTGGATGTATTGTTACCGAGAAAGCAGAGACTTGAATGATGAGGAGTTTGTGGACCCACCTAAAGTATGTTCACATACTTTCTGACTTTTTAGAAGTGTGATTTTATGTTCTAGTTAATAATTTACAGTTATATGTGTTCATTATTATTCTTGAAGATGACTGTATTTTTTTTTACATACCATGGTTAATAGTTTAGTAAAAAATTGTCATTTATTATCTGTAAATTTTTTAGAACTAATAAATCAGTACATTTATATAAAAATGTAATTTACACAAAGTTATTAATTTTACAAAATCTGGTAGCAGTTGTGTGATGTGCTTTTAATTTCACTTTTTTATGCTTTTTAACATTTAAGGCCATGGTAACAAAACATTCATCAGGAAAGGTTGTGTTTTAAATGTAGAATTTTGTACTCATTATAAATATTGATTGCTTTTGTTTCAGGTAAATAATCACAATGTGCCCTGGCAAGAATTCCTTAGTCATTGGCCCCTCTGGTCCATTTACATTGCCCATTTCTCCATGAACTGGTCCAACTATATCATCATGCAGTGGCTACCCACTTACCTGCGACGCTCCCTGGGTGCAGAACAATCACATATCATGCTCACAGCTGTGCCTTATATCATGAATTCAGCAGTAGGTGTTGGTAAGTGTAATGAACAGTTAGGCTAATGGAATAATGCAATAATCTTTAAGATTAATATTTATTATGCTAATTTGGGCTTAAATTAAGTGCCATCGTAAAAACAATTTTTTATGATCGCCATTGTATGTTTCAATAAGGATGAAGGTTGAGATTAGTGAAACATTTGTACTGCTTTGAGGCATTGAAAATTGAAACATGGCCTTATGTGGCTTTACACTGTGATCACAGTTGGAGGTTAATGGGTTGGGGGAAGGGTGGCTCTAACCTACTAGCTCTAAAGAAGGCACTTTTTAATGCATTTTTGTTCATTTTATTTTCCTTAAATGGAGTTTGGCTTGTTTTTGTATTCTCTTCGAATGTATTATTCAAGTAATTTTTTCAGTGGCTTCCTGTATTTTCAAAGTTGCAAGTATTGTTATATGTTATTGTTCATATATTTCTTCAGTTGCAGGCATGCATTGTAATAGATTATTGTTAGTTTTTTCTCCAGGCGCAGGCATGTATTGTTATATATTATTGTTCATGTATTTTTCTAGTTGCTGGCCACCTTGCCGACTCCTTGATAGTTAAGAGGAAGTGGACAGTTTTATCAGTGAGGCGCCTTATGACCAGCATCGGCCTCATGGGACCAGGACTCTTTATCCTCTTCTTCAGTGCTGTCAATAATTTGCCTCTTGCAGTTTTGTAAGTTCATGGTTGTTTTAAACAGTTACAGGGGTTTATGAAGGGGGCATGTGTGACCAAGCAATAAGAGTTGCCCAAGCTATTCTTGTATTTCAGTGAAGATAGTCTTCTAGCTATAGACACTTGCACCAAATTTAAGTACCTATCGTGTTAAAGAGTGCAATGAATCATCAAAGTTGACATTGAGAATATTAACCATTGTTGTAAGGAAAACTTTTCTAGGTCACCTTGAACTCAAGGCCTAAAATCAATGATGTTTGCATCAAACATCTGCACAGAACAAATTTTTATTTCTATAAAAGCATTTTGATCTGTATGAAGCATTTTTTTTATGAAAAGTAATAAATTCGTAAGGTTTGTTGAAACTAAAGCCTTGTTCTGAGAAACTTTATTAAACTTATTCTCTATAATAGAGGCTTATAAAGGTTGCATGTATATTCGTTTTCAAGCTGAAACAGTACTATTTTGTGTATATACACACATAAATTTATTCTCTTTAATAGACCTGAGGCTCATAAATGTTTTGCATTTAATGTGTTATCAAGCTGAAACTACTATTTTGTGTATATTCACACATATTTGTCTAATTTGCTGTGATTGCTTTATCTGTGAGAATATTGAGTTAACAATTCATTGATTCATTCAAAATCACCCAGATTCGGCTGAGTCATCTAACCATACCCATCTTGGTCCCCAGCTCTCTTGCCTATGCACAGCTTATAAGGGTTAGTCCGTTTCTGGTTTCCTGATGTTTGTGTCAAGGTGGCTAGGAATAAGGACATCAAGGCAGCACTTATTTCTTCAAATAAACACTTTCTCAACATGACTGAGAGCTTACTAGCAACTAGCAGGGTGCTAAAGATAAAACAACTACCTAACCATGGCTGTATATTTCCAGCTGCGTAACCATATGTCTCGGACTAAGTGCATGCAACTCCTCCGGACATCTCAGCAACCATGCAGAAGTGGCCCCTAGTCATGCAGGGATAACATTTGCCATCTCCAATACTTTAGTAAGTTAATTTTTGTGGTCTTTTATAATGTAGTAAACTTATTGTTGACACCTTTAATACTTAAGATAATTACTACTAAATCATGTTTAGTTTAGCATTTTCATTTTCAGTCATGCCATGTTCAGTCTTATCAAACACATAAGTAAGTTCATTGTTGACAACTTTAGTTAATTTTGTCCATTACTTATACTGCAGTAATTTTGTTTTTGCCAATTTGCCATCTCTTTTACTTAGTTTATTTACATAATTGGATTGTTGGATACAGATTTTGTAGGTAATTTGGTTGTTTCTTTTTATTTAATTTGAGTATTGCAAGTTATTTAAGGTTTTACATCTGTAGTGTATTATTTTTTGTACATTGAAAGCTAGGGTATTTGAAAATACAAGGCATAGATCTATAACTTGTACCACTTTTTTAAACAAATAAGAACATAACAACAAGTCAACACCTTATATACTCGAGGCTACATCATCACTAGTATAATTAGTGGAACTAATAGGAAAATGAAATGCATGTGCAAACAATGCACATCAGTGTATCCTACAGAACAGCATAATGTTTTCAAATAAAAAAGACACAATTTGTTAAAGCAAAATTGTGATGTACATCTCTTCTACTGCACAAACATGATATATTGTCTAATATAAGGTAATGCACAGAGCAAAACATATATGCCTTTAAATACAAATTGTTAAATCTGTGACATCATCATTGAGCAGTGTTAATCACCATTATTGTATGGATTAAGCCATTTGTAATCTTCTTAAAAATTTAAAAATCATGTGGGAAGAAAAACTAATAGATGTTCTTGGCCATGGTTGAACTAAAAATACTTATAGTCTTGCATATAATTTCCTCCTAAAACAAATTTTAATCAATGCTGATTTTGAACTAAGAATGTTTAAGGATGTCAATTCCATCTGACTCCAGAGGTACCTGAGAATAGCGCCATGCTCAAGCTATAAGAAAATATTTGCCCTGTGTCCAGCTGTCAAATTTTTAAACTGGAGTGTAATTTAAACAATTAAATTTTTACTTCTGATTATCTGTTCCAGCTTTAACCATAATATAATATGTTAATTTTTTTTTTCATTGATTAACTAGTGAGCCAAGTTGAAAGAAGTTCTTTGCCAGTCAACATCACATATTGGATGATCAAACAATAATTGTTTTATTATTTGAGCCAAACAAGGCAGTGAATATAAATTCAAATGTATTTTTAATTTTGTGAAAAACAAAAAATCCAGTGAATATGAGATTTTACTAAATGATTATGATTTGTTTTAGTATATTAGCGTAGCTCTTGACCATTAGCAAAGTGTTTTTAGATCAATTAATATTTTGACTATTGAAACTAGCAGTAAGATATTCTTAAGCTATTTTCTTGATTCTTCTTGTTGTCTTTTTCAGGCCACCATTCCTGGCATCCTGTGTGGTCCCTTGACAGCAGAGCTGGTTGTCCAGAGTGGAGGCCGATGGTTTCCTGTGTTTATAATTGCTGCTGGAGTGAATTTTGTGGGGGCCATAGTGTACCTAAGCCAGAGTGCAGCCAGTCAGCTATTGTAGCAGTAGCGATTGAGGCTGATTTGATGGGAGTGAGAGGGGCTTCTGATTTTAATTCAAGCTAATAGGGGATTTGAATGATCCATAAAACAAAAAATTATGGCAGATAGGTTGAGGGATTGTAATAAAAAGAATCTTAATAATTAATATTTTTAATATTTTAACTGAAAATACCAGCTCTCTTACCAGTAAAAACATTTATGTATTCACTTGAAAGTGCATTTTAAGAAATATTCTGTCATCCTAGCTTTAAATTTCTCTGTATTTTTACAGTATTTGTATGCAAGATCTGACAATTCAAGTTTTTGGCATTAAATGTTATTTATTGTTAAAAATAGGCTATAAGTTTTAAATTTAATAAGCTGCAGTTCTTTAAGAGTCTCAACTAGAGGTCAGCCAACTCCCAGTCAGTGGTATGAAACAAAGGTGCTCTGTGATATTTCATTGTTAATATACATTGATTAATGTCCCATAATATCAGCTATCATTTCAAACTTTATCTGTTCATACATTTAACAAAAAATGCAAGCATGTCCTTAATCTGTTTGAATTAGATAGAATAACGTTTTGTTCGGGGAATACATATAGGCAAAGGTATGTGTACTTATGTCATAGACAACTGATCTATGAACAAATTGTTTTTTTCAAGCATGTACCATCAAGGTGGTGCTTAGCTGTGCCAGTGAGGTCAGCTCCAAATTTGTGACCTTTTCCAGTTACAAAGATCTGTTTGTTAAACAAAGTTAAACCCCTATGTGTACGAACTCAATAGGATACAGGCACAGCTATTTAAGGTTTTGGGGGTCAGGATCAGCACTTTATTCTAAGAGGTAACTGTTTACATAAACACTTGCCATGTTTTTAAGAAAACACATTTATGTTATATATCAAAACTTTATTCTATCTGCTGTGGTGTTGCTATTATACTTTCCAACATGCTTCTAATTGGTATAAAGTTGCGAAGGAGCAAAATGGTATCATTTATTTAGGGACACACTATGCTTTCATTTTTATGATATATATGCCCAAGGAAATAGCCATGTGAATTTTAAATAATATAATTTGAATAACTGTTTGTTGGAATCATTTTACATAGAATAAAAACAATGTTTTCAATTCTATTGATATTTCAAGGAGAAAATTACACAATAAAACTCAAATCAGTTTATGCAAACAATTATTACAAATGATACTTATTTTTTACCTAGCTTAACTTTTATTGAAGTGTTTGATTTTTAAATAAAACAATAAGCTACTTTTTGGCTCTTCTATAAGTAAGGAGAGCTGTTAAACACCTGAGTGTTATTGATCATGCCGGCCTTGCAATAGCTCTAAGCTTATAAAGTTTTGCAAATGACCAGTGCCTAGATTGGATTGAAACTTCAGATGTTTTAATAGTGATAGTTTGCTTATTCCAGGTTTCATTTTTTGAAAACTATGTCCCTGGTTCAACTTAAATGTGTATGCAGGTTAATGTTTGCTTGCAGGTACAATAAAGCTTATAGCTTACTTAAATAGGAGTGCACAGTCTATAATGCCTACATATGCCTAAGGTATGAAATTAGTGGACATGTACATGTACATACTTTAATCAAAAATGCAAACATGGGTATTCTTTTTGCCAAGGATATGGATTTGTACAGTTGTTGTTTTTTATGTTATTTATTTTTGGCAATAAAATTGTGTGATTGGGATCATTTGTGGTTATATCATTTAATCATGTTCCTCAGCTGTGTTCCCAAAAGACACAGTTTTTGGGTCCCAATGGTCAATCATGCTTAAACCTATGATAACATTATTTTTCTTTAATAATAGTGCATCAAATTTTACTAGCCTTGTTATGCTTTGTTTTAATTTTTAGTAAGTTATTCAAATACTTTGTTTTGATTAAGACATTCAAAGGTTATAATAAATTTTGCCTCTTAGTCTGTTTGACATAAACATACCAGATTTAGACAAACGGTGCATCTCAAGATCAGTTCTAATTGGCTCCTGTTTGTTTATGAGTTGCACTTGTTACCAGTGCATTAAGGTAGCCTGTAACTATTACTGTAAACCATTGTACCAGGCTAAGGATAAAAGTTGGAAGGCAGAGTGTTTTATTAACTAAACCCTGCTCAATAAAAGCAGATTCTCTGTAATAAAGTGTTTTACAGAAGAATGGTTGAAGACTCTTCTTGACCCCTGACAAGCCATACTTAAATTGCAAGGTGCTTCTGATTGGCCTAATTGCTTTGAAAGTTCTGGATTGTGACATGCTACTATTGATCAATATACAAAATGAGATTATTTTGAGATTGGCATATTTGAGTCTCACGATTTATACTTACTTATTTCTATTGTTTCAAGCCATGCATGAAGAAAGTGTTTTTCATTGATTTAATTTGCATCATGATGTCTATTAGGGGTTGATTGTTGTTGCCCTTTCTTTTTATATGCCTTAGGCCTGAATTTAAAGTATCCACATTTAAAGTATCTGCTTGATCAAGATAAATGTATTTCATAACTGTTCACTCATATGTTTAAAACCTTTCACTCATTTCTCTTTGTTAAGGAACCTGATTGGTTATGTGTAATGGAACTACCAACATGTATGACCAATATATTACTTGCTTCTTAACCATATAAAACTACGCTTGCTTAAACTATTCCTATCTAATTAAGGTGTTTATTTTTGCTTTTTGTTATTTTTTCTTTTTGTTAAAATACAGCACACTTTATTATTAATTTTGTGATACATGTTTAAAAATGTTTGTAGTCATCATTTGTTGATATAAACACATATGAAAGTTTGCATATATTGTAATTAGTGTATAAATGAGGTATTGTAAAGCTTAATATATAAATGTCAATACAGGAAAAATACATATATGTGCATTGTATATTAAAAGATTATTATAAATTATTATGATTGTTTATGTGATGTATTATTTGTGATACTACACAGCTTACATAGATATTTATTAATTTGTGACAATGCAGGACGGTTAAAGTGTTTCAAATAAAAGTGTATTGTTAAGGCTATGAAATGTTGATTCAATGAGAATTTTCTTTTTGTAAATACTAGACAAGTATTAATGCAATGGGTGTGCAAGATTGACAGCTCTTGTAGATATAATTGAATCTCCTTGGACCAGATATACATGTGGATGTCAGGGTGATACAAAAATGCTCATTTCTTGGAATTGTTTCTACCAGTATGTATGTCTTCTATATGCTATTTTGCTTGCCAAAGAATTTGGTCTTGCAATAAATGGCCTACTTTTATTGGAAGGCACCAAATTCCCTTTAACTCTGAACTCCAGATTAAATGAATATATTCAATTAACCCTAGAAGATAGCTTTACAATATCCCAACTCTCCTCTAAGTCAGGCCTTCAATTTATTGAGGCCGAGTCTAATGCAGTTCCCTATAATCTAATGGATCAGATTTAAATTCATATTTGAATTTTGTTGATTGTAGTCTCGTATACTAGAATAAGCTTTCAGTTTCAAATATGCTGAAAGAAGGTTTCAAGCTAAAAGTTTCATGGTCCTATCACAATGTATTATAAATGTATGTGAAACAAGCATGTACTATGCCTAGTCAGAAGAATACTAGAATGGCCTGGGTTCTAATCCAAAAAAACCCAAGGCATTTTAATTTTTGTTTAATTTCATGTTTAGTCTTTTCTTTATTTCACATTTTAACAGCTATGAATTTTATCTGGAAATTATTTTTTAGTATAATTTTTTTACCACAGACATTTTAAATTCTTATAGATAAGGTTTAGCAATGTGAGAAAGTTGGCTTTAACTCTGAAATGATCAAGCAAAGGCAAATAGTGTAGATCCAGGTAGCCAATCCCCTGGGAGCTGTCTGATCAGGATCTTCACTATTTGGGGCTAAGTTCTCAAGGAATTTGTCATGTTATGCATGCATGCAATAGTTACGACATTAATTAGTATCAGTACGAGGTAAAGACGTATAAAGCTGAAGACACCAGTACATAAAACATGGAACATTCAACTACTGCTGTCGGCTAAGAGTATCCTACATATTTACAAATGTAATCCTGGCTTTCATTGAACCTTGACCTTTCATTTTACCATGTTCTGTGTTTTAATGTCTATGGCGCTGCACTGTGAATAAAACTTTCTCATATTTGTTATTGTCAATCTCATGTGATTTCCTTAATTGATAACAGTAGTTTTATGCATTATTAATATTTCAGTTGTGATTTACATGAGGCTGAGTAAATACTTAATCGATTAGAAGGGATATTTTTGCTTACAAGAAATTGTTGAAAGCACACTACGCCTTTTCAGCATGGCCACCTTTGTTTGGATATTTATATTGTTTTTCGCAACTCTTTTCAAATTATTTAAACAATTTTGAACAAGATCTTTGACAATAAATTGGATTGATAATGACTTTTAAACCTGTCATCAAGTGTATTCTTTGATTCACTTTGCCTGCTTAACATGAATTGACCAGGCTAAGTAAGAAAGTGTAGATCCAGATCAACCAACTTTATCAGGGACTGGCTTGGTCAGGATCCACACTTTCTTGTCAGACTTTAGGAATGCGTCTCATGATGCCTTTGCATGTAGTTTTTGCGAAGAACCAAGATTTGGTATAGGTAATTAACAAATGCAGAACATTTAGGGTTGGATTAATTAATTTTGCAGAATATATCATCTTTGCATAATTTACATAAGGTGCCATACAGGGTGACGTAGGCCAGTAGTGACCTTGACATGAATTAAGGACTTATTATATATTGTACTACTAGAATTACATGTAAATGTGAACTTTAATCTAAATCTTTAAGTTTTATTATGTGAATAAAAGTACTGTATTTTTATAAATTAACGGTGTGTCAATTAAAGTTAAAAATAAACATCTGTTCTACTTTTCTCCTTTGTACCCATGTATACACTTGGAATTTTGACTAAAATGCTATTTAGAATACAATTTTTAGCCTAAATCATTTGCAAAAAATAGAAGAGTAATTGCAATTTTCACTAAAGGCCAAAACAATAGTGAGTTTTTATGATTGTCATCAATCTTGAAAAAAAACTTATATGCTTAATGCTAGATAGTCAAATGGTATCTGTCATTAACTTTTCATCGCTATTTTTCATAACTAATTTATGTTTAAATGGAAGAATTAAATGTATTGAAATTATTAAACAAGAGGGCCATGATGGCCCTTAATCGCTCACCTGATGATACAGGCTTTTAGTAGGCTCAAATCTGGCATCAATTAATTTAGAGTTATTTACTTTAGAAATCTTTGGTGAAGATTGGACCATTAGTGTGGCCACTGGGTTGATAACATTTTCTTGAATTTTACCAAGTAACCTACTGAAGCCACATGACTCACTTCAAATCATATGTAAGATTTCATACTGGCAAACATGCTGGTCAAGTTTGGTGAAGACTACATCAATGTAGCCTAAATGTTTTCACAAGGTTTTTCTAAAATGTAACCTAGTGACCTACTTTTTGACCCCACATGACCCAATAACGAACTCATCCAGGATTTCATGTAGACAAACATTCTGACCAAGTTTAATGAAGATTGGCCTATAAATGGGGCCTCTAGTGTGTTCAAAAGCTTTTTCTAAGATTTGACCTAGTGACCTACTTTGTGACCCCATGTGACCCAGTTGCGAACTCATCCAAGATTTCATGCAGACAAACATTCTTACTAAGTTTGGTGAAGATTGGGCTATAAATGTGGTCTCTAGTGTGTTTACAAGCGTTTTCTAAAATTTGACCCAGAAACCTACTTTTTGACCCCACGTGACCCAATAACGAAGTCATCCAAGATTTCATGTAGACGAACATTCAGACCAAGTTTGATAAAGATTGGCCTATAAATGGGGCCTCTAGTGTGTTAACAAGCTTTTTCTAAGATTTGACCTAGTGACCTACTTTTTGACCCCACGTGACCCAATAACGAACTCATCCAAGATTTCATTTAAACAAACATTCTGACCAAGTTTGATGAAGATTGGGCTATAAATTTGGTCTCTAGTTTGTTCACAAGCTTTTTCTAAGATTTGACCTAGTGACCTACTTTTTGACCTCCCGTGACCCAGTTACGAACTCATCTAAGATTTTATGTAGACAAACATTCTGACCAAGTTTGATGAAGATTGACCTATAAATGGGGCCTCTAGTGTGTTCACAAGCTTTTTTTAAGATTTGACCTAGTGACCTACTTTGTGACCCAACGTGACCCAGTTACGAACGCATCCAAGATTTCATGCAGACAAACATTCTGAGTAAGTTTGGTGAAGATTGGGCTATAAATGTGGTCTCTAGTGTGTTCACAACTTTTTCCTAAAATTTGATCTAGTGACCTTATTTTTGACCCCAGGTGACCCAATAATGAACACATCCAAGATTTCATGCAGACAAACATTCTGACCAAGTTTGATGAAGATTAGATAAAAATTGTGGCCTCTAGTGTGTTCACAAGCTAAAATGTTGACGACGAACGAAGTGGTATCAAAAAAGCTCCCCTTGAGCACATTGTGCTCAGATGAGCTAAAAAAAAACAATATATAAAAACTTTTGTTTACTTATGTATTCATTCATTTCTATTTGATATATTGCCGTTTCTTTTAGCTCAACATAGTAAATCTCTGAACTGCACATATGGTAATATAAGTAATGTCCTAAATCATTCGCTTTTTTGCTTGAAAAGCTGTAACTGCAATAAGTTGGACATGAGGATATAGTTTTTTTTATGTGTCATGGACATATATACCTTTCCAAAACTGGGAGCAATTTATTTTTCTATGACTTGATTAAAAAAATTATGACATCAAATTTAAGCAAGAAGTACAGCTGTGTTGATGATGTTGTAAATAATAATTGATAGTTTGGAAGCTGTGAGTCATTGAGCATTATATTGTACTAAATTAAAGATTGGGCAATCATAAAAAAATAATTTAAACATTAAAATAAATTTTAAAATGTTATTATTTGCTTTTCCGTTAAATTTCGAGGAAAAAATTGTTCATACTTACAACCGACATGAACCCTTTAACCTTTGAATGATGCCATGCACATGAATGCATGGTGTAATGTGTGTCTGAATAACATCTGTGTACCTATATTTAACTCAATATTCTGCTGAAGTGATGAAAATGAAAATTTGATAACAAAAATATTCTGTTTCACCGGTATTTGATTTGGTCTACAATTTAGAAATAATTAACGTTAGCAATATATTTCATAGAAAAAGTACATTAGATTAACAATTCGGGTTAACAATACTTTTCATAGAAATAGTACATACATGTAATTTAACTTTGGCTCTCAATCTCATGTTTTATGTCGGGAATAATTTATGATGGAAATAATAGTGCTTAGTTTACATGGTTTAAATGTACAACTTAGAACTTAATACAGATATTTATTATACTTTATCATTTTGAGAGTATACTTATTGCAAACATGATTAAATGCATTTAGCTGAATAGTGGTTGGGTGGGGGGAATAATTTATAAATCAACATATCCTAGTTCAATTTAAATGTGAATAAAGCAAACAAGAAATATATTTTTAACAAAAGGTATGTAGTGTTGATGAGGATTTAAAACAAGTAGTGTGCTTGCATCTGTGACATATACCGGTATTTAATAAAAACACAAACAGAAAATAAGCTTGTACAAACCAAACACCCAAATGGTTGAACATTTTTTTACATTAATATTTTCAAAATCAGTAGAGCATTGGCTCCAGATATAGGAGGCCTTTTATTCGGACCTGGGCCACAACATACAAAAGCCTTAAAAATGGTAGTCGTATAGCACCCTTGCTGATGCTCAAGCAAAATATAAGGGTAGTTCCATAGCTGGCTGGCTTGATGTCAGGATAATGTGACTGGAAGTGGTATCATGCCAGGTGTTCAAGGCATGCTATACACCATATTTGTATTTGTGCCTAGTTTCTGCATAAAGGTCAATCTTAAGTATAAGCTTACACATTTTTAACAGTACGCCAATTTAAAGGGCAGTCAAACTTGTGTAGGACATCAATAAACAGCATTGTGCGAGATCCGTTCCGGAAATTTATTTGGTTGTTTATGACAAGAATTTTGGCCCAATCTGTAGCATACTACCTTTAAGGCGGAGATGCTGAGAAGATACAATTGACCTCTGTTCTTATCTGGTAAAGTTTGTTTACTGTACTAATAATTGTAATTCACATGAAAGATTTGACATTGCTGCTATGGTGTAGTAGCAGTGTCATTGACTGGTAATTTAGAGGCTTATGAAATTCCCAGCATCGGTGGTCAGTTTTTCATGTTGATTTTCAAATTACAAATGTATCAAATAGATATTATGTGTTTTGTATTCAATGAAAATATATTTCCACTAGATGACAAATTTTAATGCATGATACTAGCATAGATGGATATATTTTGCTATTTAAATAAACTTTAGGAGTATTTTGTTTGATAAAAAACGCAAAGAATCATGCAATTCAAACAATATTAAAATATTGTCACTTTCAAGACAATAAGCATATTGTTTATGTCTGACGTACACTATTTGCCAAAGGGTGTATCTAGACTTTTTGCCTGAGAGTGGTTCTAAACTATTTGCCTAAGAGTGGATCTGAACTATTTGTCTAAGATCTAAATTTTTTGCCTAAGACATACCAACATGTGCTAAGCAGGCCAAGAGTTAGTGTTATTTTCCTACAGTATTTGCATCAACAATACCTCACACCATGGAAATGTGAGGTTCTAAGTGAGATCAAAGAAAAGCAAACAATGGAACTAACTTGAGCATTTTATCATTGTTTTGCAAACATAAAGCAGAAATTTTACCACAATGCATAATAAATACAAACATCACCTTTATTTTTTTAGAATAATAGGTCAGCGGAAGACTATTCTTACTCTACCATTTTAAGAGAAAAGGTTTTCCCCGAGTTTTTCAGTACGTCTTTAACCCTTCTTTGTATTGAAATGATAAATTGGCCAAATTGACAAAAATGGATAGTTATTAATTTTTTATATTATAGAGTTAAAACTGCAATGCAAAAGAAGTCCAACTTCAGTATGAATAAACTTGCACAATTACAACAGTTGGATTTTGTATCTGCTGATCCATTCCAACTCATGTCAAAAAGTTTTCCAACTGCAGATTCTGCTATTTTGTACAGTTGACTACTGAAGCCTAAAATATACATTGACATTTCTAACTTTAAAGTAAAACTATTCTACCCACAAACAATGCAATAAATCTCTATAAATATTGAAAATATAATAAATGCAAGAAAAAAGGTAAAAAAATAAGTATTCAATCAATTTGTTAAAGTTTTTACTTGCTTCTTAAAAAAAAAAGGGGGGGGGGGCAAGTTTTCTGTTGACCCATCGATGTAGTCCTTTAAAAAATTATGACATTGTTGCCTTTAACATTGGCGGTCAAAGAAACTTTAAACTGTTGTTATGCTATGAACCCTTAAATTATACAAAACTTGTTAAGATAAACAAAATCAAAGCCATTTCATTTATAGTTTATTTAACATTAAAGGATCATGGTTAGAATAAATGTTACTGTCTAACCACTTACAATATACTGCTATATATTAATACTCTAGTACATATACAAATCACATTCTGTATGATAAACTAAACCAAAACAGATCCCTCTCATGTATAGTTTATTAACCATGACAATGATCATGACTATAAGTACTATTAGCTTCTGAACATATAATATATCAGTTCATATATACAGTCATTACATTGATGCCCAGCCAATACTATTGAATCCCGGTTGTACAAAGTTGCATCGGACCTCTGCCAGGAGCTTAGGCTTTATTCAAAGTACAGTCATTTCGTACAACTGAACTTCGCGTAACAGAGATTCGACTGTGTTGGTGGAGAAAGGATTCTAGATAACAGTCTGGGTAGATGCATTGTATGTCAACTGGACTCTCCAAATGGAAGAATTAGAGTAATCACTCTGTGCGAATCCCACCTCTCATTGAAGACATAAGGTATACGCACTCTAGTAAGAATTTCTCTAGTTAAAATTTCTAAGGATTAGAGAAACTATTGGTTTTTGTATTAAGTGTGTAGGTTCTTATCAGGCATGTTCTTTGTTCAAAGCATATGCATGTATGCATAAATGATAGAAAAAATATGCTTTTTAAGGATACATTTTGTAAAATAACTAACATTCCAGAAGTGTAATTAGGAAGATACAAACATGTCAACATCTGCCAACATCGTCAAGTTATTTTTAGGTATTCATTAGTGTGTGTAATCCTTAAACACAACATACAAACCTATAAGACATATTAGTTTATGTTACTAAACATTCATAACATGTTAGATCAGAAAAAAACAGAATGACAAATAATTTGAATTTTATAAATAACCAGACATTGTAAGTAACAAACCAGTTTCTATCTATATACCAGGAAGACATATCAGCTACAACAAGTTCATATAAACCATAAACATTGTTAACGACAACATTTACAAAGGCTGCAACATTTCAGATGAAAACCTACATCTGTACACAAATCTAAACTGTACACATATTGCTAGAGACTCAACAGCAATGCTCCCAGTGGTATCTACACAATTTGCCTGACCATGACCAATTCTTTGTTTCTGTGCAGAGCTGACATTTATGTTGCAGGCAGCAGTCACTAGTTGTCTACTCCTGATGCATATATTAATAACCCACATATATTTCTAAGTTATTCATTACCAATTACACAAATATATAACTAGATATTTCAGAAATGGCAGAAAATAGTTTAGATCCTGATCAGATTGGTCCCATTGTAAGTTGGCTGATCTGGATCTTAACTATTTACCAAAGTTTGATCAGTTTGTGCTCAGCAAAGTAAGATTTAAGTTATAAAAACAAGATCAAAATTATTTGAACAATCTTCATACAAGGCCAAAGGAATACATTAACCAAATATCAAAGCTCCAGCTCTTGTGGTTTCTGACATGAAAATTTTCAAAGTTTCAAAGCGGGGGAAATTGCTATAGCCCTGGCAGCCACGATTTATGACAAATCAGCATTATTTGAAACTTTTCGTTCCCCCTGCCTACACAAGCATCTGAAAAAGTTTGGCTGGTTTGAAAATATTGACAGATGTGCAATGCCCTGAGCATGAGCTCAGGTGAGCTAACAAATCAGAGGCATTTGATTGATTTGTAACAACAGAAAATCAAAGAAAAATAGTGCTTTTAGAATCTACTTTTTCAAAAGTTACATATAATGATGAGTATTTGGGTCATCATTTTGACCATTTAAAGTAAACAGGTACTATACAGGTATCAAGTGAAACTTTTCATTAATGTTGACATACATCTGACACAAATTGTCAAAAGATCTATGGCCCAGAAAAAACACACAATGAAACTGATCAAAACTAAAAAAAAAAGGACTAACAATACTGTACCAGTGTACAAAATAATATTTAAACTAGAATTATTATTTTTTGTATGCTAAACAAATGGTCGAAAAAAGGTCTCGAGTTTCACTATTAGAACAACTAAGGATCAAGTTAAAATGATTATAGATCAAAATTGAACATTAATTTAACATGAAGATTAGGCTTGTTAAATATGAAATAATTACTGAGGAAGAGGGGACCACTTGGTAAATTAAATCCATCTTGTGCCTGAAAAAACAAACAAGATCTTCTGTTTTCAGAATGAATAAGTTGTGTTTAAACTAGAGTGCAACTGGCAATAAATGTGGAACCAAACGAAAAATGATATATTCTCATAATTAATAACATGGCATAAAATACAAAGAATCACACCACTTGATGTGAGAATACTATTTTGGTGACTACTCAGTGAAATGAAATCCCTCCTCTATTAGTTTACAAGAATTAAGGACATATGACCACAAAAAAATTATGACCATTTGTCAAACAGGACCTTTAAGGGTATTTACATTAACAATTCAAATGAGATTTATTAAATTATGCAGTTTGTAACAAGATTGTCAGATAGAAAGAAGCCTATGAGTGCTAGATAAAAGGAGTACATCTCCTGCCTAATTCCGCCCCAAACCCTATATATCTGATACTCATGGGAATCGGCTTCATCAGACAATATCAATGAGTACCAGCATAATTTGGTTTAGTGAAGAATTATAAAATATATGCAACACAAAGTCTGACTAACTCCTTTTATCTGGAGCTTTGTGCTGTTATTGTTCTTCTTCATTTACCAGTCTTGATAACTACAGACTTTCTCCTCTTGTTGCAATCATTGGTGGAACGGTGGACAATTCTATCACCTTCATCTCCTGGTAGCTCTTGAACATCAGGAGTTGATGATGGTTCCATGGTCTCTGCTAGTCTTTTGGTTCCTTGATTGGATCTCACCTCAAAAACCATGTTGGGATCAGCAACCTCATCTTCAGGTATCTGTCCAGTTTTTATTTCCAACTGTCTCTTAATTTGTTTGAAATTATGATTCAAAACTTGTTCATGTTTTTCCTCTATATAAACACCATGTTTTTTCTTAACATGATTGCTTAAATTAGCAGCATTCCTTCTTATGTGATCACAGTTGTCCACAGGACAAAATGTTATAAGAAAGTTTGCATCTTTCTTTTTATGTTTCAGAAAGTCAACAGCACAACAGGGTACTGGGTTATGTTCTTTCAGATGGTGCTTCATTAACTGTGCACCCACTATAATTTTACCACATGTTATACACTCATAAAGACAAGGAATCAATACATCATTCAAATCAAGGTGTTTGTCCAAGGTTTCAATGGATATTGAACTTCTAATATCAAAAGGCATATGGCTTTCTACAAATGGATAAATGATGTCAAGAAGCAAGTCTTTTTCTAGAAAAGGTTTATATGCAGACAAAAAGTATTTTGTTCTTGTAGATTCAAGCAATGTCAAACCTAAAATCTCAACTGGAACTTGTAAATCAGGTGACTTTTTTCCAGGATTTCTTGCTGAATATGAAGCATAACTTTTCCCACTTTTTGACTTACTAAGAACATGGTCAGTTCCACCAGAATCTTTATCCACAAGATCCCCACCTTCTACTGTTGCCTCCATCTCAGCTCCACTGCTTCCTGTCTCTGCTCTTTTGAGGTATCTTTGTCCTCGAAGTTTAGCACGATCATTTACTTCAGGATGGCACAGAACCTTGTCTTTTTCTAAGGATTGTTGAAAACAATTATCACAGAAGTACAGATCATATGTTGTAGTCTTTTCTTTCACACTCAACACTGTAATCATCTTTTCACTCTCAGAATGATTAAACTTTATGTGCATTTTCAGGGCTAAATGATCATTTGCATTATAGAAAGCACAATAAGGACAACAGTAATAAATAGCAGAG
Organism: Sinonovacula constricta; assembly: GCA_007844125.1. Lineage (NCBI taxonomy): Eukaryota > Metazoa > Mollusca > Bivalvia > Cardiida > Solecurtidae > Sinonovacula > Sinonovacula constricta. Next base: position 52,536,739 of record CM017562.1, read on the forward strand.
TCTTTAACATTTGACGCATTTGCTATTGTGCTAGCAAGGCTTACGGTCTTATAGACTGATTGACTGTAGAACTTTTGCAATATTTGGGTGTTACAATAACTCAGACCAAAACACCTAGGGGTATGTAGCTCATACATTGCACTGTTCTGTGTAGCAAAACAACAGGATTTCTTTAGACAAAAATACACACGTGCAAATTGGGCTTGAAAGTCAAGTGCATAAAGAGCTAGTCCTAAATGGTTTTCTAGCATGTGGTCCTTCATGACTTTCACTGTTGGACAACAATAACTGCAACATCCACATTTAAGTACTGTGTCATCTCTAGCAGCATATAGAAACATTGTTTCGTTGTTCATTTTCTGGTTTTCTATGTATCTTGATTTTCTGGAGCACCACCTCTGCATTTTCAATTCTTCTAAAATCATTGCAATTGTTGCTTTAACATACTTTATAGGTTTCTCTCCATGGCAACTAGCATGAGTCAATACAGCCTCTTTATCATCAGTATAAAACATGCAGTATTCACATTTCCAATACAAGACATCCATTTGGTCCTCTCCAGATTCATTTCCATGCATCATCACACAGGTGTCAGTATCACATATCTGAACAGGTGAACTTTCATCTGGAGTTAGTGTTGACTCACTGTTTACAGCTCCTGTCTCACAATCCTGAACATTTCCATAGAGTACAGTATTGACAACATTGGCAGACAGATGTACATCTTTAGAATATATGGAATCCTTTAAATGAAAAGTCTCTTGCTGAAAACTTTCGCCCGTTTCATCATGTTGGCAATCTGATTTTTCAGGTGCTTCTTTTTCAAGATAATCACACAAAACTTCTTTTTCTGAAGACAGCTGAGGATAGATTCTTTGTAGACATATCTCTGAAAGATTACAGGTTGACAATGGTTCCATGGTATCTCCTGTTCTTTTGGTTCCTTGAATGGATCTTGTCTCAGAAAACCTGCTGTGATCAGCAAGCTCATCTTCAGGTTTCTGTTCAGTTTTCATTTCCCACTTTTTCTTAACTCTCCTAATGTCATGATGCAAAACTTGCCAATATATTTTCTCTGCTTGACTACCATGCTGATAGTTTACATGACCCCTCAAACTTGAAAGGTTTGTCTTTATGTAATCACAGTTGTCCACAGGACAGAATGTTATCAGATAGTTTGCTTCTTTTGTTTTATATTTCAAGACATCAACAGCACAACAAGGTGCTGGATCATGTTCTTTCAGATGTTGCTTCATCAACTGTCCACCCACTAGAATTTTACCACATGTTATACACTCATACAGACAAGGAATCAATACCTTATTTAAATCTAGATATTTGTTCAAGGTTTCAACAGACATTGAACTTCTGATATCTAAAGGCATACAGCTTTCTACAAATGGATAAATGATGTCGACCAATAAGTCTTTTTTTAGAAAAGGTTTATATGCAGACAAACGGTATCTCCTTGTTCCAAATTCAATTACTGCGAAACCAAATATCTCAACTACAAATTGTGTATAGCGAGGTCTTGAATCCGTTTTACTTGCTGAATTTGATGCATATCCTTGCCTACATTTTGACTTACTAAAAACTTTATCAGTCTTACAGGAGTCTTTATCAACAGGATCCTCACATTCTATCGATGTCTCTACCATACTCTCTCCTGGCTCTGTTTTCCTGCAGGATCTTCTTCTTTGTTTGATAATATGTTTAACCTCAGGATGGCACAGAACCTTCTCTTTTTCTACAGATTGTTGAAAACAAACTGCACAGAAGTACAGATCATATGTTGTAGTCTTTTCTTTTACACTTAACACTGTCATCAGCTTTTCACTCTCAGAATGTTTTAACTTGATGTGCATTTTCAGGGCTAAATGATCATTTGCATTATAGAAAGCACAATAAGGACAACAGTAATAAATAGCAGAGTCTTTAACATTTGACGCATTTGCTATTGTGCTAGCAAGGCTTACGGTCTTATATACTGATTGACTGTAGAACTCTTGCAATATTTGGGTGTTACAATAACTCAGACCAAAACACCTAGGGGTATGTAGCTCATACATTGCACTGTTCTGTGTAGCAAAACAACAGGATTTCTTTAGACAAAAATACACACGTGCAAATTGGGCTTGAAAGTCAAGTGCATACAGAGCTAGTCCTAAATGATTCTCTAGCATGTGGTCCTTCATGACTTTCACTGTTGGACAACAATAACTGCAGCATCCACATTTAAGGAGCGTGTCCTCATGAGCACTGTACAGAAAAGTTTGGTCATTGTACATTTTCTCCTTTTCCATGTATTTAAGATAAAAAGGGCACTTTTTCCCCAACTTTAACTTTTGTAAAATCATTGCAACTGTTGATGCATTATACATTATAGGTCTTCCACCATGGCAGCCATTTATATGAGTTACTACAGCGTCTTCTTCATCAGTATAAAACATGCAGTATTCACATTGCAAATATGAGGCTTCCTTTTGGGTCTGCCCAGATTCATTTCCATGTATCATCATACTGGTTTCATTATCAGCTATCTGAACAAGTGAACTTTCATCTGGGGTTGGTGTTGACTCACTGGTTTCTGCTCCTAGCTCACTGTCCAATTTATTTCCACATAGCAGAGTATTGGCAACATTGGCAGACACATTTTTTTCTGAGCTCAAAGTATTGGCAACATTGGCAGACATATTATTTTCTGAAATCACAACATTGGCAATATAGGCAGACACGTTATTTTCTGAGCTTGCAGAATTGGCAACATAGGCAGACACATTATTTTCTGAGAGCACAGTATTGGTTACAATGGCAGACAAGTTAATTCCTGAGGGCACGGTATTAGCAATATTGTCGGACAATTTATTTTCTGAAAACACAGTACTGTCAACATTGAAGGACATGTTAATTCCTGAGCTCGCAAAATTGGCAAAATAGCCAGACACGTTATCTTCTGAGCACACAGTATTGACAACATCAGCAGACAAGTTAATTCCTGAGGGCACAGTATTAGTAATATTGGCGGACAATATATTTCCAGAGATCACAGTATTGGCAACAAGGGCAGACACGTTTGAGCCTTTAGAATAGAAGGTCTCTTGCTGCCTTCTTTTACCTGTTTTCATGTTTTGGCAATTGGATAGTTCAGGATCAATCTTGTCTTTTTCTGAAGATTTCTCAGAACAAAAGTACACATCATATAATGTTGTCTTCTCCTCAACATTGAACACTGTCATTCTCTCTTCATTTCCAGAATGTTTTGAAGATATATGGTTAATCACAGGTAAAGGCTGTTCAGCTCTGCAAAAACCACAGTAAGGACAACAGTAATATTTAACCCATGCTGATTCATAAGGGCTTGATGTATCTTTGTCAGTGCCAGCAAAACTTAGGGATTTATGGACTGATTCATAAAACAACTGTTGGAGCCTCTTATACTTGTATTTCTTCTTACCTACACAATTTGAAGTATGAAAGTCATAAACCGCACTGTTCTGTGTAGCAAAACAGCACCATTCTTTCAGACAAAAGTACACACATGTAAACTTGGCTCTGAAATCAAGTGCATATAGAGCTTCCCCTAAATGCTTCCTCAACATGTGTTCCTTGATAGCTGCTACAGTAGAACCATAATAGTTGCAGCATCCACATTTAAGGAGTGTGTCATCACTAGGACAATACCAGTTTGTTTGTATAGTATGTTTTGGGCTGTTTTTAGAGCACCTCTGCAGTATTCTTTCTAGAATCATTGAAACTGTTTCCTGCACATATTGCAGAGACTTCTCTGCATGGCAGCACTGTAAATGATACGTTAAAGCGACTTTCTGGGCAGCACAAAACAAACAGTATGCACATCTCCAATACATGTTCTCTAGTTTGGTTCTTTCACATTCATTTCCTAGCTTAATGGTAGAAGTGTCAGTGCTAAATATTTTATCTAGTAAAGTATTACTTTGTTTCAAAGGTGACTTGTCCTGAACATTTTCACAAACCACTGTAGCAGTGGCTGAAGTGTTTGTGTTACTGACCTCAACCTGAATAGGAACACTCTTATTTGATTTTAAATTTAACTGATTGCTTACAGTTACTAATGGAATCATGCTTGTATTAGGCTTTTGATTACTTTGAACTTTAGGAAGGTTAGTTGAAGCCTCAACAAGGCACATACTTTCAGACATTGTTTCAGTACACTCTTGCTGTAATGAAAATGAACTACTTAAACTTTCACCAGTTTCTAAATCATTGGCTGAATTTTCTTCTGGCTTCTCTATTTTAATTTCAATATCTTTATCACTGTCATCGTCATCTCCTGAGAAATAATGGGGATTGACACAAATTTCCCACGATTCTTCGTCCTCACATTCAACTTTTAAGATAGAGTTTCCAAGAGTGAAGTCTTTATCCAATGACAATTTCTGAACATTGGCAGAAGCTTCTTCTAGCTTCAGGTTCTGAATTTTATGATTTCCATTAGTGCCCTCTAAGTCTAATATATTACCATGAGCATTGTCAGATATTTCACATGGTTCTTGTTCACTTTTCTGAGTTAAATTTCTAAAAGTGTTTTCGTCATCAGGTGACATTTCATGTGCATACGTAGTCAAAATTTCCGGCTCCTGGATCTCGAGTTCTCTTTTCACAGGCATCTGTTTCTCATCCGACTCCTGGATCTCGAATTCTCTTTTCACAGGCATCTGTTTCTCATCCGACTCCTGGATCTCGAATTCTCTTTTCACAGGCATCTGTTTCTCATCCGACTCCTGGATCTCGAGTTCTCTTTTCACAGGCATCTGTTTCTCATCCGACTCCTGGATCTCGAGTTCTCTTTTCACTGGCATCTGTTTCTCAACTAAACTACAGACATAAACAGGATTTCTGCTATGGTCTTTAGTCCACTCTTCATGTGCATTTTTCTTATGGTGGAAGATTTCTGCTCTTGAAAAAGTTATAAACTCACAAATGCCACATTTAAACCTATGCTGCTTCACATGATCTGATATAAGTCCAATATTTGGTACTGAGTAACTACAAAAGTTGCATAAATAAACATTCCCTCTTTGTCCATTATCTGCTGTTTGGTTGGGTTGTTCAAAATGAAAGGCACATACAGCCTCTGCTTCTATTGCCTGATCAAGAAATGCATTTGTTTCAACAAGTTTTCCTGTTTTTCTGGCCAAATTGTTGTCTGACTTTTCTTGATTATATGACTGTGGAAAAAATCTTAAACTATTTGTGCTGTCCATTGTGGGTCTGTTTTAATTCATGTCTGCCATCATTGGCTGAAAGTATCAACAGAAAACACAAGATAAGAGAGTTTCAGCTTTTTGTTATGTAAGTTGCAACCATAACTTATCAGCGGTTGGTGTTTCTGGTAGGCTGAGTCATCATCACTAAACATAATCACTTTTATGTTTTCAGCTTAAAATGTCAAAAACAAAATACTTCAGACATCTAAACATTCTAAGTTACTGGTTCCTTACTTTAGTTCTCAAAACAGACTGTTGTCTTAAAAAATCTGTTACTATCTTTATTGATAATAAAAAAACACCTGTTGTGACATTTTAGTCGTATCATATGCCTTGAGTCCCTGCAACTTGATATACTTTGACAGATCCTGATCACTTCACATGGGTATCTAAAAAGAAAGAAAAACATGATTTTTACAAACTATTATACACCAACATTATTGGCATCTGGTGATAGGTCAACTGTTTGTGTTGAAATTGTCATAGTTAAAATGTTAAAGTTTGCCAATTTGAACTTAATTTAATTAAAATGCACAGTTCTGCCATATTCATCAACAAATTTTAGGTTACTGTTTTAGATTTTCCTATTGGTTCTGCTGTAACAGTAACATTTTAACTACTTTCAACACATATATTATGCCAGTCAATGGAAGAACCTTTTATAAATAATTGCTCCTATTTATTATTAAAATTTAACAAGACATATTGCCTTGCCTAGAGGGAGAGACAGATTTAACACTACCAAAAATATAATTTTTATCTTCATGATACAGACTTTAAACTTATAGCACATCAAATCAATATTAAAAATATAGTTTAAAAGTTATTGTGGTTTACACTACTGGCATAGTGCACATAAAGTCTGAAAGTCTTGAGGAAGAAGGATAAAACATCTGGAACAAAAAGAGTCTAGAAATATTTTACTGCTCCCAATAAAGAAGTGTAATCACTAATTTAGTTACTAGTTTATAGCAGTGTGTTGGTTGATGACATACCGGTATACATTAGTAACAGTGTTAGGAAGTCAATATGACCCAATCCTTTCTGTTTGAGCGACAGTTTTGCCATGTAGAAAAAAGGATTACTTTACTATGCTAAGTTTTATAAATCAACATTTTGGGCTGTCACTGATTCTATTTTTTATGTATCATTGATATTAATATATCAAAGGATATATCAACGATATATCGATATATATATAGACATTTTTTTACTTTAAGTAAGACAACTATTATTTCTTGTATCTTTTCTGCTTGTTTAGTTCCTTTTATAATTCTTTCTATTTTGGACAATATTGTTCAGTTTACTGTGAAGAGTAAGAACTGTTTGACCCTTCTGTTTATTCATCCTCAGTACAGGTCTTTTTCAATGTCCAATGATAAAACATGGCAGCACAAGTTGTTGACAGTTGCTTTCTATCTTCAAACCAATTTGTCTTTTTCTGTCTAATGCGGCCCATTGTTTATTTAAACTGAAAATGACAAGAATTAAGTATATTTAGATTTAAATACTATGTTGAGCTCTGAGAACATACAATTATTATTAAAAATGTTGGAGACCTTTTAAATGTCTTTTTAGAAAATTCAGCCCTTGATGATGGAGATATATTTGTTATTTTCATCAGATGTTGTGTGTAAATTATGTGAAATATGTATATGTGGATAAATGTCATCAAGATTGAAGCTTAACTGCATCTATGGTGGTAGGTCCATGAAAACACAACAAATTTAGTTGATTCTTTTCTGTCAAAGTTTTAACAGATGGAAAAAATAAGATGTTCTTATAATTGCAAAATCATTGTTAAACTCACCATTAAAAGTAACTAATAAAACATTTCTTATTGCATCTGACTGAAAAACAAGAACAAAAGGGCCATGATGACCCTTAATTCTCACCTGCGGACACGGGTTTAAGTAGGCTCATATGTGGCGTCATGTAATTAAGAGTTATTTACTTTAGAAATCTGGACAATTAGTGTGGTGAAGAATGGACCATAAGTCTGGCCACTGGGCTGATAACATTTTCAAGAATTTTACCTAGAGACCTACTGAATCCATGTGACCCACTTTAAGACATATGTAAGATTTCATATTGGCAAACATTCTCACAAAGTTTGGTGAAGATAGGGCCATCAAGGTGACCTCTAAGCATTTTTACAAAGTTTTTCTAAAATTTGACCTAGTGACCCAGCTTTTGACCCCATGTGATCTTTTTACAAATTTACCCAAAATTTCTTGCAGGCAAACAATCTGGCTATGTTTAGTGGAGATTGGGCCATAAGTGTGGTCTCTAGCATGTTCACAAGGGTTTTTAAGATTTGAACTAATTTTTGACCTCACATGACCCAGTTACAAACTCAATCAAGATTTCATGCAGACCAACAATCTGACTAAGTTGGTAAAGATTGGGCTATAAATGTGGTCTCTAGTGTGTTCACAAGTTTTTCCTAAAATTTGACCTTTTGTCCTAGTTTTTGACCCCAGGTGACCCAATAATGAACTCATTCAAGATTTCATGCAAATATTCTAACCAAGTTTGATGAAGATACTTTTTGACCCCATGTGACCCAAAGATACATCCTGTCAAGATTTCATGCAGACAAACATTCTGATTAAGTTTGATGAAGAATGGACCCAAAATGTGGCCTCTAGTGTGTTCACATGGTTTTTCTAAGATTTGACCTACTTTTTGACCTCAAGTGACCCAGTTACGAACTCAATCAAGTTTGGTGAAGATTGGGCTATAGATGTGGACTCATGTGTATTCACAAGTTTTTCATAATATTTGACCTTTTGTCCAAGTGTTTGACTCGAGGTGACCCAATAATGAACTCATCCAAGATTTAATGCTGACAAACATTCTGACCCAGTCTGATGAAGATTGGATAAAAACTGTAGCCTCTAGTGTGTTCACAAGCTAAATTTCTGATGCCTGATGACAGACGCAGTGGTATCAGAAAAACAGGTGAGCTAAAAACTGGTATGGCCATTGTGTCTGGCGATATAATATTGACATCCATCAGTATAGCAATATACCGGTATGCCGCAACAGCCCTAGTGGATTCATCAGACATATCCATGATGGCCTAGAGATAACAGATGATGTTGTTATCTCATTTATTATGTCTTATGGTGAATAAAAGATTCACAAATAACAGAAATAAAAAAGAAGTGTTGTTTACATGCTTAACATAGGAAAGCACAAATGTGGTGGTTTTGCTGAGCTGCATGAACAAATGGGTAAGTGCCTGGAAAATATTAAGCACTGACAGTGCTTTTCATGATTTGTATTGCTGTTACTTATTTTCACGGTTAAACACTGAAAATAACTTTATTTAAGTATTTAATCAAGAGTTATAGGCACTTAACGTAAGGCATAAACAATTTGACATGTTTCTACATCACAAATTAAAAATATAGTGCTTTACACAGTAATTTGAAAAGGTTCACATAGTCCTTTTTAAGGTTCACACCATATTTGGATCACATATAATTCATCATTTTACAGCATTTCTAGAAAAATAAATATCAAAACAAACTTGAAAACTTTTCAAAAATGGATAACAAATATGTTGGTAATGCAATCCTTTTCTTACAAAACTGGAAATTTTAAGTGATAGATTTGTCAGCAACTGACTCAGTAATGAAGAGGTGAATATAAGAAATGCAATTAAATGAGTAAGAATTATGCTTAAATGCCGCAAAAGGAACATCTACACTTGGGACCTTCGCTTTCTTGCTCTTGATCTTGTCATAATCAGTAGTTGTAAATATGTTGTTTGGTAAAATGTTTCTTTACCATAACTTTTGTATTGAGAAATGTTGCATCCAGGATATTGTTACATATACTGGGTATGCCAACTACCATGTTTTAATTAAACAGAGATAAATTTCTTTAATTTCTTGAAGGTATATTTTTTTTAGAGATAAAATTATAAATGACAAAGGTCTTCTGGGTATGGAGAAGAGAAACAAGTAAGCTATATTTATTATTTTAATTTTGCAGCAAAGTTAACTACAGTGGTACCAGCAAGGGTCATTATTAACCTTTTCTAGCAGATGTGTGCAACTTTAATAAACAGTGGAATTTTATGTAAACTAAATTTGAACTCATACAGGAACTAATTTTTATGGCTGTCTGATGGGTATGACTATTTACCGGATATGAATTCATATCCGCGGATATGAATCTTGGGTACGGATATGAACGTTAAAAACATAATTTACACCCATTTATGTTATATTTATGTCTTTTTAGTAACATTAATGTTTTTTCTATAAATAAAATTAATTAACATTAGGTATTCTTGTATTAATTGTAATTGTGATTGATGTAATAAAAACCGACATATGGGAATTCATATCTGTGGACATACAGGGTACGGATAGGAACATTAAAATTGCCATCTGCAGCATAGTTTGTTTTATTTCTGTCAATTTTGACGAAATGTAATTAATTTAATTACTTTACCTCGTTTTAAAGAAGTATAACTTTTGTACACATTTGCTGTTAATGAATATTTCGATTGCCGCACGGAAGTTCATATCCGTGGACATACGGGGTACGGGTATGAACGTAAAAAGCAATATCTTTACCTAAAATTGATATATTTTTGCATTTTTATGGTAATTATATTATTTTTAATTAATTTAACCAATTTTATGAAATTCTACGGATCTTTACAGAATTTCTGGCAAAACCTATAACGCGCCTGAGTTGATATCCGTGGACATACGGGGTACGGATATGAATGTTAAAAGCAATATCTTACCCTATAATTGGTGCATTTTTATGGTAATAATATTTTTTTAAAATTAATTTAACAAATTTTATGAAATTCTATGGATCTTTACAGAATTGTTGGCAATACATAAACCCATAATTGTGCCTGAGTTCATATCCGTAGACATACAGGGTACGGATATGAATGTAAAAAAGACATTATATACACCCATGTATGTGACATTAATGTGTATTCTAGAAAAAAAATCTATAATTTAAATAATGTAACTTTTTGTCATATAACATACAATCGAGGTTGATTAAACGAACATTTTTATATGGTAATTCATAACCGTGTACAAACAGGTTACGGATATGAACAATAAGATTGCAATCTACAGCGCTTTTTTTAAAATTCTGTTAATTGTAAAGAAATAGAACTAGTATTAATGTTTTACATCCTTTGATAGAGGTACTTTTACACACTTACTAATAATAAATATACTGACAGCCGCACATACTTTCATATCCGTGGTATGGATATGAAAACTAAACTTACTATCTTCAACTCTAAATGCTGCTATTTTTTCTGTAAATTGTGTTGTTATATAATTATTTTTAATTAAGTCATAAAACCACTTTGATGAAATTCTACGAGTCTTTTCATAATTGTTGTTATTAAATAATACCATACCAGAGTTCATATCCATGGACATAGAAGGTATGGATATGAACGCAAAATTCATTATTTACACGCATTTATGATATATTTATGAGTTTGTTGGACATTTGTTGCATTCTCTTTCAATACAATAATTTTACTTGGATATTATTATATAACATACAACTGTGATGTAATGAAAAAAGCTATCAGGTAAGCCATATCCGATTCGTATTTAGCCAAACCGAAATTCATACTATTGTACATATGGCATGGACGCTAAACACTGAAAATCGTTATCAACAGCATTGTTTCTGTTTGCATTGCTACATTTAATTCTTCAGACCATTGTTTAAAGGTCTAAATGACTCTTCCTTACAATGTAATTATCAGTATGTATCAGTTTAGGTACATGGCAAATTACAGAATTACAGGCCCATTGAATACGGATAATAAACGTTAGAAAGACTGTCTGCAGTATTGTAACTTATATTTGTGCTCTTTTTATTAAGGATAACCAATTCATTAATGAACCAAAAGGTTGTAAAATAAAAGCTATATAACCGCCTTTACCCAATTTTTCTGTTTAAAAATATGCAAATATAGGTACACAAAAATCAGCGACTACTTATAAGGGGTGCGAATATGTACACACACCTAAGTACGTGAAATTTTTGTAATAAATATGCAAAGCGAGTTGAGCAATACAATTCTGGTAAACTGCTTACGCAGAGTGCCATCGTCATAAGGTGTTTCGCTCCCTTACTCAGAACACCCTCGGAATGGTAGGGGTGGGCGAAGTGATCAGTTGCCACCTGGCCAGCCTGGTTTACCACGCTGTATCCAGAGCCAGCTGGAATCCCTTTTAGCAGCTTTACCAAGAGCACGGACTGCATTCTGGCTTGCCACTAAATGGCCAGTGCTGCTAGCATTTGCCATGTTGATCGTGATGGAAATCCACGGCAGCCGACCTCCACTGGGAAAGCCCATGTTTCCAACCATTGTCTCTGCAGCTGTTAGCCTGGTTTGCTAATTCCTGGTACTTGGTCATCTTCATTTCATGTGCTTCCTCTGTTCTTTCTTCCCAAGGCACTGTGAGCTCAACCAGTATCACTCGTTTGGGATCTCTTGACCACAGAACATCTTCATTTCGTGTGCTTCCTCTGTTCTTTCTTCCCAAGGCACTGTGAGCTCAACCAGTATGACTCGTTTGGGATCTCTTGACCACAGCACAAAGTCGGGTCGGAAATTTGTGTTGGTCACTTCCTCCGGAAACTTGAGCCTCTTCTTAAGGTCTACCAGGAGTTCTCAGCTATCTGATTCTTGAAGGATACTGGTAGGCGTTGTGTTCGACTGTTTCATAGTCCTTTCTCTCACAAAGTTGATAAGGTCTGGGTCTTTCTTACTTTTTAAATCTCTTTTTCCTTCTCTCCTTTTCAAGGATGTGTGTCAGTTCCGTAAGGACTCTATCCTGGCATCACCTAGGTATCGTCCTTCAGTCAAAACGGTAGGACAACCAGACTGTATGTGACGCAGTGTGCGATCACACAGCTGGCACGATGGGTCATCTGACATTTTCCATAGGTGTAGGTTGGCTGCAGTTGGGAAAAGATCGTGTACTGAACAAAGGAGAAAACTTAACTGTAGTGGTTCGTAATTCCTGCCATGTAAAGGTCCTCTCTGGTATCGCATTCCATTTTGTCAAGTTTCCTTGCGAGCCTAACTTTACAGACTTATCTGACATTGACTTCTTTTTTGCTTTCCTTATCTCTTACTGCACCATGGACCGCTTCTCCATCTTGTTAGCTTCTCCCCATCTTTGGTGCTGTCTAGTGCCCAGTCCTTCTTTTCCCTTGTTTGATTTAACAATGTCATGATGCTAAAGATCGTTCTCTGCCTGCTCCACCACTTGATCCTGCCTGTTCTCAATTTTATGTTTGCTACACGGATTCTTTCGTCTGAAGAATCTAGTCAGGAAGAGTCGGGCTTTAGATGCTTTAAATTTCTCTACCAGAAAGGTAAAAGGCACCTGGAGCGTGTTGGATTTGCTGTAGAACCCCAAGCTTGTGAAGGATGGTTGTAATCCCAGCCATCTTCTCAAGTGTTTACTAATTGTCTGCTCTACCTTTTCAACCGTGTTGATGATAACTTCATTTACCATAAATGGCCATATCAATCTGGGCAGAAGTCCGTGCTGGAATATCCAGCCTTTAAACTTTCCTGGAAGGTCTGACTTTTCAATTCTGCACAGCCCCTCTTCCACCTGCTGTTGCAGCATGTATTTACTGTCTTTAATTTGGGAGTCAAACCACTTCCCTAGACGTTTAACTGGGTTGTCCGTTAACGAAGGAATATCTTCCCCTTGGATTACAAGCTTGAAACTGTCTGTGGTTTTCCCCTTTCGAACAACCAATCGCCTTGACTTCATTGGTTTAAACTGCATCCTAGCCCATGTAAAAAACAACAACATTGCATCTAAGTAAACAAAAACATGGTGCGTGCGTACAACGTGGTGCGGCTATGTTTATATGCAATAATTACGTAAATATGAGCATACTATCATTAAAGTTGTTAAATAAATTAAAAATATAATAATTTTACACAAGACTTTACATAAATATAACAAACAATGCTCTAGTTTGCAGTTTCGGTGTTCATATCCGTACCCTTAGAGCCCACATCCATATGAAATCACATACAGATACATATATATATACACATAAAGATCTGTATTTTGGACTATATTTTTTTAATTATTAGAATACTTGATCTAAATTATTTCATATACCACCAAAAACATTAAATGACATCTAAACACAGAAAAATCTAAAGAAAGGCTCGTAAATATTGATTTTCACATTCATATCCGTACCCCAGGTTCATATCTGCGGATATGAATTCATATCCGGTAAATAGTCATACCGCTGTCTGATTACATTTAGGCTGACTGTGATTTTTTTTAAAATCTGTATTAATGTTTATTTATGCCACAGTGACACCTGCCAAAAAAGCGTACAGTTTGTATTTAATCCCAACAATTTTGCCCATGTAAGTGTCAATATTATGCTTTCTTTTATTTTTAAATTCTATGCAATTAAATATTTTCAAAATATCCCCAATTAACCTTTCTTACTAAGACATTACTCAATGCTCATTTAAAAACGACTAAAATAGGACACATGCAAAGTATGTATTTTTTTATCGCTACTTTACTCCACCCAAGACATACCCCGCAGCCACCTCTATTTCCACTTTAATCAGCAGTGAAGCATCTTATTTACCCAAACTTTCTTCATCAAAGAAGAACTACACAAAACAGCTTATTTACTTTTCTGCATTGAAGAGTTATCAGTGTGTATAATCGAAACAGTGAATTCGATGAGACATGAAGGGGTTACTTCCCTTTTTTTCCAGTTTACCTTTTTTATGCGCGTACACATGCTTCCAATCTCCTCACAGCGATTACGTCAGGCGTTGCTACTTAAATCTCTGCCCCCAGCAAGGATCACGTGACGATAGAGTATCACGTGAAGTAAACATGTCGGCCTCCATAAACTTTAAAATTTGACTTTCATAATTTCATATTTTTTCATATTTCAAGTTACTTTTTATTTTTAATATGATAAATTAATATTTTAAAGGAAAGATACTATATTTTGAGGAGATAAGTCCAGAAAAAATAAAAATAAAACAAAAAACTATCCGCCTGTATTTGGGCGAAAAAACTTGCTGGTGGCAGTGATATAATGTACTGTCAAGGGAAGTAATCACTGCGGGGAGTTTGCAATCGTACCTACTCGGCGATCTCCGGCAAGCTTCAGAGATAATGCCTCGTATGTAATTGTAGGAATACACCAGTTGGTGATTTGCCCCGGCGAATAACTTCTCATTGCATAATGTAAACAAAGATGGCTGACTTTTTAAAGTGCATGCAGAACGCTTTAGATATGATGGAGATTCAATACTCCTTGAAAGAAGAGCAGATTGCTTCGTTGAAGAATATTTTTAACTTAGTTGATACTGTATGTATATTACCAACAGGATTTGGTAAAAGTGTAATATACCAGTTATTACCCTGCATGCACTCGGATCACGCTTCGGTGATGTCTGTATTCGAAGCTTGCCGGAGATCGCCGAGTAGGTACGATTGCCGTTTTGGAAGTAGTTTGTCAATATGGCGGCGACAGCATTATTTCCGAGGTGATTACGTAGAGGACGGAATTACCCGAGGAGTTCCGAGTGGGGAGTTTGACACGCTTCGCGATGCACCAGTTCCCACAACCGTCTTAAATAAGAACGTGACCAAAGTGTATACAATGCAGGTGTTGGCAGATATAGTTATTATAGTAAAATGATTCCACACTACTGACACGATTTATTAACCGCTTTATATGCATGTACAAGCTTACTGCGTACAGAGTTACTGCCAATCTCCAACGCAGTGATCTCCCCCTTTCAGTAAGGAGAATCTCTGCTACCACACAGAAATCCTTCCTGATCTGGAAGGATTTGATTTTTTTACTTTTAATTTTTATTCAGTAAAATGACAATCGGAATGAATGTGTATGTTAGAAAAACGACTAACAACGGATGAAAAAACAAATTCTAACGATAAAGAAAGAAAAAAAGAATGTATTTATCACTACAATCGTAACAACTCGGCCATATTCGTCCTTTCGCCGAAGGCGAAATTTCAGTGTTACACCGGTTCAATGTAAACAATCAATGGATACTGTTAAAGAAATTCACAAAGTAATAACGGAGTTTGACACCTCCATAAAAGCGAAACCCAAACAGATCTAGCGTCTGCAGTCTCTGTTGGCAGGCAAAGACGTCATAGCTAATCCGCCTGATGGTTACTATCGTCACGTGATTTTGTATGATGACAGTGGTTTTAAGCGAGCGTAGCGACGTCGTAAACCCTGTGCGGAGTTTGAGTTACTGCTTCACACAGCTGCTGACCTAATAATTTAGGATCATTCATTTCTCCATCGAGAGAAATCGTAGTATTAAGTATTTTCAGGATAGGCTCTCAAAATAAAAGACAAAGTAATACAGTTAATATTCAAAGCAGTACAAAATCATCTAATAATATTAACATAACTTTGTTAAACCCGTTTAAACTGGACGCATTCTGGATTATAAAATGCAACACTAAATGAACCACATTCCAGATCGCGTAGAAATACAACATCGTGGAGCATGCGATGAACCAACAAGAAAAGTCGTTGATCATGCGAAGCATCAAAGGCGACGCAAAAAGTGGAAGATGTAAATAGATTAAAGCAATATATGAGCAAATAACAAAGATATTTGAAACGTTATGGTTTTATTTGAAAGCTTTCAGTATACCATTAATCCCGAGAAAAAGTGTCCATAACATATTCCTGAGCAACTAACAAAGACATCTAAAACGTCATGGTTCTTAGTATACCATAAATCCCGAGAAAAAGTATGTATAACTTATATTCACGAGGCCATAGAATGGCTTAAAACAAAATAAAACGCAAAATCCGTTTTAAAATTAAGAGATTTTTCATATGTAACACATGTAGAAAAAAGTTATTGATTTATTATAATTAACAATAAAACTAAATTGTACAAGCAGAAAGTGCACATGTGCAGCAGCTTCACATTCCACAAATTAACTATTGTTCAGATAGTATTTTTCTCAAACGAAGTATGTTGTTTCTTTCTCAGAATCTTATTGTTTATTCAAAGTTACTTTGAAAGTTACAGACACAAAAAAATAAATAAATATAAAAATAAATAACTAAAATAGAACGCCGTTTACCGAATTCGGACCCGTATTTTATCAGGTTTATTGTTGGCGTCTCGTTACGCCTTTACGTGTTTATACAAAATTTAAAGATACTCGCATTTTGGAAAGGTCAGGTCCGCATAGTGCATTTGCCTTCAAGGTTTAGAAATTTTAATAATAAAAAAGAAATAAAACAGCATCTCTCGTTTTCTGATTCTGCGCAAAGCTAGACATACACAAAACACAATTTAAATAGTAATAATAATAAAAAGAACGCTGTTTACCGAATTTGGACCCGTATTTTATCAGGGTTATTGTAGAGGGGTGGTAAGCATAATGTTCAGCGGAAGTAGTATCCCTGACATAAAGTTTTTGTTATATTATAAGATAGATTATTTTTTGTGTGACTTTGTTTGCTATAATGAAGATAATCACATGCAATTTGGAGGAAAACAAAGCTTAAACATTGAAGAGTTATTAAAATTAAAAATAACTGCACTCCTTTACTCAATAATGGACTGATCCATTTAGACCGGAAGTGATAATTTCAAATTGTGCGGGTACACTATGCGATTTTTTTAATGGTGCATGTTTTCAGTGGCGGATAATCGTCTTTGCAACACAACTTCGCAGAGGCCCTTTTAATTGCTTTTTCTCAGCGTATATCGTTTTTTTTTTTGTGGTTCCCAGAGAAACGGTTCGCTGTTGAATTGCTTCCAAAGTTTTGACCTTTACTAAAGAGTAAATAAGAAATTCATTTCGTGTCGTGTGACCAATAAAAGTCAAACTTTCCCCATGTGCAAATTTCAGTGAGCATTCCAACGTTTCTCGATATAGTCTAACATTTTTAGCACATGACGTTCGCATGACTTTCGACATAACGATATGGGCTTTCTTATAAAAGGATACTTGGTATGCGGTTCATATTAAATATCATTGACAACATGCAAACTTTCACTTATTGTGGGAATGAGAAAAATCGGTGAAATAATATGATTAAATTTGAAATATCCTTACCTTGGAGTCTAGGATTTGCCCCCATTGTTCTGCCTCAGCTGTCAAAATACGTGTTTGTCAATAAATGTCGCGAGAAATTATGTCAGAGGAAATGTCACGGAGTTTGACATGAAAATAAAAATGGCGTCAAAATTGGTGAGCGTCAAATTAGGTTACTGAATGATACTTCTATTTGTTTAGGGGGTTTTCTGCACTAAAGAGTAAGTGATTAGAACCCAAAAATAAATCTCAAAATAATTTATCAGTAGTCATTGTTATGTTCAAATGACTATCACTACACAAGCAGTGTCACAAACATGCTCAGAGAGTTAAAGTGGTCTACTATAGAGCAACGCAGAAATTAAGCCAGTCTCACAATGCTACACAAAATACATAACAAACAGGTCAATGTCGATCACAGTCATCTCACAACTTCACGAAACAACAAATTCCTTATTCCCCACTTAAAAACAAAACACCACATGAACTAATTCTTTCCGCGGGCTAATCGACTTTGGAACTAACTACCGACTGAGATTAAGGATGCCCCAAATGAACCTGCATTTGCAAGTGGCCTAAACAAGTTTTATGCTTTTTAATTGATATTTTAGTTTAGTTATTTTATGTTTTCATTAAAATTTCATAAGTAAATTATTAGTCTTAAATTGTCAATGTTCAGGACTTGCGTCTGCCTTATGTAGTCAGTATTGAATTGTGGCAGTATAAAGTTGAAGTTGATGTTAGGCCTACTAGCTGAGTACCTAAGCATTTTCTTTTTGAGACTTGAATTTCTTAAATGAGCAACCTTAAATGAATTATCAAAATGGTATTGCACTCTTACTTTTAAATCTAATATATTGTATTTAACAGTCTCAGAGTATTCTTGGGTTGTCAGAATCTAGTGACATTCATCTATGATTACAGTACTGTATATAGTTACTAACTGTATTTTTTTTCATTTTTATCTTGCTGTTAAAAAAACACATTCTTCAAATATTAGTAAAAAATTGAAATTCCATATTTACCAAACTGTAACTATGTCTATAAAACTTTTATCACATTTCTCGATTTGTTGTTTTTCTTGATGTCAGATGCTTTCTTGAATAAACTGTAAACTATCAACGTAGTTACTTCCCTTAGACCAAAGACAATCAAAGCGCCGCAAGCACATCATTGTTCAGTACTTGAACTAAGTGGTTAGACAGTAGTCATTACAGCCATTACTTTTACGACATTATTTTCAAGCTAATGCATTTCACGAGGGCAAACATTTGGTTTTCCTATAATGGCAAACTCTTGTGACTGGACTGTTCAAAGCAAACAATACAAGAGTGAATAATCATTCAAATTGAAAAAAGGAACAAATTCATGCTCACAATGGCAAATCAACTTTATTAACAGTAAATAATGTGAATTATATTCTATCTCTATATGCAGCTATGGTAGTTTTAACTACAAAACAAGAGGTCCATGATGGCCCTTATTTTCTCACCTGAGAACATAGGTTTTTAGTAGATTTATATCTGGCATCAAATAATTGAGTTATTTATTTTTGAAATCTTTGATGAAGATTGGACCAATAGTGTGGCCATTGAGCTGAGAACAACATTTACTAGGATTTGACCTAGTGATCTACTGACCCCACTAGACCCAGTTCAAATCTCATCTAAGATTTCATGCAGGCAAACATTCTGACCATGTTTAGTGAAGATTGGGCCTTAAATGTGGTCTCTAGCCTGTTGACATTGGTGTTTATTTAAATTTGACCAAGTGACCTAGTTATTGACCCTATGTGACCCAATAACAAACTCATCAAAGATTTCTTGCAGACAAATATTCTGACCAAGTTTGACGAAGACTGGATAAAAACTGTAGCTCTATAGTGTGTTCACAAGAATAATGTTGACGCCACACAAAGGTTATCAGAAAAGCTCACCTTGGGCATGTATATATAACCTGTCTTTTTATTTATAACAACTTCTTAAATACATGAGGATTTTACTTTTATCAGAAAAATGTTGTTGTTGGTTCATTGTGTTTTTTTTAATTTAAAGTTAAATGTTCTGCAGATAGGAGAAATGAAAACAAAGCATTATCTTAATTTCATAACAAAAACACTGCACCTTACCTAATATTCGCCAAAATGTCTGTATAGGACTAAAGGGGTGTGCGTGTCTAATGTCAGTCAGGGGCCTACATGTAAAGTCCTTAAAAGTAACAAAACTATGTTACTGGTTATTTACAGGGAATGGTTATAACTGAGAATATCATCTACACATATTTTAAGTGTACGGTTTGATTTGCAAATGTCAGTGTAAATGAACAATATCTGTTAGGAGTTATTATTATCTTAAAGGTGGTATCCAACAGTTTGGACCAATATTTTTATTAAAAAAACCAAACAAATAATTGTTAGCTGAAAAGGTCCCCTAATATACTGTTTACTTTTATGCCCTACATCTATGTTTTGTTTTGAATTTCTTTTTTTTTTTTACTTTGCACCGACAGTCATATTGTCAACATCCACCTAATTATTTGCTGAGAAAGACCCCAGACATGCATCTGGTTAGAACCACCGTCACAATGCAGATAAGCTTGAAAACCTCCCCATATTAAAGTTCTTGCCCCGTATGGACTTGAATACATGGAGTGAGGGGATGAGGAGTTACAAGTCAGTGATTCTAACCCCTCCACCCAACATCTATGTGAAAAGTGATGCACCCCTTATTACAAATACGTAATTTCTATCTGAGACTAACCTGCACAGTAAGCTGTTTTAAAATGAGAAAACCATGTGACCACTTACTTTTGAGATCACATTACAATATCATCCGGGTTATCCGTTGTGACATTGATACCCATTTTTACCAGAACTTCATATTGTGCTTATTTTTAGATTTGGAAAGAAGGAACAATTAGAGCAATTTTGTCGCAACTTGTTCTGTCTAATAATTGAGGTATTGTTCAACATTGCCCTGAAGTGTGAGGGCATGTAATATTATTCTCGAATTCTCCACAACTGGGGTAAGATATTGGTACATGTATTAAGGCAAACTTTCAGATACCAGCATTAAAACAACAGTTTTGTTTCCTTTGGTCATCATCAACTTTTTAGAAAAAAAAGAGTTATAAAAAAATGACTTTACAAAAACCCTGCAGAGCCAAATATGCCCGTCAATAGGGCAATTTGAAACAAACTGCTGTGCACTTTGATGCAATGTAGTATGGCAAAGTTTTGGTCTGTAGACAGTGTGCTCCACTTTTCTCAATGCTGGATATTACATTGTTAGCTGTTACAAATCTTAACAAATAAAAAACACCAAAAATCCCTTAAATTTTAAGTTTAGAAGGTATATTACTGTCAAAATTAATTTAGGGTAACATGCCCTTTTGAAATGGGTTGTAACACATGAAATGCTGAACAAGTATTTCTAGTTTTAAGTTAATATCATTGATGGATTTTGAGCAATGGACCAGACATGAACAAACAGGTTAACCATTGTGCTGAAGAAAGTTATGAGAATAGAACCACTGTTTTTCTTCGCAAAGTTAAGATGAAATGTTTCTTTATCAACAATAATAAAAATAATGCAGTGACTTATAGCACAGTGTTAATACATTGTGTTATTAATGATGGTAGTCTATAGATTTATAGAATAAAACAGAATCTTAATTTTTTTATTAAATAACATAAAAAAAAGTGATCACAAGGTTCCGTTTCATATAAAAACATCCTGAAAAGCATATCATGCAAGTTAACTTAGCTTGAAAACGAAATTTGAAAACGTAATTATTCAGAGGAGATCTGGTACATTACAGTAACAAATAATAGTAACATTTACTAATAAACATAATTGTTTAATTATTTATAAAGTAAGCAATAAGAAGATGTTAAACTTTGAAGTCCTTTTTCAGCTAGTTTTGTTTGCATTCTTGCTTTATCATTTAAAAGACATACTGCAAACGTAACCATTTATCCATACACAATCATTTTTTACATTGTAACACACTTTTGCCTGTTATATAATTAATGTAAATGAAAAAAAAATGATTACATAAAGGCAGGGCTGTCATTGAATCAACAATATCAATGTATCATGGTGCTTCACCCAGTATTTCAAATGGTATTTTTTTCTTCAAAATTGGCAATTCAATTGTGACAGGTTCTAATAACAGATCATAAGTGAACGTTTGTATGTATGTATGTATGACAGACAGTTGACAGATTTCCCCAAAACATTGTTTTAACCATATGTAGTAATTTCAGTCTATGTAGTGTTTTAAGCAGAAAAAAACCACAAGATCATTAATAATATACTACTAAGATTTCTCTTTTGAACTTGTTTCTGGCTGATGTTTATCTTATTATCTTATCTCAAATGTCCTTAACAAGAACTTCTTAAAGCAAAACTTTACTTCTATTTATTATTTACATATAGATCGGCAATGAACACACCTGTAAAGGAATTAAATCTCAACATTTTGTTCAAATTACCTCTTAACATCTCCAACATGCGCTAAGTCTATTTAAAATTTATTTAATCAAATGTCTTTTTAAAAAATAATTAACAGTTGAAATAGTTGTAAAAATAATAAACATTCATTTTTATATATTTATAAATTATTAAAATATCCAGGAAATATCAACATTTTTGACAGAAAATAAATCGGGTAAGTACAAAACAAGTAAGAGAAGTTTTCCCCATATTTTTACAATAACATGTTCCACATTGCAGGAGGAAGAACTATAAAAAAAGTACTTTAAAGGTCCCACACCAAACACCTGACTTAAATGTCACCAACTTAACTAACTTTTATCTAGCAAACCATGTAGTTGTAAGGTTTATCAAATAATGTAGATCCAGATCATGATCTGCACTATTTGTAGCTTGCTCTCCAGCAATAAGGCTTTTCACCCTGTCATAAAAGTTTGTGGCCAATAACAAAAAGTTAAATACATAGATTATTATTAATGATTATGTAGGAGGCTAAGAGCTAATATAA
This sequence comes from Sinonovacula constricta, assembly GCA_007844125.1. NCBI lineage: Eukaryota > Metazoa > Mollusca > Bivalvia > Cardiida > Solecurtidae > Sinonovacula > Sinonovacula constricta. The sequence goes on from CM017562.1 coordinate 52,559,129, forward strand.
ATCAGTTAAAGTTAAATGTGCAAGAGATCCATGAGGTAAATAAAACAGCATTGCCTTACTTGAAGTGATAAAACATCTATGTAAGGTGTGACTTCTGATTTGTTCTTTAAAATAAAATCTTTACTTGCTAGAAACACCAGATGGATGGGTCTGTTTTATGTGAGATCACAGCTGGACATTTGATTAGTTTATTATACACAGCCTGAGGTTGTGTACAGCCAGCTAGATCTACCCTTAACCCACAACATTCCCTCAACCCACTACCTTCCCCCAACCCATTAACCTCCCACTGTGATAACAATGTGCAGCTAGATAAGGCCACATTCCGACATTCAAGGCCTTAAAGGCATCTCGAAAGGAATGTGGTATCCCACTGAGCCAGGCCCCGAACTATTGAGACCAGACCTGCTAATTGCTGGTCATCACTGCAGGGAGTCTTAAGTACTAATCTGTCACAGTAAAACCTCTGATGGGTTAATGCAAAACTAAATTACCTGCTAGTATGGAAGTGAGACAGTAGGCTAGTTTTACACAAAGCCATTGATGTAACATTGATAACATTAATGTTAGTGATAATGTGGGTTGTTTATTGTAGGATCACTTACATATTCTTTATTGCATTAATTACTAGGTGTCAATTTTGTAACTGCATGATTATGTATTTATTTCATAGCTAAATATTTGATTTTGAAAATACATGAGAGATACTTCAAAATGACTTAAAATGAGTCTGAAGGACATTATTCTGACAATGAATGACTTTTTAAATTGCTTTTGTTAGAAACTTTTCGTTACATTTTACAAATCAAAATAAAATATAACTTAAAATATATATGAGAACTAAAAGAATAAAAGAAAGAAATGACAAAATGTATAAGAAATAACAAGAAATGACAAAATCAACCAACAAAGTAAGAAAGAAAACAAATAAAGATTTATATATATATATATATATAAAAATAAAAAAAGAACTGATAGAATAATTTCTGGTATTTAGGATTGCGTAACTGGTACATTCACAACTGTTTCTTTTACAAACTGTGAATGACTATGCATTTAACGACATCAAAATATCATCAGGAAAAGACAAACCAAACAAAAACTAAGCAATATGGTTTACAGATATGTAAAAGTCAGTTATTGTATTTTATTATAGATATTACTTTTTGACTTAAACAAAAAACTTTAGACAAAGGACCTACTCCTAGCATGAAATGCAAAAGGTTGTATAGAACGTAAATGTGTATGCATGTTTGTATTTGTGAGAATGTGTGAAAATAATGATAGCAATGAAAGATAACTCAGTATAAAAAAGATTAGTTACTTGTTTTTCACACATTCTTGTAGCGGCCAAGCTTGCCCACTGGCTGATAAGCCCCATGAGGCGAAGCCGCCCAATGGCTGATAAGCCCCGCCTCTCTAATCCTATAAGATTATTGTATGCATGTATTGAAGGGTAATTGCTGTTGTAGAATGTATGTGTGAGCATCTAAATAAAAGTGTAAATCATCCTTTGGGTCTTGTATTACCATCCCTTAAGGGTCTTACATAAACAACATTACAATTCTTTGATTGATCTGAATCAAAAAGCACTTGAATGTTTCTTCATATCTGTCAATAAGTACCCTGTGTGTTCTAGATTGTAAATTAAAAACACGCTGCATTATTCTGCTGATTAGCAAATGACAAATTACACTATGGGTGACTTGTTGTTTTGGTCAAGATGGTGGCTATTAAGAAATACACAATATGTTCTAGTAGAAGTGGTTGTTATACCAGATTAGCAGCGTGCCTGTTATTGTGGTCAAGTTTCTCAATGAATAAAGAAACCTAATAGTTTTAACTTTTGAAAATTGGCCCTAAAAGAGACATGGTCGTTTTAGTGGCACAGTTGTTAGGTGGTCAAAGGCACCAAAACTTAATAATCAAAGCAAAAAGTGTGCTCATTCTCTTCAGATTTGTTCACACCTTTGAGTGTTAACAAAAGTACAATTGATAATATCTTACTGGATTATATACAAGCATCATTGGAACCTATACAGTCATTCAAAACAAATATATCTAACAAACATAATATATCTAACAAACATATTAAGAAGTGCCCTAATCAGTAATGTATACTTTGTATGCCTTATATCAGGGTAATAGTCTGTGTATAATTTGCTCAGTGTAAGTTGAGAGACCAGATTATAAAACAGCATTTTGAACAAGGCATTCATTTCTTTGAGAGATTTGCACACGTTTAAAGAAAATGGTTGGTGAACCAAAATTGTAAAACAGTATCTTTATAAAGGCTTCTTTTAAAGTATGTGCACCACCTGTGCTGCCCACCCTAAATTAAACCATGACCCTAGTTTTACCCATACGTTTTTAGAGTGCCTGAAAGAGTTTAAAATTAAATATGAAACTTAAACAATATGACATAATTGTAAAGGTTGAACAACTTTTACCCGCTAAGTAAAGATTTGGCACAGGCAAACAGTGTAGGATCAGATTGGTCAGCATGCATTATACAGATCTGTCAGCTCCAGCTGAGAGTTGTCTGAACCTACAGATCTTTACCAAAACATCTTGTTGACTGTTTTAAGTTTAGAGCAGATATGTAAGAACTAAGTTTGGTAATTAACAAATGTAGCATGAAAATTTCCTGAAGAATGTAAAAGAGATATTTTCTGGTTCAGTGAATTGTATAATAACTGCATCATGCATCAGCATTATCAGCAGTAAAAAGTAATGCATCATTAGTTATTAAACATATCACTGAGCCTGACTTTCCAGCGTATAGAAATATCATGAAGTGAGAGTGGTGCTTTTTGAGCTGATACCCTTAAAAGGAATGCTGCATCTTTATGGGTTTTTTTTAAAAAAAAAAGAAGTAAAGATTATTTCATTTACAGATCTTGCAATATTGATAGTCTTACTGAACATTAAAAGTGGTGGACCTTTATGTAAAGTTTAGCTTTATATCTGATACAATTCATTATAGGGACAATTTTGGTTGTCACTTATTTTTCTGAAGAGGTAGGTGGCTTTTGTTATGACTATTAAAAACATCTATATCAACCGACATAAAACTGCAACCTAAGTTCTTACACATGTACACAGTACTTGGCATCTTTAACATTTTGGCAACATTTTCTTGAAAGACAAAATCCTTCTCTGAGTGAAACATAATGAGGTGCTTGTTTATTCCAACCAGAGATGAAAATGTTACTTTACCAAAACAATACAAACACTGAAATTCAACTGGCACAGTGTTTTTTCTAAGTTTCTTGCCTGAAGAATTGTTTGATCCTTGATGTTCCTGTAGTGCTTTTGTAATTGGTAGTGCTTTTGTAATTGAAGTCCCTGGTCTCACAAATGAAGAAGGAACCTGCTGTGTGTTTGTAACTAAAGTGTCAGATCTTACCACAGGAGGAGAACCCCGACTAGAGGCTGACTCTTCAAGTTCGTTCATTTCAACTTTTACCGTCACCTCTCCATCATTGACAATCACCTGGACACCAGGAGAATTCTCCATGTTCTCTTGTTTCACAGCAGATGTTGCTGTGTGGGATGCACCACTGCCTCCTGCAAGTTGTTTCATTAATGTGGGAGGCTGCTGGGCCCATCTAGGATTCACAGCTGGCTTGCATGTAGAAGGTCTTGCTGAATTTGCATTTTCAGGTGAACGAAACTTAGTGGATTCATGCCAAGGAGATGAGCTATATGGGGTAGTTGGATTCACTGATTTTTGTCTTAGAGGCTGATTGATGTTGTTATGTGGCTCTTTTTCATGTTCTAAAACCTCTTTTGAATTGTATGCAGAAAATTCACATAGTTTATTCCGGCAGAGGGTGAGTATGGTATCTGGCATTTCAAGGATAACCTTTGCCACATCAGTAATTTGCCAAGATGTAATGAGGGAGTGATTAAGCAAAATATGTTGTTTCATTAGAGAAACACCAAACACAAGTTGTGAACAATGATGACACTTCAACAATCTGGGGTTAAGTCTATCCTTTAATAACAAAGTATCCAAACCAGACAAACCAAGTACAGTGAACAGCTCCCGTGACCATTTAAAGCTGCACTCTGCCAACATAAAGTCTACAGCTTGTTGCAAAAGCTCATCTTTCCGTACATATGGCTCAAACATCCTAAACGTCAAGTGTCTTGGCATCATACCTTTTACCAAAACTTGCTTGTTTATCACTTTTGTTGTACTTCTGTCATCATTCATTACGTCTGAAGTGTTTAAGCTGTCACCAGGTGAACTTTGACCTGCTACCAAATGAGGATTAACAGCTTTTCCTTTTTTTGCAAGTAAGTGAGCTAGCATGTGTTTACTGCCTTCTGTCACTTTACTTTCCCATTGACCATCTTTATGCCCTAGAATACTGCCTGGTGCAACAGAGGGGCACTTTCTAGTGGTCCTAGTGGTGTGCTCAATTGTCTCCTGAATGTTGTAACTGTGAAGTTTTTTCATTGGATGCTTTTCTTTTATATGCTCAACAAGGGATGCCTCTAACCTGTAATCCCACAGGCAGTAAGGACAGGAGTGGACCAAGTAAGGTGGAATTGCTCCACTGCCAGGATATACTACTTGGATTTTAAGTGGTTGTTCCTTGTGCTGTAAAACTAAATGTCTTTTCACTGCAGACATATTGGAAGTGTTACTAAAACTGCAGTAATGACAGCGATAGATCACATTATCCAAATCTTTAGAATCTGCCAGCAAAGACATTTTGGGAATAAAATCTTTGATTTCTTCTAATGATTTTTGTATCCATGTTCTCTCAACTTCTTCTGGAATATCAACATTAATACAAGAATCAGTGTGAGCCAAGAATATAACACCATCCTTTGTTTCAAAACTACATGATTCATTCAAACAAAATAAAACATACGGATTTTTAGGGCTATCCACTGCATCCATGTCCACCCCATACAAAACTAATCCTCGGTGTAAATGAAGCATGTGTTGTTTTAAAACACTAATGCCAAAACAATTAAACCGACAATGCAGACATTGAAAATTTGTTGAATCATTTGACTTTTTCTCATCTTTTTTCACAGTTTCCAAGTCATTTGGATCTTGAGGTAAAACTATGGACGATTCTGTCTGTAATTTCTTTGAAGGTGACACATTTTGATCCTGGGGTGATATATCTGTCCCAGCTTTGTCATCAATAACACCCACAAACTTGGGGAGCTTGTCTGGATGTGTATTACTGATATGCAATGAAACATCTTCTTGGTGAACAGAAGTGAAACTACAAAAAGAACACTTCCAATGAATTTTCGTAACTGTTGCATATGGTGCAGGATTCTTTGGTTTGCATGGATTGGTTGACAGCCTCTCCATGGTCTTTTTGCCTGCTTTTGATAACTCATCATTATGATGCTCTGTACTACCCTCTGAGCCCTGAGAACCCTCATCAATATCTGATGTTACCAGGAACAAGTTATCCTTGCTAGCTGGAATTTCAATTAAAGAATCTACTTTGGAAGTATCTTCCATGTCAGAATCAGTATCAAAGGAACTGTTAGGAAATTGTGAAATCTCACTATTTGTATTAACTTTTGTCTCTTGATCTGATACTCTTGGTATGCTTAACAACCCTGGTTCTCTCAAATCCTGACTTGAACTCTGCTCAGACTGTTTATCAAACACAGTTATTGCAAACTGTGAAGGCTCAAGATGCTTTTTGTCTTGCATTTTATTCAGGTTTTCATCCTTGCTTGATACCTTATCTTTACCAGAATCTATATCTTTTTTCAAGTCCTGATTTAAACTTTCCATTAAGAATTCAGAACCCACAAATGTAGGGTTTGCTGATGCCTTGAATTTTTTAAGGACTTCTTCAGGCAATCTTTCTAAAACCACTTTAGGATTTCCTTTGATCTTGTTGCCTGAACTATTTCTCGAAATTTTTGATTTTGGTTTAGAGTTTTGGCATGCTGTCTTTGACTGAGAATACGATGCTTCTTCATCCACAGGATCCAAATTTTCTAAAACAATTTCCAAATCCTCCATGTCATCATCGGACATACTGTCATCATTGCTCTTACGTTTGCAAGCAAATGTCTCGCTGGTTAGCCAACAGAAAAAGAGCTGCTGAAAGGTCAGTAATCTAGGATGTCTCTTTTTGAAATGAAGTAAAACAGAAGCTCTGGAAAAGGCATCAAACTCACAAACACTGCACCGGAATGTGTGCTCATAGATGTGTTGCATCATTGTTTGCTTATAAATGGTGACAAACCGACAGAAGTTGCAGTAGTATATTGAAGAGTTGATATTTTCCTGCTGCTCATTCTTCAGGCGAAGAGTAGAAACTGAATAAATGTCTGTGGCTTGATCAGCCCACACACTTGTTTCAATAAAGGAACCATGCCTCACTACTGGATCTGAGAGGAATGTCTGAAAACAAAGCATGTTTGTAGTGGTTAATGAAGATGATGATGAGGAGGAGAAGGACAGCAGTGATTCTATTTAAAAACTTAGTAAGCTTTCCATTTGACAAACAAGAAAATCTGACCCATTTATACCATTTAAAAGCTAACATAACTATTTAACAAGAAAACATGTCTGTTAATCTGTTGCTTCTATTTCTGTTAATAACCCAGACTAAATTCTAACGGCTAAAATCTTCATTTCCAGGTTAAAAGACTTCTTTTTGGAGACTGATCAGAACATACTGCAGATACTAACAGGGATTAGCTGATCTGAATCTACACTATTTGCCTGACAGTGCTATAACAAGTTACTTTCAGTTATGGTCAACATTTTATCAGGGCCTATTTGGTTATTTGCTTATAGCAGTCTTCTTAACTGCCATTTGGAAATTTAATCTTTCATTATTTATAGTATAACTGTTATATATGATTTTTTTACGTATATAAAATACTCTTTGAAATATCTAACTAAATGAATAAACATAATCAGTATTTCTTATATCCCGTGTGTAATCCATTATTCTCCCACCACTCTAACTGGTGAGATGACTCAAATTTATACTTTGTTTAGAACTATCTGAAATAGCTCAGCCTCTATAGTGTGTTATGAGTAACCAAGGAAGTCCAAGGAAGGTGGTCTTGATGATTGAACAGGCTGCAATGGTTTATTATTGTTGAATGGGAAACACGCAACTGATGATAAATTGTCCTTCCATCATAATTATATTACAAGAGGGTCATGACAGTCCTTCATCTCTCACCTGAGGAAATGGGCTTTTAGTAGGCACATATCTGGCATCAAGTAAGACTTATTTACTTAAGAAATCTTTGGACCTTTAGTGTGGCCACTGAACTGACAATATTTTCTAGAATATTATCTAGTGACCTACTGATTGAAATGGACCCATTTCATAACATATCTAAGATTTCATAAAGGCAAACATACTGGCCAAGTTTGGTGAAGATTGGGCCATCAATGTGGCCTCTATGCCTATTCACATTTCCTAAAATTTGACAAAATGACCTAGTTTTTGACCCCACATTACCTAGTTATCGATTCACCCAAGATTTCTTGCAGGCAAACACTCTGGCCAAGTTTAGAGAAGATTGGGCCATAAATGTGGTCTCTAGTGTGTTCACAAGGTTTTTTCTAGGATTTAAATGTCCTACTTTTTGATCTCACATGACCCAGTTACAAACTCATCTAAAATTTTATGCAGGCAAACATTCTGACCAAGTTTATTGAAGACTGGGCCATGAATGTGTGCACAAGGTTTTTCTAAAATTTGACCTAGTGACCAACTACTTTTTGACCCCACCTGACTCAATAATGAACTCATCCAATATTTCCCATTACAAATAGAACTAAAATATGTATGAATCTTCCGAAAGATCCTTGCCTCCTAGGGAGTAGAAATGTAATAATCATGTGTCCTTAAAGTATCATTACACAACATAAATATTGATATATTTTAAAGTTCTTAGACAACTATGTCTTTTGTTTCAATTATTGATCTGTGATAATGCATACGCATTTTTACAATAAATGTCCAGTACATTAGAAATAATTGTGATACAAAACTATGATAATATAATCTTGATAAATATGACTTAGAGGCAATATTTACTCATCTGTGATAAACCAATACTGGTGTTAATAGTTTGTGATTTTTATCATATAATATTTAACACAGATTTTTAACCTACAAGAATTTTATTATGAATAAAAATAATGTTTAAACTCTTTTATAATGATAATAGCCTAAGTAAACAATAGCGAAGCTAAAAGGTTATAATGACCATCTCCCCATATCCCCAGACATCAAAACATTAAATTATCTAGTTATTTTCATGATCTTTATGTTATAGTGTGCAAATCACATGCCTACTGGTGGAAGGCTAAGGACAAAACCATTTGACGACATCCAATATTTCATGCATTCTGATCAAGTTTGGTGAAGCTTGGGCAACAAGTGTAGCCTCTAGTGTGTTCACAATTGTTGATGCCAGATGACAGGGTATTAGAAAAGCTCACCTTGAACATGTCGTGCCCAGGGGAGCTAAAAAGCAAATATGGTGTTACTAAGGTTCTACATAACAAGCCTTTCAAATGAAATATTTACTTAAATCAGGTACAAATAGACTCTGCGATATTGTTACTATGACAGGAATGGCCAAGTGGTCAAAATATTAATGATGACACCAAACTGTGCACTGCAGAAAAGACTAGTTCAGATTCTATCAAACTCTGTTGGTAGGTATTATGTTTATAGTAGTGTTTTTGTTTAATAACTAGTATTGGTAAGTTTCCTTTTGTCTTTTTATCTGGAGCTGTATGGATGCCTACCAGTTCATTCTCCATGCCTGCTGTCAATTCTCTTCTTGCCCATCAGTTTTTCCTTCTGAAAAAATGACATTGTGGATTATTTCACTAACATTTCTCGTTATTTAACTAAAAATGGGATGTATCAAGGATATAGTAATGTTATTTCCATCATGAATACAGTGAGGCTGTCCAGAAACCTTGCAATCAGTAACAATATTTTGCAGAAACAAATACTAAGCTATGAGTATGAGTGAAGCCACAATCATATATATAATTGTTGTTAATTACAACAACTGCATAATAAAATTGACCTATTTTACATAATAAATGCTAGGCTCGAGTTAATAAGAAAATATGGCAAAATCCTACGAGTACTGCAACAGACATTAAATTGCACAAAGCTCACGGCAAAGCTATTCATATGCCAGTCAGTTTTTAAAAGTTACACCAAAACTGTAACAAGACACAAGACGTTCATTTAATCAAAAAGTCTGAATTAATGCAATAACAAAGTAGGCCAAGCAAATCATATATAAAGAATAGTACAAAATAATGTATGTCAAATAATTCACAATTAACGGCGAGGGTAGATAAGTTCAAGTAAGTAATGTGTGCCTATTGGCCTTTCGATGTCGTGTCAATGGCTCAAAGAAGACAATTCCTAATTGTGTCCCTTTAGTAGGCTTTACCTGAATCAGTGGTCGTTTTTCACACGTTAGACTAACAAAAAAAGACCATCAAATCTATTGTATAACCGCTTCATTATACTACTATGGGTTATCGAGCTAAGTTATTTTGCTAAATATAACTGTTGATGTAAACACAGTGCTCACTGCATTTGATTAGATGTTAGTACGAACTGAAACGAATACGATGAACATTTTCTGTGCTGGTGCCCTGCTTAGGGGATTTGGTCTTGAGCAGGGCGGTATGACTAAACAGCAAATAGTCACAAATAGGAGAATGACTAAACAGCGTATATTCAATGACAGGCTGTTATATAGGCATAAGTTCTATGTTTTCATTTATTGTAAATGTTCTTTTACATTAGAAAAAGTCATTTTGTTGGTTTCAGACCCAAATCTAAACAGAAATCTGCATACATATCGCAAAAACGGTGACAAATAGTCACGAATAGTCAAATGAATAAATATCGTATAGTCAAACTTCAGTAGATTAATTGGTTAAATTATGCATTTTTATCAGTTTAAAGAAGTTAATTACAATTTTACTGTATTTACTTGATATACATTTACTTGACCTAAATGAAAATGTTATGAAATTAATGATAAAGGCGTTTTAGCAAACACAAATAGCCGATCGAGCTAGCCTCGAGGCCGCTCACAAATAGTCACTTTTTGAACATAGGCTGATCTTTTTAAGGCTAATATATAGGAATGTTTTCATTTGTTGTAAATGTTGTTGTTAATGTTTTGCATAAGAAATATTATTTCCTGGTTTGAGGCCGAAATCTAAACAGACATCTGCATAAATAACGCAAAAACGGTGACAAATTGTCAAATGACTAAACAGCGTATAGTCAAATGCCAGTATGGTAAAACGTTTTACTGTTCTATATAGGTAAAAAAAACAAAACAAAAAACTTTTACTCCATTTGACATAATTGGTCTATTTCTACTAGCTTCCAGACAAAAACTGTGGCGAAATGAATACCGAAAGCGATTTAACAGCCACAAATATTTACAAATAGTCGAGCGAGTGACCGCTTACAAATTGTAACCTTTTTTAACACGGCAGTCGGTGTATAATATATCTGCATATGATTTGTAAACGTTTATCAGGAACGTTGTATTTTGCATTATATATGTAATTTCATTAATTTATGGGCGTAACCAAATTTACATAAACGCCAAAACAAACGCAGTCACATATTGTCCAGGGACTAAATAGCGTATAGTCAAATTTAAGTAGTCAAAATATAAAATTAAATCTTAATAAAAAAAAAGTTTGCATCAAAATTTAACGCTTTAAATGATGTTTACAACAGTTTGACATTCAAAATAACTAACGGAATATAAAAAAAGCTCTCCACAGCCACAAATAGTTTATTATATATATAAATCTTTGCAGTTTGCATAATGAATGCCATTTCCTTGATTTGTGACTGGCTTCTTAACATAATCCCCATAAAAATAACATAACATACAATAACATACTACCCGACCAATCAGAAACCAACTAAACAAACTAGCACGAAGTAGGTCAATCCGTTCGCATACCAGCATGGCCATAATATTAGATAATGGGATAAGGATATTTATTATTAAGACACGACACACTATAAATTCACTCAAATAGACACATTAAGCTGCAAAACATAAGGTTTTAAGGATATAACGCAATAATAATTACAAATAGATGGCAGGTCGCTGAATAAACGATGGACTCTTAAAGACCCCGTAAAAACAAAGGCACCTGAATGCCCCCATATAAAAATTACATAGAAAAATCCACAATGATATCCTACAACATTAAACCAATAATATATTATACTGGGTTGCCAAATAAACGGGCACCACCTAAGGACCCCGTAAAAACAACGGCAACCTGGGCTTATCAGTACGAAACTCACATAGGATTCAATATCAGAATAGACCCCATACATATAAACTCTAAGTAGAATCAGGGTATGCTGAATAAACGGAAGCCCACTAGGGGGTCCGTATAAACAAAGGCTACACATCAAAGTTCACTAAGCCTATCAACCTACCTTTATGTAATAAATATTACTATGTTATAACATGCATGGCTACCCCCTTCTAACAAATGTTTGTGCACTTTTAGGACAGTGGGAAAAACAACAACAACAACAACAAACCAAAAAAAAAAAAAAAAAAAACCTTCCACTGCTGTATATAGTATAGAAATGTGTAGAGTATCTTATGTAGACTTTGTAGTGATAAGCATGATTGAGTGTATGAGAACCTTGAGAGCATGGATTGTGTGTGTGTGTGGTAGAATAGGGAAATCCATAAGGTAATGGCCGCCTAACATACTCTAGACTTGTATAAATTCCCACTAGCGGATCCAGGGGGGGGGGGGGGCGCACCCGGCGCACGCCCCCCCCCCTAAAATTCCCGGAGCTTACATGTTTTTTGGTATGGAAACAATAAAATATACTATATTTTCCTATTTTTTCTTCGCTCGCTTCGCTCGCGTATCTTTATACAACATTGCCTTTTGAGATGTACTCGTACACAACACAGAGTGCACGCAATTTAAACGTTCCCGCCTTCCCTTACTGTAATAATTCGGCACTATATAACATGATCATGTTGATGCGCCGTAAAACCCATACAAACAAACACATCATTCAGTCAATTAATTTCCTTTGGGTACATTTATACGACAACAAATATGGCTGCGCCGTCAAGTCCCAAACGCCCCAAGAAACAGAAGAGTATATAGGTAACGTATGCCCCTGGATCTGCTAGTGCAACCTTTAGAGTGATTAAAAGTTACGCCCCCCCTAACCCAAAATCCTGGATCCGCCCCTGATTCCCCTATATTAATTAGTAAACAAAGGCGAGCATTACCTTATACCACCAGCCAGGGTCTTCTTTCTTGACATATACGTTACATATGTAAGGCAAGGAAGATGGTTTAGTGGGCGGTCGGGCCCCGGGCGTCCAGACATCGAACATTAACAAACACTAGGGTCCAAACTATCTACCTTCACTAACTATTAAATACTCAGCTTATTAGATAAAATTAAACAGGTCCCTAAAGGTGCACCCCTTCCCCACTATCTCACATTTCGTTAGGGGAAGAGGTACGCCGAAACGGGGAACCTTTTTATGGTAAAAAATAACAGTAAACCAACTTCAATAGAACCTAGTGTCAGGAGAGCGAGCCATAAATTAGGGAGTGGAATTTACTCAAAACATGCTCAATCCCCATTAAGATCCAAAAATACAAAATTAAACCATTCTCTCAGTAAATGGGTACATAAACTAGGTACCCAATCAGGGCCCACTTTAGGCAAACTATTTGGAATACAATATTTAAGACATGCATGAGCAACATGGTGGGGTCATGAAAAAGCCCTCAACAGGGCGTAGACCCTCATTAAACTAGTTCTCAGTCAGTCAGACATGCACATATCTAAAGCAGCAATTAACGAAACATCCTGATGCTTCCCAATAAGCTGGAATACGAAAATAAACACGCCATGCCATTTTGGTTGTATTTTATTCAGTCTAGTTAAATGTTCATAAGTTAAAGGATCTCCTCGCATATATATTATTGCTTTTTAGAAATGGGACGAGCAGCTCTTACCGTATCTCAAGGTTGCGGGAGAATGTTCTAATTCTCCATAAATCTACAGCCTTTGTTCAGAAATACAAAATTACGACCCTGTTTACAAAATTTATAGGTGTTTATCCTGAAATCGTTACAAGACAAAATCATGCTTTAACAAGATCTAACAATGAATATTTGTAAGTTTGCGATGTAGGATTACGGAATTATATGTTAGCTGAATAGGCGATAATTGTTATCATTCACTGTTGTCATTTTTGGACACGATATCGCTGAACCTAATACAGTTACAGTTACAGTCCGATGGAATGTGAATACGTTTTATGGTTTAAGCTTAATAGAAATCTATTTAATGCAGCTGAAGCTGTCCATTTTGGTGTCGTTTATGTATCACCTGACAATACAAAATTCTTTTCTAGAGATATTTTTGACATGTTTTGCAACGAAGTAGACCATTTTAATACTAATCATCAATATGTTGTCTTATTAGGTGACTTTAATGCACGCATAGGTCTATCGCCTGATATAAATGTTGCCGATCATTTTATCTATGGCCAAGTTGGTATAAACATGACTTGTGTTATTAATGCTAGTTTAGATGAAGTATTGCAAGAAAAAGTATCACTGGAAAGGGTGTCTAAAGATGTTGTTGTTGATAGACTAGGAACAAAATTAATTGATTTATGTAAATCGTCCGAAATGGTTATACTAGATGGTAGATCATTTAATGATATGAATGTTGGTAAATTTACTTGCAAAAATGCGTCCGTAGTTGACTACACACCATGTACAAAGAACAGCATTCAAATTTTTACACACTTTGATGTTAAAGAGTTCTGCCCATTATCATCTGATATTTACTCTAGTATTGAGTTTGCTATGGAATCTTATCCAGAATCTATTGAACCACAACTACCTATGTCTGATAAAGCTAAACATTGGGAAAATGACAAGAAAGTAGACTTTATGTCAGATATTGATCTAAATACTTTGGACGCAATGTCTGCTTTGTTAGATATTACTGATCATACTCCCGTAGAAAGAAATATTAATAATAATACTGTAGAATTACTTAGTAAATGCCTATTAGATGCTGCAAAGAAAACGTTTGGTGAATATCTACAAGCTCCTGTGAATAATGTTAAAAAGTGTCCTAAACGGCCATGGTTTGATAACAATTGTAATACCTCTAGAAAAACATTTCACAATAGTAAACGCATTTTTTATCAAACAAAAGTGATGTTAACAGAAATGTAATGCTACAGGCAGGAAAACTGTACAAGAATCAGTTGAGAATTGCTCATGTTAGCTATAAACGTTCCTTTAAAAAGCATATAAGAAATATGCGATCTAAGTCTCCAAAAGAATAGTGGAATTATGTTAGTAGTTTAAACAATAAGAAGACTAACACACTAAATCTAAATCGAACTAGATAATTGTATCACTGAACAAGAAATAAAAAAGGCGATTACTAAATTAAAAAATGGCAAAAGTTGTGGCATAGACAATGTTACAAATTAGTACATAAAATCATCATGTGATATACTGATGCCAATATATGTGAAATTGTTTTATACAGTTCTTTATACCGGCATCATACCTGATGCATGGTCAACTGGTGTTATTGTACCTTTATACAAAAATAAGGGTAATGTAGACTTGCCCGAAAATTATAGACCAATTCCTATTTTGAGTTGTATCGGTAAAGTTTTTAACTCTGTTTTAAACGATAGACTTACATCATATGTAGAAAACAATAAACTCTTGTTAAAAAAATCAAGCAGGATTAAGAAAAACCCGCAGTACACTTGACAATGTTATGATATAACACGTGTTGACTGAATATTGTAAGTATAAAAAGTCTAAACTATGCTGTGTTTTGTAGATTTTACTAAGGCTTTTGACAGTGTTTGGAGATCTGGTCTTTGGTCCAAAATTGTTACGGTAAGAGGGGCCTAAAAGAAGCTATTAAGAATCTTAAACTAAGCATGTCCATAGTGATAAATATCATATATCAGATATAAAAATGAAATATGAAAGAATTTCACCTTCATGTTTTAGAAAAATTAATATTTGAATAGGGTGACCCCATCGCCTTGTCCCAGGGCCATTTTTTACGAGTGGTTATTGCTAAAATGTCTAATTTAGGGGTTCAAAACTATAATCTATTTTAGCATCAGTGGTGTAACTTTATAAGCATAACCATATTGTTCAAGTACAAGCATTTGATGATTTTACACTGAAAAAGGCATCTATACCCCCTCGGAAAATTTCCTTAACACAGAAACATACACAAACTTTTAGAGTTTCTAAATATTTTGATTATACCAGTATATTTATAAAATGCATATCAAAATTTGCTATATACATATACCAATCACATAACAAATAATTACAGACTTTCACCTTTTAGTTTTTGAAATATTAGCTTTTAAATTGTCATATTCCATGTTTTTTTTAATAAAACAACAACAACAACAAACCTGTGAAAATAATTTCTGTCACAATTTTGCACAATACCTTTATGTTTCACAAAGATCTTTTACAGATCTGATTAAAACTGACTTCTGAATATGTATCTGTTTACAATAGAACTTAAATCGTTGATTTTAATGTTTTCAGTTTCACATATCGACCTCTGCTGTCACTCGGAACTCCTCGGGTAATTCCGTCCTCTACATAATCCGAATATATCCGAAGCTTGCCGGAGATCGCCGATTAGGTACGATTGCTCTGCTGTCTCTGTCCGTCATTTTTGGTATTTCCCGAAAATCTAACGTCACGCTTTGGGATCCCAATTTTTTGGTAAATATTTTTTTATTTAAAGAAATATAAGATATTTATTTTTGAAATTATTACTTGTTTGAAAAAAATATTATCAATATTTGCAAGATACATAAAAAATAATGATTAAAAATGTTTGCTACGATCAAATCCGATTAGTTCCGGAGAACGTGTCGGATACTGCCAAGGGCATTTACGAACTCGATGTCGCCAAACATCGCCGTTTCAGACAGCATTGGCTAATTTGGGCCCCTCTTACCTTAAATACAATGTAACTGGAAAGTTGTTGAATGTGATTAAAAATTTGTATAGAGATGTAAAATCTTGTTTTAAGTTAAATAATAATTTAACTGATTTCTTTGTGTGTGGTAGAGGTGTAAGGCAAGGTGAAAACTTGTCCCCAATTTTATTTTCTTTGTGTCTGAATGATTTAGAGCATTATCTTTAAAGTTAAATAGACAGAGGTGTAAAACTTGTTGATTATGATCTTGGTATATTTCTTCGAATTCTTGTATTGTTATATGCAGATAACACTGTTCTATTTGCAAAATCTGAAGCTGAGCTTATAACACTGCTGGAAAGTTTTTCTGACTACTGTGATACATGGAAATTAGACATAAATGTTGATAAAACTAAAATATAAGTATTCCGAGACAGACCTAGAAGAAACAGAGACATTGTAATAAAGAACAAACGTTTTGAAATAGTTGATACGTTCAAATATATAGGTATTGTTTTTTCCAAGAATAGAAACCTTGTTAAAGCTAAGTCCAATGCCTCTGATCAAGCTAAGAAAGCACGTTTTAGTTTATATGTTAAAATTAGAAATCTCAACCTTCCGCTGTGGTATACATGGTTGCGAAATTTTGGGATATATAGACCTAAACTTTATAGAGAAAATTCATATTGATTTTCTAAAACATATGTTGAATGTTAATAAGAGCACACCAATTTGTATGTTATTTGGTGACCTTGTTTCCCACTTAAGATACTTATTGAAAAGAGAATTATATGATTTTGGTACACGCTTATAAACAACGATTATAATTTGTCCTCAATGTTATATAGAATAGTAGTTAATGATTCTTATGTTAACAACAATGTTTATTCCTGGTTAAACTGTGTTCAAGATATATTCAATGAATGTGTTCTTAGTTACTTTATGTATAACCAAACATATCAGTTTAGTAGAGAACATCTTTTTAACTTGGTAGGATCCTCATTTAAACATCAATATCTGCAGAACTGGACAAGTCTGAATGTCTAAACTATAGAATTTACAAGCAAGAACACAAGTTTGAACTCATTTATAATGATTTACCAGATAGATATCTTAGATCCATTGTACATTTTAGACTATGAAATACTCATCTACTAATTGAAAAAGGCCGTTGGATGGGTTTGGAACGCAATGACCGCAATGACAGAAAATGTAATCTGTGTAATCTGAACGATATTGGTGATGAGTTCTATTATATACTTAAAGACATCTCAAAAGCCTTATATAAGTGACCCCCCCCCCATTTATTGCCCCACCCAGCATGTGAGGGCATCTGTTTTCTGATAAGCCAGGCTGCCACAGTCTGTAACGATGTGTCTGTCACACAGGTATTGTTCAAGATCCAAGTGTATGTATGCCATATCTGGGGGTTGAACATATTCATTCACAGTTTGTAAAGGAAACAGTTGTGAATATACCAATTACGCAATCCAATATATATATATATATATATATATATATATATATATATATATATATATATATATATATATATATATATATATATATATATATATATATATAATATATATATATATATATATATATATATAAATCTTTATTTGTTTTCTTTCTTACTTTGTTGGTTGATTTTGTTATTTCTTATACATTTTGTTATTTCTTTCATTCTTTTAGTTCTCATATATATTTAAAGTTATATTTTATTTTGATTTGTAAAATGTAACGAAACGTTTCTAACAAAAGCAATTTAAAAAGTCATTCATTGTCAGAATAATGTCCTTCAGAGTCATTTTGAATACTAAAACTTGTATCTCTCATGTATTTTCAAAATTAAATATTTAGCTATGAAATATATACATAATCTTGCAGTTACAAAATTGACACCTAGTAATTAACGCAATAAAGAATTTGTAAGGGATCATATAGTAAACAACCCACATTATCACTAACAATAATGTTTGTGGCTTTGTGTAAAACTAGCCTACTGTCTCACATCCATACTAGCAGGTAATTTAGTTTTGCATTAACCCATCAGAGGTATTACTGTGACAGTTTAGTACTATGTTGGCTAAAGACTCCCTGCAGTGATGACCAGCAATTAGCAGGTCTGGTCATAGCATGTGGGGGCCTGGCTCAGTGGGATACCACATTCCTTTCGAGATGCCTTTAAATGTCCCTACTTTAATTGTGAAAGGAATAAGTTCATCCCACATGTTAATACAAATATTGCAAACATTTTTATTTTCAAGAAGATCATGACTGATATTAACTTAGATAACATGATAAATTTATGTAAATTTATTGAAATTGTCCTTAAGAAAACTAAAAACCACCCGGCCTCCTCAATTAATATTTTTCTTATTTAGTTAAATTTACACACCTCCTCATTACCAGTAGTTGAAATATGTTTAAGAGATAGTATTTATTCCTGTCAACCCTATGTTCGTTTCTGCTTACACAGCCTGGAGAATACAATTATATTATTTGTTTCAATGTTTGTTCCTCATATCACATGTATGTATGTGCTGAGTGTACAAATAAACTTGTAAACTTGAAAACTTAGTTATCGGGACAGACAATGAAAAATCTATGAAAAATGTTTTCCAGGGGCAAGTCAAATCATGTGTACTCGACATTTTTTTAAATAAATACATGGAGGATACCGCAGGATATAACTTAAAGAACAGATCAGAAATATTGGAAGGTGTTTTCGGAAAAGGGGGCCTTGCAAAAAAACCCCGACAAAGACACTCTTAATCGTCGTCTTCAGACAATCAAAGATTCAGTTAATGAAAAAGACAGCTTGATTGGCGAGAGAGAACCTGCTGCCATATTTCGAATAAATAAAATAAATTAAACTGGACAAACAACAATTCCGAAAAAAAAAGTCACATTCTTAAAACAGCAACTAAATGGAAAATTTCTGAGTTGGCGTTATTTATAAACAAATTTAAGGACATCGTATCCAGCTTACAACATGAACGAAGTCGCTCAATAGGAGGAATGGGCAATTATTTACTGTCGGCTGAATTTATTCACCATTCGACAGACATCGATGCATGGTCTCGACTGACCGAGGAACAAAAGACAATTAAACAAATTCCAAGCAGCTTACGTGATAAACTTTAATCCCAATTTAATTGTATAGCATGATGGATCACGCAGTGTAATCAGACTACCATCTGCCGGATGAAAGCCACACCAAGCGAAACGAAAGGGTGCAGAGCGATCAAGAACGTCAACAAAGACAATAGTGAAAAGAATAGCACTGGAATCGACAAGATTATAATTGACTGTTGAATTTAATATTTAATGAGTGGTAGTGAGTCTTATACATTAACTGATGATTGTGATTATGTATTCGTTTCTATCAGTTTTATTAATTTGTTAATTGGGATGTATTGTGAGCGTCAGTGCTGTTGGGTGTTTGCAAAAGTGCGAGGCCGCTTATATGAATTTAAATGTCATTACCGCAGTTTCGCATTATATCTGTATTTAATATTGGACATTTATTAATTTTATTTACGGAAATAAAAGAAGACTACACGCGATTTTTTTTGTTTTTGTATTAACTTTCTACTTAACCATTGCTGCAGTTGTTCCGATATAAGCTTAACCGTGTTTGTACGATTGTTCCAATTTTAAAACTTGTGTATTGGTCTATTGCGTTGGTATTAAAAATAAAGAAAATGTACATGACCCTTCGTTTTGTACCTACTTTTGTTTTTATACTTAAATGCGACATGTCATGCAAATGCTTCATTTTGGATATTTAATTGTGTGTTTATGTTTATTGCTTTTCCATGTTTGTACTTATTATAACAAGTGGATGCATATAATCACTTTATCATTTATATTATGCTTCACTTGCTTTTTATGTTATTATTTTTTTTAACATATTTGCTAAGTCATAGCGTATATTATCACATTAACTTGTTTGCCGCATTTAATTAATAATGTTTATTTTTGCAAGATTGTGTCCTTTTTCAATCTTAAATGTGCTTTTAAAAAGTCATTTATTGTCAGAATAATGTCCTTCAGACTCATTTTAAGTCATTTTGAATACTAAAACTTGTATCTCTCATGTATTTTCAAAATCAAATATTTAGCTATGAAATAAATACATAATCATGCAGTTACAAAATTGACACCTAGTAATTAATGCAATAAAGAATATGTAAGGGATCATACAGTAAACTACCCACATTATCACTAACATTAAAGTTTATGGCTTTGTGTAAAACTAGCCTACTGTCTCACTTCCATACTAGCAGGTAATTTAGTTTTGCATTAACCCATCAGAGTTTTTACTGTGACAGATTAGTACTATGTTGGCTAAAGACTCCCTGCAGTGATGACCAGCAATTAGCAGGTCTGGTCACAGCAGGTCGGGGTCTGGCTCAGTAGGATACCACATTCCTTTCGAGATGCCTTTAAGTCTCAGTATTATTTAGATAATTTTTTGTCTAAGTGCTGCCTTTTGTGTAATACAATGAATAAAAAAAAAAAAAAAAAAAAATATGTTTTTTTTTAAAATAAATGGACCATGACGAGAGCGCCCCAACGTGGAATGGTCAGGGTGCATGAACACAGCATACAATACACTATTGCAAAATATTTACATTTCATGTTCATAAAACAAAACGCTCTCAAAATTTCTCAAATCAGCATTAACATTATCTATAAAAGGTACATTTTCAGTTCAGTGAGTGCAAAAAAAGGCTACAGTTGATTTTCTATAATTTAGTAAACTTTGATGGTTTCATCGTAAGATAACAAACAACAGGCAAATATATATTTTTAAACTTTCTTTTTCTAGTTTTTTTTTTTATACTCTTCTTTGCTTCTGTTACTAATAACTTTAGTAACTTTTTCAAATTGATGGAGTATCTTCACACCTCTACCAATTACGTACAGCTAATATATCAATTCACATTTTTTCTGTGTTTGGCCAGGTATTTACGACCCTGCCCAGTTGCAAATCGCCAGCCGCTGCGTCCAGCGTGATAAGACCCGGGAGTAGCCAGCTAGGTACCAGACGTCATATGCCACGTAATCATGATAGCGCACCATTCATACCTGTGCCTGATGGCATATGCCCGGTACAGATGATAGTGCACAATATACACCTGTATTACTCGTATTGTCTCAGACGCTGTGTTTTCTTTGTGTGATTGGTCAACAGTATATGTTCCAATAAACGTTTTGTTTATAGAAAATTTTATTGTTTTATGTTACGTGGAATAAACCAGAAAATCGTAGGATAGTTTCATAATATAGCCTATGTGTTTGACATTGAGTAAATAAAATATTCTATGTAAAGTTGATATGAAACAAAAAAACAAAATAACAAACCAACGAAATGACCTTTCTAATGCAAAAGAACATTAACAATAAATGAAAACATGGAGTCTATGCCTATATAACAGCATTTTAAAGATTAGCCCATGTTCAAAAAAGTCACTATTTGTGAGAAGCCTCGAGGCTAGCTATATCGACTATTTGTGGCCGTAAAAGCACTTTTTCATTAATTTCATAATACTTTTGTTTATGCCATATAAATGCATCAAGTAAATACAAAAAAAAAAAAAAAAAAAAAAAAAAAGAAAAAAAAAAAAAGAAAAGAAAAATGTGTTATAATTGTTACGGGTCGTGGTGGGCAAATTGACTTGACCAGTCCGTATACGGTTTAGTATTTTATTACATACACAAGAACCTGTAATTTAAAATAACCACAATACAGACAATTATCAAACACTGCCATAGTTGGCTAAAATATACCAATTCATTATTTAACAATGCAAATATTCACACATTGCAAAGTAGAAATAGACCAATTCAAACAATACAAGTTAAATACATAATACATCATTTCACTAATTGAAATAATGGGTCTACTAAACTTACCAAACAGAACTGGTACTATATTAGTTTATTGCAAAACTAATGGTATAAACCAACTAAGTATATGTTGTCGTATGGTGAGAGGCGGGTGGAATGAATGAATGTGGTTTTAAGGTTTAAAAAGAAAACTCCCAACTCTCGTACAAAATCTCACTCTCACGATTAACATATATGAAGACATACAGAAGAACAAGAACAGGTTTTACAAGTTTCGCCACATCGTGCATCACGCAGAACAGACCCAGACAGATGCACGGACCTTACGGAGGACATACAGACTATAGGTCTCAAACTACCCAACAATAACGAGACGGACAATAACAAAACGGACTATAGTACAATATACATGTAAACAAGACATGAAGCACCGGTGACACATTCCCCTACTTAGAGGAAATGTCTCCTGACGTTTAATAAAATACATTCCAGTCTAAGACAGTAAAAATGAAACGTATCATTATACATTAGAAATAACTAATATCTTATATTACATCTTATATGTGCTTTTTAGCCCACAGAGCCACATGTTGTAGACATAACAACACTGGTTCTACTCCAATAGACTAAAGGATCAATATGGAATGTATAATTTGCTGGAATTAACACAACAATTCCCACTCTAGCTGAAAATTAAAAACTTGTTAAAACAAATTCTGAAATATACTCATAAAACAATAATATAATTCATTATGACTTAAATAACTGTAGATCTGTTAACTGTAGATCTGTTAACATAATCTGCAAAATAATGAAAAAGGTTAACATAACCTGAAAACAAAAAATGCATTTATACAAAGTATTCAACACTTTGAGAGTGAATCCACTGTCCATATCTATCGGGTGGCTTTCTTATCCTGGTAGACTGTCTAACAAAAGGACTTTGTGGTAACCCTGGGGACGGTTTAGTGGTAAAAGTGGACACAGTAGAATGGTCAGGTTGAGCAAGAATGCTCTGGTCATTGACTGAAGATGGAACAAAGCTGCCAACAGAAAGAAATTCATTTTGAGAAATTCTAGGCAGGGATATGCCTGTTGAGAGACTACTGTTCTGAGAAACAGTACTGTTGCCTTGAGAAGGAACAGACTTTGCTTGAATCCTTTGGTTTCGTCTAGCTGGTATGATGTATACAGGCTTAACCTCAGGCTCGCTCTCTGAACTTGATGAATCAGAGGACGGTCTTTGGTAGACTGGTTTTTCTTTTCGTTGAGATGGTTTACTTAACTCTGTTTGTTTTGGCGGAACAAAAGAGATAGGTAAAAGCATATTTCTATGCAGGGTTCGAATCCCTGGCTTGCCATCTTCTCTTTTCACATCATAAACTGGCATATCTTGGTCGTGAATTGAAACTACCAAGTATGGAATACTACTCCATCTATCTGCCAGCTTAGACTTGCCCTTCATGCCAACATTAAGAGTAAGAACTCTATCTCCAACCTCAAGCTTAGCCTCTCTCACTTTTCTGTCATAGAGGGATTTGCTCTTTCCAGAACTTTTCTGAGCTTGATTAGAAGCCTGCTTATAAGCAAAGGAAAGTCTTTCTTTAAGCTTACTGACGTAAGAATGAGGTTCTGCAGAAGCCTCACAGTCAGGGGATGTCCCTAGATATGCATCAACAGGAAGACGAGGATGCCACCCAAACATAAGGAAATGAGGTGAATAACCTGTTGATTCAGACTTGGTACAGTTGTAGGCCTGCACAAGAGGTGCAATATATGCCTTCCAGTCTGATTTCTGGTTTTCCTCTAGGGTTCCGAGCATCTTTAATAGCGTCCCATTAAAGCGCTCACATGACCCATTGCCCTGGGGGTGATAAGGAGTTGTCCTCGACTTCTTAATCTCTGCTATTTTGCATAGCTCCTTTATGACTTTCGACTCAAAGTTTCTTCCTTGGTCACTATGCAACCTTTCCGGAAATGAATAGTAACGGAAAAAGTTGTCATAAAGTGCTTTAGCAGTGGTGAAAGCTGTTTGATTTTTGCACGGAACTGCTTGGGCGTATCTGGTGAAATGATCAGTTATCACCAAGATGTTCTCGATACCACCTTTGCATGGTTCCAATGACAAAAAGTCTATACAAACAAGCTCCATTGGTCGCGTTGTCTGAATGGGTTTGAGCTTTGCTGCTGTCCCTAAGGGTGTTTTTCTACAGACACATCTAGGACAGTTAGCAAGTTTGGATCTAATATCCTGCTCTAAACCTGGCCAATAAAACCGCTGCCTAGCTAACCACAGAGTTTTGTCTATACCTTGGTGTCCCATATTATCATGGATCCCTTGTAAGGCAAGATTTCTGTAAGACTCTGGGATAACCAGCTGCTTGACAGATTGACCATCGAGTAAAGAGTATCTGTAAAGAATACCATTCTCTACCTTAAGATGTTTCCACTCACGGAGATACCTCTGGACCTGCTTTGGTTCTCTCTGGAGTTTATGATTTCTCACTCTAAACCCATTAGACTTGAGTTGTACTATCCTAGAGATAGCAATGTCTGTTTTCTGTTCTGCACTCCAGTCAATCTTGTTGAACATCTCAGGAGGTGAACTGCACTCAGTGGCCTGCTGAGGTGCAACTTCCTCTGAGATACAAGAAATGAGAGGTACAGAAGCTATAGCTGAACTGCATATAGCATGCACAGAGTTGGGCTGCATCTCGTTTAACCGAGAAAGGCTGTCAGCATCAGCATTTTTAATGCCTGCTCTATATCTTATAGAAAAGTTATAGTTAGCTAAAGCAGCAACCCATCTGTGTCCTGCAGCATCTAGCTTTGCTGATGTGAGCACATAAGTGAGTGGGTTGTTATCGGTTACCACTTCAAAAGTAGAACCGAGGAGATAATCATGAAATTTATCTGTAACAGCCCACTTGAGAGCCAAAAACTCTAGCTTATGAGCTGGATACCGGCGTTCTGCTGGTCTCAATCCGCGGCTAGCATAAGCTATGACCCTCAATAACTTGTCTTGCTCTTGATAAAGCACAGCTCCAAGACCTGAACAACTGGCATCTATGTGCAACTCAAAACCTTTGCTATAGTCAGCATATGCCAAGATTGGGGCAGTAGTGAGCTTTTCCTTAAGAGTGTTAAAAGCCTCTACTTGAGAAGGACCCCACACCCATGGTGACTGCTTTAGAGTTTTGGCTTTCTTTGAGTTTTTGAGCTTGGTCTTAGCATTTGTATCATGCCCCTGTAACAGAGAGTACAATGGACTTGCTATCTGTGAAAAGTTCTTTACAAAACGCCTGTAGTAACCAGAAAATCCTAAAAATCTTCTAAGTTCATTGATGTTGACGGGGGGTTTCCATTCTTTGACCACACTTATTTTCTCAGGATCAGTATGAACGCCTGTCTCTGAGATGACATGTCCTAAATAACTGACTGATTTGAGGAGAAATTCGCACTTGCTTGCTTTTAATTTGAGACCATGTTCCTTAAGACGTTTGAATGTTGAGTCTAACCTAGACAAGTGCTGAGAAAAAGTGTGACTGAATATTAGGATATCATCAATAAAAACTAAACATTCATTGAGATGCATTTCCCCCATACATTTTTCCATTAATCTCTGAAAAGTAGCACCTGCATTGCACAAGCCAAAACTCATTCTGTTGCACTCATAGAATCCAAGAGGACCTACTGAAAAAGCAGTTAAAGGTTTACTCTCTTCCTCCATTTCTACCTGCCAGTAGCCAGATCTTAGATCCAGCTTAGAGAAATATTTAGCACCACTAAGCACCTCAACTGTGTCATCAAATCTTGGTAGCATGTACCCATCCTTACGCGTTTTCGCATTTAGCATGCGATAGTCAATGCAGAAGCGTAAGCTGCCATCGCGTTTGCGTACCAAAACCACATTTGAAGAGTAGGGGCTATCTGATTCTCTAATAGCACCAGCCTGCAGCATCTCTCTAACATGCTGGCGTACTTCCTCATACAGACTAGGAGGTATTTTCCTATAGGGCTGCTTAAAAGGCTTATCTTCATTAAGCACAATCTTATGCTTAATTAGATCTGTTTTACCCAAGTCTGTAGGCCCTGTAGAGAAAACATCTTCCCACTTTAGAAGTAGCTCATTTAAACTGGTGACTTGATCTGAGCTGAGATTTTCAAGATCTACTTTTACACCAAGTTTCTCAATTGGGTTATAAAAAACCTTGTTGCCAGATGAATCACTGAGATCTTCATCTGCCAAATTGTCTACCACAGACACATCTGCTAAACTACACAAGTCAGACTTAGGCTTGATGGTAATGCATTTAGCCGACATGTTGCACAGTTTAACTTGCAGGGTAGTACTTGCTGTCTGTGGATCTACTCTAACAACTTGAGGACAAACCATAAACTTGTCATTATTGCTAATATTCTCAGTAATAACATTAGAAACTGATGGTGGTATATTCCTAGCAACACCCTTGACAATAACTGTTTCATATGGCTTTACTTCTACAACATGCTTATTTGTAGATTTGACAACAAATAAGTTGCATTTTACACTGTCAAAAGCCATTTCCCAAGTTTCAGGAACACTGTTAACTGGGTATTGTGTTAAGTGGTTTCTACACAACCTGATTACATTTGTGCCAATAATAACTGGACAACACTTGTTAAATTCAGTATCAGGTACAACCAGCAATGGTACACAAGATGTGAAGTGACTAAGATAAGGAATCTCTATGTCACACTCCACTACACCTTTATATTTCAATGTAGACCCATTTGCAATATTCACTTGCAAACCAAGAGAGTCAATAGAATAAAGGGAAGGCTGGTATCTGAGAGACAGATAACAGGAGTGGGAAATAGTAGAAATCATTGAACCACTGTCAATAAGAGCAGGAACCTGTGTTTTATTGATAAAAATGGTTGTCTCATTAGACGGTCCAATCAAGTTGGTTGGTAAAGAGGGGTGGTCTTTGAGGAGAGGAGTCACCTCTGGGCGACCTATGTCAGAGGTGGGAGTCAGTTTAAAGGGTTGCCTCTACCTCGGCCTCTAAAGTTTTGACCTGATGACTTATTCTGTGGTCTGAAGTTGCTGTTGCCATTGTTGCTGTTGTTGCCGTGGTAGGGTTGATGGCGTCTATTTCCTACCTCCAGACGATCCAACTTACTGACGATCGTGGCCAGTTGCTCTCCTAATCTAGACTCCAGTGCAGAAATCTTTGCCTCGCAGATCTTTTCTACTTGCTCTAGAGTGACAGAACCTCTAGAGTCAACAAGTGAAGGGTTATGAGTCACCTTTCTAAATGAAGGAGCAACAGGTTTGACTTGTACCGGTGCTGATCTCTGGATGTCCAGCTGTTTCTCTACACGACGCACTTCCAGAAGGAGTCTGTCAAAGTCTGAAATGCTGTCGTACAGATGCCTGGTATGACTCTGAAGTATCTCACTTCGTAAAGATGTCCAGAACTTTTCACGAAGGTGCTCATTTCTCTGCGTCTCATCAATATGTCCAGCTTCTATAGCTGTCTGAAGCAAAGTTTCCAGTCGACTGCTGAATGCTGTGATAGACTCATTCTCTGTCTGATATGCATTGAAAAATTGCTGCATCAGCATTCCTTTAGTACTAGTCTCTCCATACTTAACATCCATCTTTCTGAGGATTGAACTCACTGTCGCAGACTTACCTAAAGCCATGAGAGTTTGCATTGCTTCACCTCTCAATGAACGCCTTATAGCCTGAACCATAACACACTGAGAATAATCATTCTCTAGACACTGAACTTCAAACCTCCACTCATCATAACTGACATCACCCTTCTGTGGTGAGTCTCCACCTGAAAAAGGAGGGATTTTTGGGAGCTGAGTGGTCTGTGCTTGGTATAAAGACATATTTTCATCCTTAACAAGTTTGTTGAATAGGACAGAGGTGGGTGGAGGGGCTTTAGGCATACCTCGACCTAAACCTAGGGGACCCGTAGTTGGGGAACTAATGTTAGTGGGCGTACTATGGTGGACAGGTAACTTAACAGGTGTAACTAAATACTTACCTGTTGAAGCTAATGCCTTAACCATCTCATCCTCTGTCATAGTCATGCCACCAGTTGCCATGATTTTTTTCTAGTTACAAAATACAAGAAACAGCTCAGCTAAAAATGAACAATGCAATGCTGCAATAAACATAATGCAACTATAAAATCTGTAGCACTTCTCCAAACCTGGGCTGGATCTGAAAACAATTTTTATGTAAATATAGACATTTACCTGAAATTGATTACTCTTGTTCAACACTTCAACTAAATACCAGTAAATAAATGAGCAAATATCTAAACAATGAACAAATATACATATATATTACACAACATGTAGTTATACAAAAAACATAAAACAATGACTCTCAAACCCTTTTTCACCCCCCAAAAAAATGAAAAATAATTAAAAAAAACAATGTGTGTGTGTTGAGTGTTTCTGGTGGTAAATGTATAAGAATATACAAACACTACATTCTACACTATATTATGTCTACCTTCTTCCAGTAATACAGTACATTGCAACTAATACTGATAGCTAGACTAATTTAAGTTAAACTACATTATACTATTCTCTTAATCATGAAGATTATACAACACACTACCTACAAATTACATTCAACAGCTGATAGTTCATTCATATTCAGTGTGTGAGAAATTGTACTATATTTGACACTTTTTTTCTATTTTAGACACATATCTATTTTAGACACATATTTAATAATGCTTTGATGAAAGAAGATAAATCAAACAGTAAAAAACAATACCATCAAAATATAAATGGGTATTCACCGTTAAGATTACACAAAAATATCAAAGTTACAATAAGATGAGTTGGTTTTAACTGTGACTATTCTTAATAAAGTTTCGTAGCCACGGACACAGAAAAAAATGCTTTTAATAACTTATAGAGTTCTGGATTAACCTTATATACCGTATTCACTCGTGTAATGGTCGCACCCGTATAATGGCCGCACCCCCAAAATGACCGCAAAATTTGAAGAAAAAATCCTAATTCAATGTAATGGCCGCACCCCCAAAATGACCGCAAACGCAGCTTATTATCCGTCAGTAAACACTTAAACAAACTTTCAACTTCAGTCTGCTAAATACACCAAGCTGTAATTTACTTGGCGTTTCTGTGTAGACTTGCCTCATTACACAGGTCAAGTGACTGACTCTGAGGTAAGCTGTTGTCAAGGTGATATCGATCGGAGCAGTTTGACAGTGAGGGAGTGAACGATGTGTTTTTATAAGCAGCTGCCGATTACATTTCTCCATGCACTGTCCCCCGATATATCGTGTACTGTCATACCAGACTTGGTGACGTAGATCAAAGAAATTAATTTCATGCCGCCACGAGCTACAGGATAGCATTGCGACTGAGACTAGATACATTCGCAACGTGTCAAAAATACAGCCACAGTTTACCAATTAACCCTTTTGTTAAGACAGCATGACTGGTCGACGCTTCTGTTCTTTTTTCACCTCGTCAAGGAGGTTGTCGCCTCGTATCAAAGCTGTGTTGTTTTATCGGCTATACTATGAAATCCTTTGATCTGCATGGTAGTGTGCAATGACAGCTGGGTGAAATTGTTTGATGATGCAAACATTCAGAAATATGATACAAGAGATAAAACTAGGAAGTCATTTATAAATTATGGAATATGTTCACATTGGTTAGACAAAGGCATAGAACGACGCTATCTCGTTCATATCGACCGTCAACCTCCTACTTAGAGAGCTCATCTAGACGCATGGCGTCCCAAAAATCGGCAGAATCGTTCTAGAAAAAAATGTCCCAAGGCCTTACACCTATAGAATGGCCGCACCCTCAACTCCTTAACGATAAAGTCGGGTAAAAAAGTGCGGCCATTACACGAGTGAATACGGTAGTTACAATTATGGTTTTCATCATTACCCTAATATTATAGCAAAATAAGATTTAACCAAGAAACAGTAATAAATGCAGAGAATACCACTGTTTACATTATTACTACACGCTGAACTGAAGTTGACCTAGATAGTGTGGGAATTTCTAAGAATAGGCCAAAAACACTATTTTTAGCAGTGAGTGTTGCCAACTTAAAACAAGGAAATTCTTACTTAGAAAACAATACTAAAAACAACAAGTGTATTACATGGCAAAGTTTGGTAATACGTGAAAAGAGAATATCAGAATGAATAGTTACTTACTTTGCATTCCAAATTAAAAACATTAAATAAAACATAGCACTAAACACAACAGATATCCCTCCGCGGACAATGTCAAGGTTGTTCCAGCGACGATTTTGGGTATCAATACTGTTGGAAGTTACCACGTGGTGGGTCACTCGCGAGTTTTCACAAACCGGTTTAAATGAAAAATGCGCACCCCGGGGTATTAAAACTAGCACTTTATCACAAACTAGCACTTTATCACAAAATGCACAGAACACTTAAAAAAAATCACTGCACTATTTCTTTGAGAAGCCGTGCGACCATTCTGTCTGGTTCTTGTTGCTGGCTGTCTTGGTCATCTTAGACGAGTTCGTTAGTGTACAGCTCTAGAATCTACTAAACTCGAGAAACGTTGGGCGCCAACTGTTACGGGTCGTGGTGGGCAAATTGACTTGACCAGTCCGTATACGGTTTAGTATTTTATTACATACACAAGAACCTGTAATTTAAAATAACCACAATACAGACAATTATCAAACACTGCCATAGTTGGCTAAAATATACCAATTCATTATTTAACAATGCAAATATTCACACATTGCAAAGTAGAAATAGACCAATTCAAACAATACAAGTTAAATACATAATACATCATTTCACTAATTGAAATAATGGGTCTACTAAACTTACCAAACAGAACTGGTACTATATTAGTTTATTGCAAAACTAATGGTATAAACCAACTAAGTATATGTTGTCGTATGGTGAGAGGCGGGTGGAATGAATGAATGTGGTTTTAAGGTTTAAAAAGAAAACTCCCAACTCTCGTACAAAATCTCACTCTCACGATTAACATATATGAAGACATACAGAAGAACAAGAACAGGTTTTACAAGTTTCGCCACATCGTGCATCACGCAGAACAGACCCAGACAGATGCACGGACCTTACGGAGGACATACAGACTATAGGTCTCAAACTACCCAACAATAACGAGACGGACAATAACAAAACGGACTATAGTACAATATACATGTAAACAAGACATGAAGCACCGGTGACATAATTCTTTTAACTGATCCAAAAGGCATAGTTTAACCAATTAACCTACTAACATTTGACTATACGCTGTTAAGTCATTTGAATATTTGTGATTTTTTGTCAAAAATGCTCATAAAGCTAGATCGATATACTATTTGTGACTGTTAAAGCACTTATTTTTCATTAATTTCATAATATTTTCGTTTAGGCCATGTAAATGTACAAAAATGTATTACAATTCTTTTAACTGATCCAAAAGGCATATTATTAACCTTCTGACATTGGACTATTCATAACTATTTGTCACCCTTTTTTGCGTTATTTATGCAGATTTCGGTCTCAAACGACCGAAAATACTTTTTCCAATGCAAACGAACATTTACAATATAAAACAAACATATAGAAACCTGGAGCCTGTGTTACCTATAATCGAATATACGTTGTTTAGTCATTCGACTATTTGTGACTTATTTGTGACTATTCGCTGTTTAGTCATTCTAAGCAGGGTACCAATTTCTCGCGGGTAATTGTCGTCATTTCTGATTTTAGTTTCGTTATCTAGACTTAATGAATTGATATTAAAGTCACTATTAATTAGCAAAATGAGTGGACTTCTGGAAAGCTGTCGCGATTTTTTTGGCACCGACAATCTATATGAAATACTTGGTGTCAAAAAGACAGCAACAGAAAACGAAGGTGATTTTCTTTAGTTCATAATTTTTTTTTAGCATGGCACGCTGTGAGCCTGTATTATCGTCGTACTTGTTTGATTTATCTATGGTGCGTATGTATTTCAATATAACTTCATAAACTTTTAATATGTTTAGAACAACTGAAATCGTCATCCCGGACAATAAAATAATCATTCCGAACCATATTTATTTGATTTATGAAATAATAATCAGAACTTCGGAAAGAAGTCTAGATGTAAGATCAAACTTATATTTACTAGGTCGTTGCAAAACCCACTTTTATTCGCATAAAAAATCTTTAAAACACCTGTCCTTAAGAAAACATATTGTTTGTTTTAGCAATAAGGTCAGTTTATAATTGTGTACATTGATTTGTATATAATAGGCTTACAAAATGTTTTGTTTATTTTGACATGGAAATAGCATCCAGCAATCATGTCCGTAAATCAAAGAACACATTATGCAAAATAAACACTGGCGTATTGGTGGCACACTTTTATCAGTAACGCTCGGTGGTCACACCTCTTTTTATTACTGTCGGTTGCTGATAAGTGTATTGTGACAGTATTTTATGTCACTTTCTCACCCCATGTGTATTGTCGTGATGCTTGAATATTTTTAAAAACTTTTTAAAAGAATATTTTCTTAATTTAAAAAACAAGATTTAGGTCCACAAGTGAGAAAAAATACATATACAAATAAGGTGTTATTTCATTTAAGGACACGATTTTTGGATGCCATTTCCATGTCAAAATAAACATTTCGTCCAAATCAATCTACACAAGTATATGTAGTATAAACTGACCTAACCGCTAAAACAAACAATAGATTTTATTAAGGACAGGTGTTTTAAAGAATGTTAACGCCATTAATCGGGGTGGCAATGTTATTTTTACATGCAATGGGGACAAAGAAATGTACCATGATGCCTCACAACTCTGATATCAGTGCAAAATGTCAAATGTGTCCAGTGTTGACACTTGTCACATTGATCCCACTTGACAATCACCGAGATGGTGCATTTTTTTGGAGAACTGGTGGAGAATATTTTCCACAGACAGCAACCAACCACTATCAGACATTTCTCCAGCAGAACCAGAAGGGGCACCCTTTATAAAGTCACTGTGCCATCTTTTGCCTGGAAAAATGTAATATGGTGGAATTTGGTTCCCTAAAGCATTTCCACCATCAATGATGGTAACAGTTGAGGATCTTGGGGAAGTGACTGTGGCTGGGTAGCTAAATCACAAACTATACAAGGTGGGGCAGGTCCAGCAGGGCTTTTTCAGCCTGTCTCACAGGGCCGATATTCGGCCCCGTTCCCAATGCCAAATATCAACCATTTTTCCCAATTTCAAGAAAAAAATTCCCAATCTCATAGATTAATTCCCATTTGAACTAAAATGCCTTTAACCTTTAAAAAATAAATAACCAAGAAACCATAAAATCAAGAGACTTTTCCAATTAAGCGAATCGTTTGTTTACTTTTGATCGGTGATCTGTGAAAACTACTTTCCGTGAATTTATGTATGAATGTAACCGGTGAAACCATAGACTCTTACCCAGCCGTATACCGTAACGCAAGTTGAAGATGCGTCACGGAGCCATTCCAGATAAGATTCTAATCAATATATGGTTTGAAAATTAACAGGAATTATTTTTATTTCATGAACAAAAGTATTTTCGCCATAACTGTTTGACTGCGTATAAAACTGAAAGGAGTAATGAAGCAAAAACGGTACATGCAGTACCGGCTTTTATACTGACTCGCGAAATATAGTGACGAAAAATTCGTACAATATTAAATACTACGCGATCTAGAATCTACCAACTTCTTTAGATGATGACCATAATACCATCCAGCACAGACGCTGTGGAGAGAGGGTTCAGCATCTTGAACCTACTATGCACTTCTTTGAGAAGCTCCCTTGGCCAGGAAGAACTCTCCAATTTAATGAGAATCTGTATTGAAGGCCCTGCAGAGCTTTCTGAACAAACTCTGGAAGAGCTCTGTAACACTTTCAGAGACACAAAAGCAAGGCAGATTATGCTTTAATTCAGAAAAATAAATGTTGAAATTTCCCAATTGGTTTGATTTGTCGATACTTTTTTTCCCAAATTTGACTATTTACCGCATCAAAAATTCCCAATTTGGGCTGGGGCCTTTTTCCCAAAAAACCCAGAAAAAGCCCTGTCCAGTATTTATTCCTGTTTCATCAATGTTGTATATTCTTTCCGGTTTGTCAGCAAGTCCATTTTCCTGAAGTATGGTGGGTAATTCCTTGTAGTACTCATCTAGAAGCATCTTTGGCCCTCTGGAAAGAAAGCTGAGGTTTTGTGACCTTGAGGCTATCCCATCTCTGAATAAAACCATAAAACCAACTGTCGCTCAGTGGTTTGTCACTTCTTACTTTCTTTCCACATGTTACAGCGAAATCTACAGCTAAATACTGTGCATTGGTTTTTGTGTATCCATACCCTATGTTACTCATGTGTTTAGTATGTTTAATCAATCTCTTTTCTTCTTCATCTGAGAACAATTTCATAGGCCCTGTATTAGCCCCAATTTCTACATTTCCTTGCCGTCTATCCTTGATAGTGGTTTCAGGCACCCCATACAATCTAGAAGCACGATAGGCAGACATCCTCTTAATGGTGGCTTCATAGGCATGCTGAAGGGCTCATATTGACGTCTGACTTTCACAGGGTTTGATGCACCAAATGATTGACGTCTCTGCAGTCACAACCCGGGAAGCCTAAAATAATCAAAATGTAATACTAAACTGAAAAAATGACATTATATGACAATAAAACATTAAGCTCAGCATTCTATAGATCCTTGACGTAATCAGTTTATTTTGGAGTCCATCTGCTGGATATTATTTGACAATGATTTTGTTTGAAAAGAAAGGGTATGTCAAAAGATTTTCTGTAGATTTAAGTCGAAATTTGCATGTTTTAATAATTAATAGCAAAATCTTACCTGGATTTGTGACATTTTCAAGAAAATGCCATTTATGCAAATTATGAAATATTTGGAATACGTCGTTAAATAGATGCGTAGATAATACTGAGTTCGAGTTAAAGATAGTTTCCATGTGATGTCATAGGCACTAATAATTTTAAGACAGCCATCTTTGAAAGCAGAAGCTAATGCAGGTCGAAATATGTAAATATGTTCTGTATTAAACTCACCACTGTGTATTTATCTTGCAGTCTATTTTACTGAATTTCATATCAAATTTAACAGCTTTTATCCTGTATTTTAAATATCAAAACAATATTTAATAGTTTAAAAGGTAAAAAAATATACAACGAAAAAAAGATACACTGTTCATTTTGTTTACGGATGAGCCAATAATTTTATTTATTTCTGTGTATTCTTTGTGCATTCAGCAATTTAAAAAGTATTGTATTCTGAAAATATGAATTTCAAGAGCTTTCCAATGGTGTATAGCCTTTAATTTTGGATCACAAATGAAGAAATTACAACAAAAT
The DNA here is from genome assembly GCA_007844125.1 of Sinonovacula constricta. Classification (NCBI taxonomy): domain Eukaryota; kingdom Metazoa; phylum Mollusca; class Bivalvia; order Cardiida; family Solecurtidae; genus Sinonovacula; species Sinonovacula constricta. Next base: position 52,594,454 of record CM017562.1, read on the forward strand.
AAAATTACCGCTTCTATACAATTCATCTGAAAATCCTGTGAAGTTACCATCAAAGATGGCTGCCAAGACAAGGACCTTCACTGATGTGGAAACTATGTTTTAGATGCATTAGTACTAGTAGGCTAACTGCTTTATCCAAAAGCTGCCCTTCAAACTGTGTAATGCTATTTATTTATACAGTACAACTAAAGGTAAATCTAAGTATTCCATGATTTGATGTGAAACAGAAGTCAGAGTCTCACAGTTAAAATCCTATCACAGAATAAAATAATCAAATGTTTACTTTAATGGTAATATTAAAAAGATCTGTAACCAGTCTCATTAAAGACGGTATCAGATTATTTGAACCAATGTTCTTTTTTCAAATATCTAAAGTCATTGTTACATGAAAAGGCATCTGCTTGTGGATTGTGAGGACGCCGGTTCAAACCCCGATAGGGTCAAACCGAAGACTTTAAAGTTGGTAGTAGCGGCTTCCCTCCTAACACTCGAAGCTAAGGGGACAGTATGAGCTCTGATATATCAGTGTCAGTATAATGGACCGGCCAGGTTCAGTCCCTTGGCACCTCATAAGTGCCCCTGCGCTATAATGATTGAAATGTCACTGCACAATATCAGCAAAAATTCCAGCAAATCCCATCCCCATGAAAAGGTCCTGCAAAGTGCTGTTCATTGATGCTTTTGATCTGTGAACAGTGATGCATAAATCCCCACTAGTCATTGCAGACAGGTATTTCCTAATCCGAGCCCTGATGCAGAGATAGTTATTTTTAAACTAAGAAAACCATGTGTCAGCTTACTTTTGAAATCGCGTTATATTGTCATCTAGGTAGTCCACTGACGTCAGAATCTTTTTTTAGCAGTGATCTCTGTCATGCTTATTCATTCATCTAAATTAACACTTGTCCAATCGTCCATGGTGACTTTATTTAAGAGCAGACATTTGAATTCTGTGAAGTTTGTTGTCAGACGGGGGAGCATTTTTTCCTTAAAAGTGAGTTCAGAAAGACATTGGTTGAATTTTGCACAGATGATTCCTCCAATTACAGTACAATAACCAATAATGATTCTCAAATAAGACCTTGTTCTAAAACCAAAAGAAAGAAGGCATGGGTTTTTCTTAACATTTTGAAACTATTTTGGGTTTTGTACTTGTCATTTTCGACAAAATTGGGAAAATTTAAGCAAGATACAAATGCAATTCAGTTGAAATGCAATAATACTAAATAGAATTTAATGTACCCGAGTATGTGTGACATTACAAGATAATGTCAAACAATCATGGTTCTCGGCCCTTCTGGGTCAGTTCTAGTACAATATTTGGGTCTTCATTATGATCTGAGAGAAGATACTGAACACAAGTTACAGTCGAATTGACCATAAACTAATCCAGCCACAGGTAAAAATGGCTATAAAAAGGTAAATCTGGTCATATTGTTCTAGGAAATCAGTCAATCCTGCCACACTTTTATTCCCCATTTTGTTATTGTTAATAATAAATGAGAAAAATCCTGAAACACTTTTTATTTTTGTGAAATGTTTTTATTATTGTTGTTATTATTACTATGTCATACCATTATTATTGTTATTAGATTTGTTTATGCTTTTTTTATTTTCAGCACTGTTTTGTTTTTTTGTAATTGTTATTTATGTGTTTGAGGCTATGTTCAGAAATGATTTATGTTCACACCTGCACCGCTGCCATATGTGTTCCGCTGGCAGGAAGGGCAGGCAGAAAAACAATCCATAACACTTACAGACAGAAGCAGTAAATACATGCTGCAACAGCAGGCTGAAGAGGGGCTACACAGAATTGACAAGTCAGACTTTCCAGGAAAGTTTAAAGCCTGGATATTCCACCATGGACTTCTGCCCAGATTGATATGGCCATTAATAGTGAATGAAGTTACCATCTGCACTGTTGAAAAGGTAGAGCAGACAATAAGTAAACAATCAACTTATCAACTTTGTGAGAGAAGGTACTAAGAAACTGTCAAACACAACACCCACCAGTATCCTTCAAGAGTCAGATAGTTTGGAACACTTGGTAGACCTTAAGAAGAGACTCAAGTTTCCAATGGAAGTGACCCAAACAGTTGTTCGACCTGACATTGTGCTGTGGTCAAGAGATCCCAAACGAGTGATACTGGTGAAGCTCACAATGCCCTTGGAAGAAAGAACAGAGGAAGCACATGAGATGAAGATGACCAAGTACCAGGAATTGGCAAAAAGATACAGAGACAATGGATGTAAAACATGGGTTTTCCCGGTGGAGGTCAGCCGATGAGGATTTCCAGCATGGTCAACATGACAAATGCTAGGAGCACTGGGCATTAAGGGACAAGCCCAAAAGGTAAAACTGCTGAAAGGACTTTCAGCTGACTCTGGTTACAGCGCGTCAAACCAGGCTTGCAGCCAACATAGACAGGGTGGAAACTGATCACTCCCTTCGCCCCCACCGTTTGGAGGGTTTTCCGAGTAAGGGGGTTAAACACCTTATGACAATTGCACACGGCTGAAGAGGTCTGCATAAGCATTTTACCAGAACTGTATTGCTTAACTGAAGAAAATTGGGGGGTTGAGGTACTAATTGACAGGGAATTATTAGCAAAGCATGACCAAAAGTGGGGTTTAGTAATTAATGACATTAAAGAATAGTCTCCCCTGAATAATCCTTAAATGCAAGTAGGTCCTTTCATTTGTTTTACTCGGTTTTTATGCTTGTGCTCTATGGGGTGTATGTTGACTTACCTGCCTTTCTTGTGATACCCAGGTTAACCATCATCAACAAACACTTCAATTTTCTTCTTTAAATAAAAAATCTATACAAGTATTTAAATGGATATGAAGCATATATTGATGCAAAAGTAAGAAACTTCACTGTTTTAATTGCAATATCTACAAAAGAACAGGCGATTAAGTCCAAGAATTTCAACTACCGGTATAATGACCTACCTACTGTTTGGAATACCTCGGATATTATCTAACAAGGGAGACAATTTCCATTTCACCAATGTACTCTATTAACAGACTAGACATTGGGGTGTCAGCTTGGACAGGCTATTGAACGTCCTGCAGTTGATAAGGCCTCCAGCTGTTAGGGAGGAACTTGGTCATGTAACTGGCAGTAATTGGCTGAAGACAGGTTTTAATTGTTGTTATTGTTGTTTGTTGTTGTGTTTTTTTTTTCAGATAATTTTTTGCCAATTTAAATATACTTTCTTATTTTTACCAAGTACTCAATAAGTGGTTTAAACACTCGACTGTTATCTTCCAATTGAGTATTAGGGTTATCGTTTGCATTCATGGATATTTCTCAAAATTAAATGCAACTTTGGCACACATTTTTATTCCTGCATAATGTTCCTTTTGTTTTGCTTACTTGAAAAAGACAAAGAAAAAATTAGAAAGAAATATTTTTACTAACAAATTGTATGTATATCAGTTGATAATAAAATCATTCACTGCTATTTTATCCAGCCCAACTCATCACTTTTGCTAACATCCACATTGAGACTTGAACTGTTCATAACCATGTAAAGTATGATGACAAGCTTATGCAAGACTGTGTAGAGATTTTTTTAACATACAGCTCTTATTTCAATATTTCACTGCAGAATATGGCACGAATATTGCTCATTATTTTCCTGCAAAAATGATAATAACAGTACAACCAAATACAATTTTTCGCTTTTTAATCAATCTTTAGACAGGTAGTATGAATACAAATTTAACAAATATGTTAAAGAATAGGGTTGTAATTATATATGACAATGACAATAGTTAAATGTAAGGAATTGATTTTAAGCAATTTTATAACCATTTGTCACACTTATAGAGTAATATGAGGAGAGATCATTACTTAGAGATTGGCAGACTGACAGAAATACAGTTCACTTATGAGTGGAGTCATGTAAGCACTATGCAAGATATGTTGGGAGATATTACAAGGAAGTAGGTTAAAATCACTAGTATAGCCTGCAGCAGGCAAGATTTTTTTTTACATATTTTATATTTCATCAAATCAAAAGTATTTATTCACAGTTAAGAATGGCAAAGATTATTAGGTTTTTAAATAAAAGAATAAGTGGGGTGAAATCTGCTGGGTTTTTTGACTGATAGCACACAAAATCAAATCAAACTTATAAGCTGAGTGTAAGCAATTAAGTCTCCTGACCTTCTCATTCAATAAACTTTTGTATTCTGTGCTTTTAGCTTTCAGGTACCTGCTAGTGTATGTTAGTGTGTCAGAGGTTACTGCCCATTAGCTAACCTGCAAGACTTCAGGAAATCTCAAGATTGCCTTGCAGTACAAAATTTTTACACATGTATTAAACTAAAACAAATCAGACTTCCACATTAGCATTTTATACACAATATAGCATTATTTGAAATTGATGTTTTTGTTTCAGTCAAGAAAGGGTACCACAAGCTGTCTTTAAAAGTTCACCCTGACAGAGTTAATGAAGACGAGAAAGCTGCGGCAACACTCAAGTTTCAGGCATTAGGCAAGATCTATGTGGTACTCTCAGATAAAGAAAGGCGTGCTGTCTATGATGAAACAGGTAAGTACTCTATTTTCGCTATATACATTTGAAGTATACCTTTATCTTTACTTTGGGGACATTTGTGTCTTGTGTATTTTTGTCTTAAATGCATGGGTGTGCACAACAAACAGGGTCCTCTCCAATCGTTCTGCAAAGTTAAAACAGTTAACAAGGAATTTGAATGAAAAAAACAAGTGTATACAATGCAGTGTATATTGTAATATTGTCTAAGAATTAAACTGTGACTCGTGTTTATTCAGTTTATCTTTTGTAATTTATTTATAGAAATTTACATTGGTATTCCCTTCTTTGACTTAAATACAGTAATATTAAGAATGTATATAACTGACTAAATCGTTTAACTACTTGTCTACTAAGCAGAAGGTCACAGGTACAAATATATCTAAAGGCTACTTTTTTTCTTTCTTTTTTTATAAAAATGAATATCAATATAAGCTTCACTGGAATGTCATAACTATGCACATGATTTTAGAAAGTGATAATTTATTCCCTTCATATATGTTTCCTGGTTTAATTCCCAAACTACATATCATGTAAAGGAGGAAGTAGAACAATGCATCTCTTGGAGTTATTATGGCTTTAGTTAATTACAAGCTAAACAAATGGATATCAAAAACGGCTATTTATACTTTGCGGAACGGAACGAAACGGAACGGAACAAACATTGAGGCACCACACGGGGCACAGCAATTTTTTACTAATATGTAAATATATTAAATAAAAATAATGAAATATTGAAACTGCCTAGCGAACAGTCGATCTAGGGCTTTTTCGAACTGAACCATCTGAATACCTACTTCTAAATGGACATTATTTATATAAAATCTTCGGGACTGCAAACAGTTGTTCCGTTTCGTTCCGCAAAGTATAAATATCCCCTAGGATAATGATATTTAGCGGAACGGAACGGAACAAGATTTTATAATTGTTATTTATGATTAATTTCCTCCTTTATAATGCTTGTATAAACTTCACTTATAAATAAACATTCATGATGCATAAACGAAATAGCAGGCTACCTATCCTGCTAATGAAGACTCGTCACTTTGTTTATGAAATGACAACATATAAATCAAATACAGAAATGTGGAAACTATCTTATTATTATACACAAATTAAATTTGAGAACATGTATATATATATATATATATATATATATATATATATATATATATATATATATATATATATATATATATATATATATATATATATTAAATATATAATTTGTAATTACATGCACTAATAAAGCTGAAATATCACTATTACAGTCAGAGTTGTGTACAAACCTTTGTCTTCAACTCTTATTTTTTGTGATTCCGTTTCGTTCCGCAAAGTATAAATATCCCCTAGGATAATGATATTTAGCGGAACGGAACGGAACAAGATTTGTAACTGCCAACTTTTCCACATGAATCAGAGGCGGAGGACAAATGATGTCAGACTAAATGTCTTATCAAATCGGCACGGAGAACATTGCCCGCCCAAGGATCGAACTTAGACACCGACGCTCCTTTTTACTGATTTAAGCGGGCGAGTTGGAAACTTATATAATTTCGTAAAAAATTAAATTTAAAACATGTTTGCCATACATAATTTGATTGTGCATGCACTAAAAAGCTGAAATATCACTATTAAAGTCAGCGTTGTGTACAAACCACGTCGTCAACTCTATAAATTGTGATTCCGTTTCGTTCCGCAAAGTATAAATATCCCCTAAGATAATGATATTTAGCGGAACGGAACGGAACAAGATTTGTAGCTGCCAACTTCCCTACATAAATCAGAGGTGGAGGACAAATGATGTCAGACTAAATGTCTTATCAAATCGGCACGGAGAACATTGCCCGCCCAAGGATCGAACTTAGACACCGACGCTCAAACCTATTGATCTAAGCGGCTGGGTTGGAAAGCTTTATAATTATCGTCAACAAATTCAATTTAAAAACATGTTTGCCATATAATTTGAATGTGCATGCACTAATAAAGCTGAAATATTACTATTACAGTCAGCATTGTGTACAAACCATGTCTTCAACTCTATTTATTGTGATTCCGTTTCGTTCCGCAAAGTATAAATATCCCCTAGGATAATGATATTTAGCGGAACGGAACGGAACAAGATTTAATAATTGTTATTTATGATTAATTTCCTCCTTTATAATGCTTGTATAAACTTCACTTATAAATAAACATTCATGATGCATAAACGAAATAGCAGGCTACCTATCCTGCTAATGAAGACTCGTCACTTTGTTTATGAAATGACAACATATAAATCAAATACAGAAATGTGGAAACTATCTTATAATTATACACAAATTAAATTTGAGAACATGTATATATATATATATATATATATATATATATATATATATATATATATATATATATATATATATATTAAATATATAATTTGTAATTACATGCACTAATAAAGCTGAAATATCACTATTACAGTCAGAGTTGTGTACAAACCTTGTCTTCAACTCTTATTTTTTGTGATTCCGTTTCGTTCCGCAAAGTATAAATATCCCCTAAGATAATGATATTTAGCGGAACGGAACGGAACAAGATTTGTAACTGCCAACTTTTCCACATGAATCAGAGGCGGAGGACAAATGATGTCAGACTAAATGTCTTATCAAATCGGCACGGAGAACATTGCCCGCCCAAGGATCGAACTTAGACACCGACGCTCCTTTTTACTGATTTAAGCGGGCGAGTTGGAAACTTATATAATTATCGTAAACAAATTAAATTTAAAACATGTTTGCCATATAATTTGAATGTGCATGCACTAATAAAGCTGAAATATTACTATTACAGTCAGCATTGTGTACAAACCATGTCTTCAACTCTATTTATTGTGATTCCGTTTCGTTCCGCAAAGTATAAATATCCCCTAAGATAATGATATTTAGCGGAACGGAACGGAACAAGATTTGTAGCTGCCAACTTCCCTACATAAATCAGAGGTGGAGGACAAATGATGTCAGACTAAATGTCTTATCAAATCGGCACGGAGAACATTGCCCGCCCAAGGATCGAACTTAGACACCGACGCTCAAATCTATTGATCTAAGCGGCTGGGTTGGAAAGCTTTATAATTATCGTCAACAAATTCAATTTAAAAACATGTTTGCCATATAATTTGAATGTGCATGCACTAATAAAGCTGAAATATTACTATTACAGTCAGCATTGTGTACAAACCATGTCTTCAACTCTATTTATTGTGATTCCGTTTCGTTCCGCAAAGTATAAATATCCCCTAGGATAATGATATTTAGCGGAACGGAACAAGATTTAATAATTGTTATTTATGATTAATTTCCTCCTTTATAATGCTTGTATAAACTTCACTTATAAATAAACATTCATGATGCATAAACGAAATAGCAGGCTACCTATCCTGCTAATGAAGACTCGTCACTTTGTTTATGAAATGACAACATATAAATCAAATACAGAAATGTGGAAACTATCTTATAATTATACACAAATTAAATTTGAGAACATGTATATATATATATATATATATATATATATATATATATATATATATATTAAATATATAATTTGTAATTACATGCACTAATAAAGCTGAAATATCACTATTACAGTCAGAGTTGTGTACAAACCTTGTCTTCAACTCTTATTTTTTGTGATTCCGTTTCGTTCCGCAAAGTATAAATATCCCCTATGATAATGATATTTAGCGGAACGGAACGGAACAAGATTTGTAACTGCCAACTTTTCCACATGAATCAGAGGCGGAGGACAAATGATGTCAGACTAAATGTCTTATCAAATCGGCACGGAGAACATTGCCCGCCCAAGGATCGAACTTAGACACCGACGCTCCTTTTTACTGATTTAAGCGGGCGAGTTGGAAACTTATATAATTATCGTAAACAAATTAAATTTAAAACATGTTTGCCATATAATTTGAATGTGCATGCACTAATAAAGCTGAAATATTACTATTACAGTCAGCATTGTGTACAAACCATGTCTTCAACTCTATTTATTGTGATTCCGTTTCGTTCCGCAAAGTATAAATATCCCCTAGGATAATGATATTTAGCGGAACGGAACGGAACAAGATTTGTTATTCAATATCCATTTCCTCCTTTATAATGCTTGTATAAACTTCACATATAAATAATCATTCATGATGCATAAACAAAATCGCAGGCTACCTATCCTGCTAATGAAGACTCGTCACTTAGAAATCACAACATATAAATAAAATACAGAAATGTGGAAACTATAACACCGTTTTCAACAGTATTTCAGTTATGTAACGATGGGCAGTTAACCTAAACAGTGTTCCTGGATTCTGTACCCGTACTTACCTGTTCTCCACAAGTAACTGCCAACTTCCCCACATGAATCAGAGGTGGAGGACGAATGATGTCACACACAATGTGTTATCAAATCGGCACGGAGAAAATGGCCCGCCCGAGGATCGAACGGCTTGCGACTCTGCAATCCAAAGACCGGCGCTCTTACCTACATATCTAAGTGTGCGGGTTGAAAACTATATTATTTCCTCCTTTATAATGCTGGTATAAACTTCACTTATAAATAATCATTCATGATGCATAAACGAAATATCCGGCTACCGATCCTGCTAATGAAGACTCGTCACTTTGTTTATGAAATGACAACATATAAATCAAATACAGAAATGTGGAAACTATCTTATTATTATACACAAATTAAATTTGAGAACATGTATATATATATATATATATATATATATATATATATATATATATATATACATATTGTGTATATATATATAACTTTTTTATATATATAATTTGTATTTTACATGGACTTATAAAGCTGAAATACATGTATCACTATTACAGTAATCGTTGTGTACAATCCTTGTCTTAAACTCTATAAGTTCTGATTCCGTTTCGTTCCGCAGTGTGTAAATATCCCCTAGGGTAATGATATTTAGCGGAACGGAACGGAACAAGATTTGTAACTGCCAACTTTTCCACATGAATCAGGGGCGGAGGACAAATGATGTCAGACTAAATGTCTTATCAAATCGGCACGGAGAACATTGCCCGCCCAAGGATCAAACTACCGACACCGACGCTCCTTCCCATTGATTTAAGCGGGCGAGTTGGAAACTTATATAATTTCGTAAAAAATTAAATTTAAAACATGTTTGCCATACATAATTTGATTGTGCATGCACTAATAAAGCTGAAATATCACTATTAAAGTCAGCGTTGTGTACAAACCACGTCGTCAACTCTATAAATTGTGATTCCGTTTCGTTCCGCAAAGTATATATATAAATCAAATACAGAAATGTGGAAACTGTGAATGTATCAACGTAATATCATTTTAACCTTAACCATGTGGGGTGGGGTGGTGAACTTCTAAATGCAGTATTCTGCAATCTGGGTATAATAGCCCTATGTAATGGGGTAGATCAGGACTGTTTAAATAGTTAGTAATGTTGTAATTTTTATGTTATGTATAACTCCACTGAATATGTCGTGTTCGGAAATAGGCGTTTTCATGGTTTTAACAAATTAAACAGTGTCAGTTTTGTTTTGTAAATACTAAAAGCTTGTCTTGTTCAGTTTTCCACCATGATTCTCGCGAATAACTATAAAGGGCAAGTCGCAATTTTTAAAATTGATACAATTTATCTGCTACGGTTGTTAATGCTGATACTGCCACTACTGTCCCAAGATCGTCAGTCCATTTCAAGTACGATATTGTATTAACACTAAGCATTTTAAACGAAAATCTCCATGGAATACCACAGGTGGTAGTAGCGTAGCTTGAATACAGTATGGGCCCATGGGCAGTATATACATAAATATATCACAATAACGATGTTTTCTGAGAAAAAAAATGGTTTTTATTTTGACAAAATTCAAAGTAGAGTCATGTCCTTCAAAATCTCCTATTTAATATCAAAGCTTTACCTCAATTTTGTGAAAAGTTGGACTTAAAGAAAAATTTAAACCAATACCCACAATCAAGTAAAAACAATACCTTATAATTTTAATTTTTTTAAATCAGATGAGCTAAAAATTATTAATTAACGTTATCCAGACTCTTCTGTCTATAATGTTTGCTAGCAGTTTTTTTTTATAAAATGGATTTCTTATTTTGAGAAAGTGTAATTGTTACATCTCTATATGTGGTGGGTTACTTTTAAAAGGGGTACTCCGCAATCCTTAATTCTAAGAGGATTTCAACACAGCACGTTATGGTGTTGATTACACTAGGTTTAAAGTGACATGTCTCCAGATTTTGGCGAAAATTTTCTTTCGTTCATGTTGAAGTTTGGTAATATTATTAACATTTCAATATGAGCTTTTGTTGCTAAAATATTTTTAAAACTCTAACACCAAGAAAAAATATGACCATGTCAGGAATTGAACCAGGTGATTTCCACAGCAATAAACATATTTTCCATTTGGTGTTACAATTAGAGTTCTGGCTGATATAATGAATTTTGTGCTCTAAATGAAGATATTTTTATTGATACAGTTTACCTAACATAAAAACATTTCAGACACTAGTTTTGATCATAAATAGTAGTAAAAACATCAGTTTACTTATTCGCATGTGTTTCCATAACAAAAGTCTAGTCGGTAAATAAGTTTCAAAGTATTCTCTAAAATTTAGCATTAACTTCCAGATTTAGATCGAAGAAAAAATACCTTTGTTGTCAAAAGATCTGGAGGCATGCCCCTTTTAGTCATAAAATGTGTAGGAAATTATCATGTACATGATATTGTAGTGAACTTGCAAGATACAATTAGAAATATAGCCATATATACAAAAAGAAGGAATTCAAAAGTCTTTAACATGGTGCTCCCTTCTCTTTCTTCCTTTATATACAGTAATAATTACTGTTCATATTCTGAAATTATCAGTACTAGATATAACATGAAAACATTTCACCACATAACACTTTCAGACCCACACTCTTCTTTAACAATGTTCAATATTTAAATGTAGTTCAGTATTATTTTTTTGAAAATGTTCTTAGAAATTCTGAACTGTAACTATTATCTTATATAATTATTATGCATTACTCCAAGATGTCAACAAAAAAAACAATTAAATCATTATGGTAAATTTTCATTTGAAGTACAAAATATGAAAAATATAAAACTGGTTAATGACTGAAATGACTTTCTCTTAAAACTCTGAATCCCCTGCCCAACCCACTTGTTCATCCTGATTTACTTATAACATTTGTGTCTATTTACTATCTGATTCAGGGGTGTACCCAACACACAATTTATCCTAAAAGAATGCAAGCATCCATTTACTAAGCCTAAATATATTTTTATAGCACTGAAAAAGAAATATAGCTTTTAAGTATCAATTATATCATTTATACATAATTGCCTCAAGTTTCTTTTTTTTCTGCGGAGATATTAGACAAATTCTGACAGCATAATTATATACGTATTTGCACTTCACAAAAATTTAAAATCTAATCAAAAACGCTTGCATTTCACTATTTTGTGCATACACTGGCAAATTAATATATTATATACTCTAATGTTCTGCCTTTTCATGTATCTCTTTGTAACAATTGTTAATTTTGTATAACATTAAAGTATTACTGAATGATATTTTGAAAAAAACAAAATATCTTGTTTACTCCAAAAGTTTTGAAGAAAAGTCTATTCTGATTGTCACAGAAGGCAAAAGCAATACTTGTTTTGGGGTTAATTAATACCTTCACTCAGAAGTTGAAAAGGCTGACCCCTTAATTCAAAAATGTCTACTATTACATTATAGTACCTACAGCAAAGAAAATAAAACAATAATTTGTCTGTAATAATAAAGTTAAGAAACTTACTACAGTGTTGCAGTGAAAAAGACACTGATAGAGGAAATAAATTTCCCGCAATACTGTAGTAAGTAGACATACTACTGTATTGCGGTTAATCATTTTATCTGAGTGAGTTACTAATATATTGCATTTTTGAAAAAATAACCAAAAAAAATAGAATGTGAGCTTTATATTTTTACAGCTTATGTATTACCATGAAATACATTGAAAAATGACAAAAAGTCAATTTCGGTAAAAATGTGAGTTACTACAGTTTTGCGTTCAACCCTCGTATATCTATAAAGAAGAATATGAGAGAAAAACTTGGACCAGTCTGACATTCTAAAAACTGTTAAAATTCAGGCAACAAGCAACTATTCTAGCATATACTGTACATTAAAGTAAAACATATAAAATACATAAAATTACATGTCAATTCATAATTAATCAGTCAATTTATGATGATCACAATGTTGAGGCTGCTGTTGCCCTTTCTGGTCCTAGTAAGACTAGAAACACATCTAGGAGAAAACTGCTCATTGAACAATCATTTGATATAAAAATAAGGATTCAGATAAGACTGCATAATTAAAAGTATCTCAGATACTGGAACAGTGATTAATAAACATTACCATGTTCAATTAAGCAACAGCTAGGCCTGTCTATTAAACAGAAACCCAAACTCCTCTCTTAACAGCTTCTTGTGCAAGTCTGACGGAGTGATATTTTCTGTGTTTAGCATACCACACCAGAAGTATGGATGCCTCCTTAAGACACAAGACCTCTTCACACAATATAACTTTAAGACGGTTTTCGAAACTGTTGGTCTCATCTCAACCTTCCCATCGTCTTTTCGATGAGGATACATGTATCTCTCCAGGTGTGATAGTACTATATCATAAGGTGGTACTGCATTGACCCTACCAATGATGTTGTCACATGATACACATTTCAATACTTTTCTTGTGCGAAGTGTATCACTATTTACATAAATGAAATAGAACGGGAAATCATTGTGCCATACTTCAGAAAATTGGAAGGGTCTTCTTTCTTGTAGGTTTATTGCATAATAATCCACATCCGGTTTATTAGCCTTTATTAACCTTTCTATAGGTTTTTTTTTTACATTCTGACCACCTTTTCTTGGCTTTTTGGTCTTGCGTCCACCTGCACCATGCACATTGTGTTTGTTTATAACGGCTGATGGATTATACTTGAAGCTAGAAATAAAAGAAACCAGACAGCTTTTTTCATCTGCAATAACCAAAGCATGTGGACAAAGACTTAATTTTTGGAAATCTGGACAGTTGCAAACAAATGTATTCTTGTTTTGTTTGATGATATAAGCATTGTCATCCTCTGCAATACAAAAGCTTCCATTCTCTAATTCCCTTACATAGTCGTTTGACAACATCATTTCTGCATTTTTCCAAAGCTGCTCAACAATTGTAGGAGGCAGAGAATATAGGTTTTCGGTACAGTCCTGAGGTTGTATAGATAACTTGCGGGTGATAACCTTTTGCTTGTTCTCTTCTGGTATTTTACATTGCAAAACCTTGTTTGTGTAATTTATTCTTTGGAAGTTGGTCATGGATTTCCATTTTTGTGGACTAATTTCAAAGTGTTCATAATCTTTAGACAGCCTGTATTCCCCACAACCATATATAGCCTTGATAAGTTCATTTTGTTGACTTTGAACTACATGTGTGTAAATGATGTCATGCACTGCAGACTGTGCTACATATTGACCTCCAGTTGCTTCTTTAAGCACATTATTTATTGATTCTGCCCTCTGGTTATCGAATTTATTTGGAGGATTTCCCAGCCCAGCATCTGTTCTCACCTCTTTACCCATACTCTTCAAGAAGGTGCTTTTTAAAGAACGAACTTTCAATTTGTCAGACTCAATATAATCCTTAAACTGTGGTGGCCATGTTGAAGATACATTATTATATCTATTTTCAAAGCATTCCTGATCTTCGTCTACCAGACCTGCTACTCTAACTCCGTTTATTTCAAAACCCAGTATATCTTTTATTATTTCATTGGTTGCTTCCTTCGTGATATTGTATTTTTTTAAATTCTTCAGTATATCATCCTTCATATGGTTAAAACATCTCAGTTTTATATTTTTCTGATTCTGATCTTTACTTTCTATTGGGAATATTCTTTCAAACCCCATTTCAAGTGCTGTTTCCCCATCAGTTCCGTAAATCAGATTTGTTATTCCACATAATTTAAGTTGATGTGCCAAGTATCTGTAGTCATGTTCTTGTCGACCAGTGCTTGTCATCATTCCTGCAAATATGGTTGGGTGACATTGTTTGTTATCTTTATGAACAAAATGTGGGTGAGGAAAACTTAAACAGGTGGTGTAAAAAGGACCAACTTTATATGTCATGTCTATACCAAGCTGAGATTTTACAGAACTGAATGGGCTGCAAAACATTTTAATCCAGGTTACACAATTTTCAGTCATGGCAAATGTGTTTGGATGAATTCTTCCTTGTTTAGATCTAAATGAAAAGTCAATATTCTTGATAAATTTTCCATTGTCCATTTCAGCAATTAATTGAGAAAAATCAGGTGTTGTTACTGGTCCAGTATTTCTTGATCTGTTTTTGTTACTTTGTTTATGTTTGATGTTGTAAAGCTGTCGCCTATCACGAGGTCCATCGCTAGATGAATGTACACTCAAAAGCCCTCCATTTTCTTCATCTATCAAATCAATGACCTTCTTTGGTGGTTGGTTATGTAAAAGGCTTTTTTCCCTTTCAATAACAGATGGCTTCGTTCTTACATATTGCTTATTCTTGTCTTTTGAGTTCTTGTGCGCTTGACCAGAATGCATACATGCTCCCAAATACTGAATAATAGAATATTTCTCTAAACCATGACAAGAATACACCTTACTGATAATTCTAGTGTATTTGTCTAGCCCAAGTCTTCCTTTTCGTTCACTGTACAACCGTTTTACAGTGTATACATTTTCATCTTTTAGAATTGGGTCCTCTATATTTAGTCTTCGCCTTGACAATGTTTTAATGTTTGTCACTTTTTTATTTTGAGATGATACTTCGACAACAACAGTTGGACTCGAATGACTGTTGTAACTGCCACTATCATCACACGAAAGATCTTTCTCACTCACTGAATTTAGATCGACGACAAACACAGAATCTGATGATGGATCAGGTACATGTTTACAAAGCTGTGAAGCAGAAAGGTCTTTAAATGCGATTATTTCTACAATTTCACTAACAGTTAATCCCCTTTCTTTCTGGTCATACTTTGGGCAGTTCTGGAGAAAGTCTTCTGGAATGTAAAACATGCAATTATCTAAATAGGAAAAATTATATCTAATGTTTTTCTATACAGGTTGCTTTTATTTGTGACCAGTTAATAAAGGTAATGTTGATGTTATTTCATTTAGAAACTGTTGTCAATTATTATCCATTGCATGCATGCAAACCGAGGATATCAAAATAGCATGAAATTGCACAGGTGTTAAGAAGACTAGCTACATTAGCTAGTATGAGTAGCAGCATGTTACTTTTACAACTTTCAATCATTACAGTTAGTAGCTGTCACTCTTGCCAGTAATTACCAGCAACTGTAAGTAGTAACAGCAGGTCACTGTAACAACTGGCAGCTGAAAGAGCAGATACTGTGTCCTATGTCAAATACCATATGACATTATGACATTATTATAATCTGAGTTCTCTGTGAAAATCTCTTAAAACAAAATAGACTTGCGTTTGCCACTATCACATAAAACATTGAGTACAAAAGTTCAAATGTTGTGACAAATTCTTTATCAGCGGTCTAGTGGCTAGACTACTTGCAGTCATAGGCACAATTTCACATGTCATGCAATTACAACTGTTCCATCTAAATCCTGAATTTGAACCATTTTTGAGGGAATTATTTGGAAGTAAGCTCTGTGATTTATAGAGAATGGAATACTGTCTATATGTGAGAAATGTACATCTTTGAAATTGTACATCTTTTAGATAATTGGTGTTCTACAACAAGAATTAACCTATCATCTGTAGACACCTTAAGATATGTCAAGAAAAAAACAAAACGGCTATGATGGCCCTATATCGCTCACCTGAATCTATAGCTTTAATAACATGTAAATAGATGAAGAAGTCCTGGTGTAGGTCATGTAACTACAGTTCACAAAAAGAAACTGTTTAATTTGTTTTTATAGCTCTGGCAGCCCCTAAAAGGGGCCAAACAAAAATATGCGAACAAATTTTAGAGAGGTCCAGGCTAGGATGCTTCTGACCAAATTTGGTGAAGATCCATAAAGCAGTTCATAAGGAAAAGTTGTTTAAAGGTTTTTCTATTTTTAGCCCTGGTGGCCCCTAAAAGGGCCAAAGAAAATCATTTGAAAAAATTTGAGATAGGACCATGTAAGGCTTCTACATATCAAGTTTGGAGTCATTCTCACCTTCAGTTTCAGAGGAAAAGATGTTTAAGTGACAAGACAATGTAAAACAAATGACCCCTGGGCGGGGCAAATTTTGACCCCAGGGCAATAATTTGAATAAATCTGGTAGAGGTCCACTAGATAATGCTGCATAATCTCTATACTGCCATCTATCCATATTTCAAGTTTCATGAAAAATATTTTCAGTACTTTTTGAGTTATCACGGGATCCAGGACGAGAGGCAAGCCTAAAGTCCCCTTCGGTTAAACCGGTAGGGGACTAACAAGGTTTTTCTTGTCTTTCACCTGGTGACCTAGTTTTTTACCCAATATGACCCAGAATCAAACTTGATCCAAAAATTATATAGATAAAGATTAAGACCAACTTTCATTGTGAGTGGATTCAAAATGGCCCTTCTGAGTATAAGCAAGATTTTTCTTTGATTCAAGTTGGTGACCTGATTTTTAAATACAGTTGACCTTGATTGAAAATTGGCCTAGGCCAAGAGATCATCAAAACAAACGTCCTTTAAGTATGTAGACCCTGATCACACAGAAAGTTGATTATTTATACACTGGCCTACAAACAATGGTTAGGTTTCCGTATAGCAAGGTTAAGAGCCATACCTTTGCAGTTTGAATTTTCAACACTTGAATCAATCATGTGCACACTGGAATCTGATTCAGAAAATGCTGAACTGCAGCTAGATGTGCTTGTTGAATCCCTACCTTCATTCTCTTCTGAATCATCAGCCACTAAATATACAAAGTATAATTATGACCTCACATTTAGCTTTAATGAATGACAACCACTCCAGCATACATGTATATGATTATGTATAATAAAACTGAATGAAAATGATTACGAGTCAATATCTGTTTTCACAACAATTTCCATCTGGTGACTTTGAAAACATAGCTATCTCCGCTTGTTGTTTTGGTCCAATGGATTTTATTTGTAGATGTGTACTCCATGTAAAATTAATTGAATGCAAGCTTAATGCCTCTTAGTTTTACAAGAATGGGATAAATTTTTAGGCAGTACCAACAATTTGTCCCTCCTGTAACAATAATATCATACCCTAATATTTGATACTAAGATACAATGCACACTTAAAATTGATGGTATGAAAGCTGAAGATTATTTTTCATAGAAAAAACCCAATGTTAAGGATGCAAGTATCAAAAAGCATATTTTTGGCATTATTTTGATTTTCTTACTTTCTGGTACAGTGTAGTCTAGAGTGCAGTTTGCATTGAGAATGGTCCCCTTGGAATGTTTTGTGTGATTTGGTAGATCCTCATCTTTTCCTGCAATAACAAAGGGAACATTTTTAACAGGTCCTGCCCATGTGCGAAGTCCACTTTAACTGAACCTGTTATACATAAAATTATTAAGATAAAGATGTTAAGTGTTACTGGCCAAAGAAACTTAAAACACTAATTTTGTTCCAGTTAAGCTTGATATAATGCTCATTAAAAATTACTGGACCTCTTTATAGGAATCTATGCCAGTTTTGTTCTGATTTCTACTTTTTACTTTTAATTTTCACATGGATCACAGAAAATATACAGCTATGTATAGTCTCTTGTTAGAATGACAGACAGAACATGCAAATATGTGTGTACCGGTACTATATCCCTTCATCTAGGATTAAAAAATATGAAACTGTCCTTAATTGTTCAATGTGTCATTGAAAACATAAACTTCCAAATTTGCCCTTACCTAAACTGTAGTGTGGTGTTTTGGTATTGGTAGATAGCATTTCTATATTCACTGGATATATATCTATCTGATCATTGATTCCACCAGCAGGGACAAACTGCTGAAGATGTATCACTAGTTTATCAAAAGATTCGAAAGTCATCAAACATGCTGCTCCCTCTGGATCTACTTGTCCGCAAGTATTCACTGCATGTGGATCAAAAACACAATACGTTGGTTTGGTGAAAATCACACGACACTTTCCATACATTCGTAGAATGAAGTTGTCGGGATTCGAATTTATCATTGTCCTTGTCATAAGGTTTTTTATTTCTGATCCCAGTCCATAGGCTGCATTCTCTCCAACACCAACACTAACAAATACCTCAAGATCACTCAGCACACAATGTAATTCTTTTGGTATTTCATCCACATCTAGTTGTGGATCTCTTCTATTATTAGGCCATCCTTTTGCATCTAACAATGTCCTGTGCACTTTGTCTCCTTCTAATATAACTTCATTTACATCTGTTTCCATCCATTCATCAAGAGTTTTGATCCTGGATTTAATAATTGAAATGAGGCATATTGTAAGGCACTGGGAGCCAGCTGCTGAATGAGTGATAACATCTGAGGCTTGGTGGATTTGCCCTTGTACAACTTTATCAATTAGATCTTTGACATCCATCTGAAATGTTAACACAGGAAAATAATATCAAAGCCAATAATTTATTTTATTATATACCTAGCATTGAAACTTATAGATTTTCCACAAAAAGTCAGAAAGAAATCTGTTCTGAAAGATTGAACGCTACTAATGAAATAATGTTCTGTATCTGATCGGACTACTTTTATTTCATGCGCATATCCTAATATGAAGGCCACAGTAGATGTATATTTTTTAATGTTTATTATGATATAATAAATTGTTAATCTGTATTTTCTATATCTTTGTCATTAGATGGTATTTAACAAGAGCACCGCGAAGCGGGGCAATATACGCCCGAAGTATTGTATCAGAGAATGGGAGTAAAATTTAGACTGTTGAAGCCCAAAGGACAGGAACAAAAAGGGAACACATTCCGCAAAAGAATACAATGATGCTTAGTGAACACTGGTTATACTTTAATATTGTGATAATATTTGTCATGACTGTGTTTAATATTCTAAGCCACTTACTGTGTTACAGTTACAAAACCAAAACTATTATACATTTGTACATGTATTTCCAATGAAAATGTTGTGAACATATGCATCAGGTGTCTTTGAAATGGTTTCTTCGAAATCCTGCAAGTGGTTAAAGAGTTACAGAGTTGAAGGAAAACAAAGTCATATGAGGTTTGACTCCTAAGTATGACCTTGACCTTTAAGCAAGCCATCCAGAACATTGCTTCTGCACGTCGTCTCAGTCTGGTTAACATTTGTGTCAGGTTTCTTCAAAATCCTTCATGGGGTTCAAGAGTTACAGAGCCGAAGGGAAAAAAAGTAATATGACCTTTGACCCTAAAGTATGACCTTGACCTTGAAGCCAGCCATCCGGAACATGGCTTCAGCACGTCGTCTCAGTCTGGTAAACATTTGTGTCAAGTTTCTTC
Source organism: Sinonovacula constricta (assembly GCA_007844125.1). Taxonomy (NCBI): domain Eukaryota; kingdom Metazoa; phylum Mollusca; class Bivalvia; order Cardiida; family Solecurtidae; genus Sinonovacula; species Sinonovacula constricta. The sequence goes on from CM017562.1 coordinate 52,614,603, forward strand.
AAAATCTTTCAAGGGGTTCAAGAGTTACAGAGCGGAAGAGACACAAAGTCATATGACCTTTGACCCCTAAGTATGACCTTGACCTTGAAGCCAGCCATAAGCAACATTGCTTCTGCACGTCGTCTCAGTCTGGTTAACATTTGTGTCAGGTTTCTTCGAAATCCTTCAAGGGGTTCAATAGTTTCAGAGCAGAAGGGAAACAAAGTCATATGACCTTTGACCCTTAAGTATGACCTTGACCTTGAAGCCAGCCAACCGGAACATTGCTTCTGCACGTTGTCTCAGTCTGGTTAACATTTGTGTCAGGTTTCTTCAAAATCCTTCAAGGGGTTCAAAAGTTACAGAGCGGAAGGGAAATTGCTAATGGACAGACGGACGGACGGACACCGAGGCAATAACATAATACGGCCCCTTCGGGCGTATAATAAAAGGGTCATTTAGATAGTTATCCCTTTCCCACATGGATACGTGTTTAAGTGTATGCGACCAGTGCAGATCCAGATCAGCCTGAACATCCGTGCAGTCTGATCAGGATCTCTACTGTTTGCTTTTATATTCATAGAAGAATTTCTGACTGAAAAGCCAACAGTGGAGATCCTGATCAGACTGCACGGATGTGCAGGCTGATCTGGATCTGCACTGGTCACATGCGCATAAACACGTATCCATGTGGGAAAGGGTTGATCATTGTGATGCAGAACGCCGGATTCATTCTTGATGCAGTGGGATCTCGTTTGATCACACAGCGACTTGACTTGAAGAATCCAGCGCTTTTGACGACATTACTATATAAATAGTTTTTTTGGTGTTCAAATATAAGGTCAACCTTATATTTGAATATTGGGTCATTAACTGAATAACAAATATGTGTATGTATATGATATGACAAAATGTTACCTCTGTGTTAGGTGGACTTCTCTCTTCAACTGGTAGACTGGACATTTGGTCTAAAACAAAAAGTTTTTCATTCTCAAGTTTTAACATATCACATATTTATATTATGACAGGCTTGTTTCTCATTCAAACTTTTATAATGCCATATCAAATATTCAAACTAAACAGTTAATTGTTCCAGGAACAGGTGTTTTTGGCAGCAAATTGCATATATACCGATGTTTTGTGGAAAACTTTGAAACCAGATCTGTCGTCAGATGATACTTAAATTTATGACAACTCATAAAAAGTCATTTAATGACAACTGCAGTTTGCATATGAATGGTGCTATAACATACTGTATGCAAATTCAGAGATTATTTTTTGTACTTAATTTTGCTGATCTAGTTTTTGCGATTTTAATTCCTAGTGAATAACTCAAAAATCAGATACATGCAAAAACAAGAGGGCCATGATGGCCCTTAATCGCTCACCTGATGACACAGGCTTTACGTAGGCTCAAATCTGGCATTAAGTAATTAAAAGTTATTTACTTTAGAAATCTTTGGTGAAGATTGGACCATTAGTGTGGCCACTGGGTTGATAACATTTTCTAGAATTTTACCAAGTAACCTACTGAATCCACATGACTCACTTCAAAACATATGTAAGATTTCATACTGGCAAACATGATGGTCAAGTTTGGTGAAGATTGGGCCATCAATGTAGCCTCTTAAGTGTTTTCACAAGCTTTTTCTAAAATTTGACCTAGTAACCTACTTTATGACCCCACGAAACCCAATAACGAACTCATCCAATATTTCATGTAGACAAACATTCTGACCAAGTTTGATGAAGATTGGCCTATAAATAGGGCCTCTAGTGTGTTTACAAGCTTTTTCTAAGATTTGACCTTGTGACCTACTTTTTGACCCCACGTGACCCAGTTACGAACTCATCCAAGATTTCATGCAGACAAACATTCTGACCAAGTTTGGTGAAGATTGGGCTATAAATGTGGCCTCTAGTGTGTTCACAAGCTTTTTCTAAGATTTGACCTGGTGACCTACTTTTTGACCCCACGGGACCCAGTTACGAACTCATCCAAGATTTCATGCAGACAAACATTCTGACCAAGTTTGGTGAAGATTGGGCTATAAATGTGGCCTCTAGTGTGTTCACAAGCTTTTTCTAAGATTTGACCTAGTGACCTACTTTTTGACCCCACGTGACCCAGTTACGAACTCATCCAAGATTTCATGCAGACAAACATTCTGACCAAGTTTGGTGAAGATTGGGCTATAAATGTGGCCTAGTGTGTTCACAAGCTTTTTCTAAGATTTGACCTAGTGACCTACTTTTTGACCCCACGTACCCAGTTACGAACTCATCCAAGATTTCATGCAGACAAACATTTTGACCAAGTTTGGTGAAGATTGGGCTATAAATGTGGCCTCTAGTGTGTTCACAAGCTTTTTCTAAGATTTGACCTAGTGACCTACTTTTTGACCCCACGTGACCCAGTTACGAACTCATCCAAGATTTTATGCAGACAAACATTCTGACCAAGTTTGGTGAAGATTGAGCTATAAATGTGGCCTCTATGTGTTCACAAGCTTTTTCTAAGATTTGACCTGGTGACCTACTTTTTGACCCCACGGGACCCAGTTACGAACTCATCCAAGATTTCATGCAGACAAACATTCTGACCAAGTTTGGTGAAGATTGGGCTATAAATAGGGCCTCTAGTGTGTTCACAAGCTTTTTCTAAGATTTGACCGTGTGACCTACTTTTTGACCCCACGTGACCCAGTTACGAACTCATCCAAGATTTCATGCAGACAAACATTCTGACCAAGTTTGGTGAAGATTGGGCTATAAATGTGGCCTCTAGTGTGTTCACAAGCTTTTTCTAAGATTTGACCTAGTGACCTACTTTTTGACCCCACGTGACCCAGTTACGAACTCATCCAAGATTTCATGCAGACAAACATTTTGACCAAGTTTGGTGAAGATTGGGCTATAAATGTGACCTCTAGTGTGTTCACAAGCTTTTTCTAAAATTTGACCTCGTGACCTACTTTTTGACCCCAGGTGACCCAATAATGAACTCATCCAAGATTTCATACAGACAAACATTCTGACCAAGTTTGATGAAGATTGGATAAAAATTGTGGCCTCTAGTGTGTTCACAAGGTAAATATTGACGACGAACGACGAACGCCGGACGACGGACGAAGCGGTATCACAAAAGCTCCCCTTAACGTGCTCAGGTGAGCTAAAAATCTAATCTATGGTATTTTATAATGTACCTTTCTGACTTGTGCATCTGTTCAATGAGGGCAGTGAGTACATTTCTGTGTCCTGATTTTCTGAAGTGTCCGTGTGTAGCTCCTCTATTATTACTGTGTAACTACTAGTATGCTCTGAAATATTACAGAAGAAATAAAGAGAACTTTAGTGGGTGTGCCTCAATTAATAAAGATTCTACTGTTCTTACTCTAAAAATGCAAGTTTTATCACTAAAGTATCTAATAAGACAAAAATTGTGCACCTCTGTTACAATCATAGTTGATCTATCTGTAACCAGGCTATAAAATCAGCCAAACTCTTTTACAAAATTTTCATAATAAATTAAAATTTTATTATTTTAATTTCATAACTTTGTGAATTACATCAAAGTTATTCAAAATTGTTTTTCTATTTTGTAACATTGTTAGTTTTGACATATGTTACTTAATTTAATAATTTCCTGCTTAAACATTTCAGAAATTTAACTTAATCACTTTTTTCTAAACAATTAGATTATAATACAGGTTTTGCTTTTAGCACCTTAAATTTTAAGCTATTGGTAACACACACCTTAGCTTCCTTAACTGATTAGGTGCGAAGCCCAAAAATGTTCTTAAATAAACTTCTTAATTCTTAAGTAAATGGTTTCACCTTTTTTGTTACATAATAGTTTTCATTTGCTTATATGTTAAATTACTTTCACAATTTCATTAGTTAATATGTTAACCCTAAAGATTGTTCAAAAAACCTTAATTTTACATTAGAACTTAACATCAGTCTTCTTTACATTTTCGAACAATAAACATCTTAAATACTTAGATAAATAATTTGGTGCTTGTCTTAAGATGTGTTTTATCTGACTTGGATTAAATAAATAACTTTACGCAGAATAAAAGACTTAAGATTAAACAGACATGGAGTTCATTTTCTGTGAAACAACTATACTGGGGCAATGTTCCCCAATGAGAGTCTGTTGACCTAATGTCGGTCTCGGTGGTCGGATCAACAGCTACCACTTGATTGCTAATTTACTATTTCCCCAACGAACTACTAAGGGCCGCCGAACCGTCGGTCACATATCATTTAAAATGCAATACTAACATTATGACCTCCCTATTATAAGCTATAAAATGTACAAATGAGTAAAAATTCATGGATTTCTTTTACTATGGAACAGTAAATGTTTCTGCCATGCTATTCAAAACCTTTAAAACATAGAACCTACCTTTAGCTTGAGGGTAATCACTCGATGGTGTCTCTCTCAGGCCCAAATCCTGTTGATTAACAATAAATTCATTTTAATCAAATATGAAATAGGTTCTGTACATGCATTGTCAAATGTTTAGAAAACACAAGAGTGAAGTTGGATTGCAGCCATTATCATGTCCTCCTCAGTTTTATGGACCGCCAATACTGACTTTGACCTCAAGCTATACTTGACAATTTCTTTCTATGCCAGTAGTTTATTTTTTCTGCACAAGATATCTCCAATATACACAGAACAACTTTTCTAATTGATCAATGATAATAAAACTAGAGACTGTTTTTGAGAAAAACATATGTCTCCCTGCACGGTTACAACACAGGAAGTGAAATTAACCTCCTTATGTGACCTTGACATTGGGGTAAGGATGTTGGTTTTCCTGTATTTACATTGCCTCATGTTGGTGAAGTTTGTGCCAAATGGTTTGGGAATACCTTCGTGCATGAAAAAGTTATGACATGGACATGAAAAAAACGGAAGCCCTATTTGTAAGGTTTTGATGTCTAAGTATGACCTTGACCTTGCTAACAATCAAAATGACACAATGAAAGGGTCTGAACTCCGGCAAAAATCATCCGACAAGAATGCCCCGACGGTATACACACTAAGCATAAATCCCACGTGCGGTTATGGAGATATGCCCAAATGCATTCAAATTTGGTAGAATAAAGGGCCGCAACTGCGCAAAAATCATACCACTGCAACACATCGATAATATGCACAAGAACATGATCATTCCAGTGAATTTCAATCAAAATCCAACCTGCTGTTATGGAGATATGCACAAATGTAGTGAAATTTGAAAGAATAAAGGGCCGCAACTCCCCGAAAAATCATCCAACCTCAACATGCCAATAATATGCAGACCTACACATGGTAACAATCATTCCTTTGGGGTTTGATCAAAATCGGACCAGCAGTTATGGAGATATGTCTAAATGTGTTCAAATTTGGACAAATCAAGGGCCATAACTCCGCTGAAAATCACTGAACCAGAACATGCCTAAGATGCTAGATATGATAACTAGGCTTGGTACCAATGTATCATAGCAAATTTCATTGAAATCCAACCAGTGGATACGGAGAAGAAGCGCAGACAGCCAAAATGTAGTGAAATTTGAAAAAATAAAGGGCCATAACTCTGCTGAAAATCACTGAACCGGAACATGCCTATGATATACTCAACTAAGCTTGGTACCAATGTATCTTAGCAAGTTTCATTGAAATCAAACCAGCAGTTTCGGAGAACATGTGCAGACAGCCCAAATGTAGTGAAATTTGAAAGAATAAAGGGCCATAACTGCGCTGAAAATCACTGAACCGGAACATACCTATGATATGCTCAACTAGGCTTGGTACCAATGTATCATAGCAAGTTTCATTGAAATCAAACCAGTGGTTATGGAGAACATGGGCAGATAGCCCAAATGAAGTGAAATTTGAAAGAATAAAGGGCCATAACTCCACTGAAAATCACTGAACCAGAACAAGCCTATGATATGCTCAACTAGGCTTGGTACAAATGAAATCAAACCAGCGGTTACGGAGAACATGCGCAGACAAAGTCATTACAATGCAAAAGCCATAAGATTTTGAGTTTTTTTTAAGTTTTTTACAGTTGATCAATACATTTTTGTTGAAATAAGTAATAATTATGAAGACTAGCACTTACTGAAATGCTTGCAACCGTCAAGTTTTGTAATTATTGCACAGTTTTTTTGGAAACTAAGGGAGGATGTGTCACAGGGTGAGAAAAATGTGTATCTCATTGTTCTTAGAATCCTACTGAATCCTGCAAGGGAACTGTACGTAAAGATTATATCCTAATTTTAACTCTTTTGTGTGACTTTGATGAATCCTGCAATGGTTCAGTTAGTACCGCACTTCAACTTCTTGTACTATCTCGCTACTGAGCTAGCTTTTATGACAACATGGTTGATCATGGGACTAGCATGCAAGGACTGAACCTGGGTAACCTCATAAGCTAGTTCAACACTCTACCACCTCCCCTTAAAAGCTACCTAAATGGTGATATAGTACAAGTGGGATACTAACTCAACCTTGTCAGGTTAAATTCACTCACTCCAGATTGGAATTCATCCATGACTTCCAGAGTATAGAGATTCACTTTGCACTGATTTTGAGGTGTTGTACATTTCTGACAGGTACCCCGTTGGGTGCACAATGTCCCAGAGAGAGAAAAATGTGCAGCCAGACCCGGACTCAAACCTGGGACCCCTCGCTTACTAAATGAGCACTCTCCCAACTGAGAAATCGAGCTATGTTACACATTTTCTCCCCTTATATAATTAAAGGACTATTTTTGAAGTGAGAAGATTTCAGTAAATTGAAAAACATTTACTTTTTGCTTGTGGAAAACAATTCTACTTACATCAGTTTCTATCTGGCTACTTTTCTTCACAGATATGGCAGGTGGGTGTTTTGGTGTAGACATTTCCATTTCTTTGTTCATCATATTAGGTGAAATTGTTTGGTGGGTCTTGTCTGGGAGTTGGGCCTCAGGTTGGCTAAGGGACTGGTCAGGCTTTTTAATCAAGCAATCCGTCTTTGCTCGCTTTGGAGTTGGCTGTTTTGCCTGAAATAAAAAGAGAATGTTTTGTCAAGTGTTGACATCTATTTAGTCAAAGTCAAAGTACCTGAATAGCTCAGCTGAGCTTTTTGCTAATTGCTAATATTCCATAAAAAGACCTTCATAAAAATGCCAATACCTAGTATGCTTATTGCCAGTTCCTACTTGCTATTTGTTAGAGCTAACCGCTAATTTGTGCCAAAAAAATGTTTTATGCATACCAACATAAGTGGTCTTTCTGACAGGTCTGCAGACATTCCAGTGGACTGGTCAGGACTTGCATTCTCCTCATAAATACCATGATGAAAATCCTCAAAAACATTCCTGAAAAGAACCAACAGATAAAAATTTTGTAGATCATCATGTCGCAGCAGCTTTTTGCGACAATTACTTGAGTATGTGATTAATTGGCCCAACACTAGTAATTGCCTTCCATCATCCATCTGTATGTCTGGAAATCTGAGCCGAAGACTTAATACTAAATGATAAATTTCAACAGTTATCAACATGTCCGATTAATACTATGACCTGTTCAATTTATAAGGTAATACGCTTATAAACTGCAGTTAAGTCTTTATATATCTGGTGTAAGTATTTTTGGTTTCAAGTGCATCAAAGTTTACGTATCTTTTGATTTCATTAAAAAAGGGAAATAATTCCACAAATACTAAAGTACAGTTATTGTTTCTAGTACAATGCACATCTTCTCATTGCCCTTTTATAAAAGTCTAATTTAAATCCCTTCAGTAGATGTAGAGATATGAATTATTTATATAAAAAACCTAACAGGGAAATAATTCCACAAATAATATAGGTAGCGTTATGGTACTTGTTCACTGCATAATCTCCCTTTATCGTTGCTTCAAGTTTCATTTATTTCCCTTCAAAGATATATATATATATATATTCTTCTTTTAGAAGATATGATTTAAATTAAATTCAAATTCTTTTTTTTGCAAAACTTTCTTATTTCTTACCGTTCACGCTTACGTCCTGTATCCCGTTCATTTTCTTCAAAAGTGAGCAATATTTTCTTGGCTGTTGGTCTTTGATCCCAGCCACAATGAACGCACATATCAAATATCCTGGCAATAAGTTTCCATTGTATATTTCTGTGTTCAGAATACTTCATTCCATGTTTTGGGTATGGCTGTTTCTCTAACACCTTACACATAATATTTTGGGTACTAACACCAGCCTTTTGAAGTTCGCTGATCTCTTCTTGGAAAGGGTACTTCTTGTCAAGGTTTATAAGCAAATAGAATATCATTGCAAGTGACCATATGTCCATGCCTTTCATGTGTTCAATGCCATGTTTACTTTTCCCATCATGAACATGTATTTCCGGAGCCATGAATACAGGGGTCCCTCTGGATATGTTACTTGTTTTTGTGTGAACTAAACTGGCTGTCTGTATCATGGTAGCTCTACTCTCTCCAAAATCTGTAATCTTGGCAATAATAGGTCTGGTTTCCCAGACTTCAGACATATTTTCTGATGTATAGTGTTGGTTAGAAACCAAAATGTTTGCTGGTTTTAGGTCACGATGTACAATATCTTTGCTGTGAAGAAACGCTAGTCCTCTTGTTATATCAGTTGCAATGATAACTGGAAAATGTTCAAATCCCTTAGCATCTATATCATCCATACATACCAAAAAATCTTTAAGAGATGAAATTTTGTCGTCTTGTCCAAAATGTATAAAATCAAAGTAAACATACTCCATTAGAAATGTAAAACTGTCCGGGTGGACTGTCTCAAGAATACTGTCAAACCTAACTATATTCTGGTGTTGTATCTCATTCATCATTTTTGCTTCTTTCAAGAAAAGTTTCTCCTGATCCTCATTATGGTCAATCATTTCTTTCAGTATAAGCATTTTAGAATTTTCTTTTTTACATAACTTCACAACTCCAAAACTTCCTCTCCCTATTGTTTTAACAATGTCTATTTCATTTTGCTTTGTCACGGGACATCCCTGGTAGTTTTTCTCTAATCCTTTCTGGTGTATCCTAAACCTTCCAGTTATGTTTGGTATGTTTGGAATTTTAAAATCCATCTGAAAATCAAGTAAGATAGATTCTATCAAATGATAAACAAATAGTGCCAGTAAACATAATGAACTTACAGTTTACACATTCTGAAGATAAATTGGTCAACTGATGAATAAATAGATCAATTAGCCATCTGTATTGACATTGATTTGGATGCTTGCAGTGTACAGTCAGAATACCCAAATTTATGAAGCCTGGTCCAGAACATTGCAATGATAATTTTGGAAGTTGTAATCTGTAAAATGAGAAATGAATCAGGATTTATATATCTTCACTGAAAATATAAAAAAAAATTAGTATTTATACTGCTAGTCATTAACTAGTGGGCCGTTCTGGCCTGTTACATACTTGACCATGCTTTCTGTCATTAACGACCATTCTGTATATACCCTAGGATTTAAAAAATGCAACACACATGTATTGAAATATACTGACACCAAGAGGCACCTAGAGGTGGTGAAATGCTGACTCCAAGTCTTATATTGTTTGAAGGTATCATATTTGTTGGGTATATCCAACAATAAAAGGCGCCAGTGATTAGTGGGTAAAAAGTAAAAGACAGTGAGAATGTACAGTGACAGAGTTGTTAAAACAGGAAGTAGTAAAATCAGGATAAAAACAGTGATTTGCTATATAGCTGGGAACTGCCTGCTTGATTAGAGCACATGGGCCAGAAGCAAACTATTTTTTATGTTTTCCTAGCCTATATATACTATATTACATAAATGTAATGCAGTATATTTTATTATTCATTTATTTGTATAGGCTAGGAAGACATTAAAATAGTTTGCTTCTGGTCCCTGTGGATAAGAGTGGTGGCTGCTATTTACAGCATGATAATAAAATGGTAAACAATGTTTTTGTTTTAGCCTTTTTTTTTCTACGATTTTATTTTTTTGCACCTACCACCGACCACAGTAGTGTAATTTAAGCGAAACCCCCTGTTGTCAGCCACACCGAACATTGATAGGGACATAAACCTCACCTTTGGGTTCTTATTTTTACCTCTTGTTAATGGCTTTATATATCGTAATCAGATTTTTATTCTGTTCCAATTTTATCGTCTGAAATTACGTCGAAAAAATGACGAGATAAGGGAAGATACTCCAAGGCAAACTCCTTACATTAGTTACTGTTTCTGTTACAGTAGGCTACCTAGGGCTGACAGACAATATGACCCAGAGACAATATGACCCAAGTCAAAATAAGGTGACAATATGACCCAGAGACAATATGACCCAAATTTCCATTTTTTTTATAGAAACAATATGACCCAAGTTATAAAATGTTAATACAAAATACTAATTCTTTTGAAAAACCTAGTAATATCACATTTATTAATTATTTCAAGATTTATTTTATTATTTTAGACTTCGGAGTAATTCTGTAGAAGAAGATGTCTAAAGGTTTTTTTAGCCCTAGTGACCCCTAAAAGGGGCCAATCAAATTAATATGAGCAAACTTGATAAAAGACTACCTAAGGATGCTACAGACAAAGTTTGGTGATCATCCATCTTTTATTTCTGAAGTAGAAGATGTTTAAAGGTTTATCTATTTTTAGCTCTGCTGACCCCTAAAAGGTGCCAATTGAAATGACATGAGCAAATTTAAGTGTGACTGTCACAAGGATGCTACAGACCATATTTTATTTAAATCTGACCAGCAGTTTCAGAGAAGAAGACGATTGTTGACGCATGACGACGGACGCCAGAGTATCCCCCTTTTGATACTAATAGCTCACCCTGAGCCTTCGGCTCTGGTGAGCTAAAAAAGGTGATGATTGGATTTGACAAAGGATATAAGGATCAAAGATAGAGTATAGAACACAATCAAAAATGGTGATGATTGGATTTGACATAATGGGGTGTGATAATTTATTATGTTATGTAACAATGTTATGTTTCTTTACATTTTTGGTATATTCAAGTAAAAGTTCCTTCTATAGAATGTAACAAATGGCTTGAATGAAAGTATATAATTAATGTTAAAACAATACATTTTCATTACATGCATTAATGTTTAGAAAAGTTTTGAATTTTCGATTATTTATTTCATTATTAACAATCATTTTATTATGATAATTACATGCATCCTAACAGTTGATACAGTAAGTTTATTTTGAGACCGTAATGTAGCTGTATAGTTTGAGCCTCATTGTATAAAAATAATAATAGAAATAACAAGAATTTGTAAAAGAGTTAAAAACGTCCCCCACCAAAGGGAAGTTTTACATGAAGCATACAATTGTACTATTTCAAAACTAACAGACCATGTTAACCCTTGACTTCTAAGTGTGACCTTGACCTTGGTGGTAGGGGTCTGGGTGTTGGCATGGCACATCGCCTAATTATGGTGAACATTTGTGCCAAGTTATTTCAAAATCCCTTGATGAATGGCTGAGTTATGGACTGGACAAAAAGTGTGACGGATGGACGGACAGACAGATAGAGTGTTAACAAGCTTGCCTTTAATTTAACCTGGTGACCTAGTTTTTGACCCGACATGACCCAGATTCGAACTTGAGCAAGGGATTATCTAGACAAGCATTCTCACCAAGTTTCAGAAAGATGCAGTCATAAATGTAACCTCTAGAGTGTTAACAAACAATTGTTAACGGACGACGGACAAAATGCGACCACAAAAGCTCACTCTGTCACTAGGTGACACTGACAGGTGAGCTTAAAACTGGCAAAATAAATCCTTCCATCTTCTGGTCGATGGCGATACAGAAATGTGAATTATACTCGAACTCTGTATTATCGACGCATCTCTTTTACCGACGTATTCCGAATATTTCAACATGCAAATCAACACAGAATGGCTTTGACCTAGATTTCTAAAAATTAGTTGATTTAATTGTAATTTTTTGATTTAGAGGTTAAGTGTCCTTTACAAATTCAAAGTTTTTAAGTTGATATTGTAATGCATACACATCATTGATAAGTCAAACAAGTACGACGATAATACAGTGGCCCATGCTACACTGCCGAAAAACTTCAAAACGAAACAAAACGGCAGCCATGTTGGCTTCAACGTGGACAAATTTTATATCTCTTTTTTTTTTTCCCGTGAAAGGAGATTCTTACCTTCATTATAATCCAAAATACTAGTTTTGACACACCTCATTCAACACGTGATCTATCTAATTATTTTTTATATTTAACTTGTCCAATGAATCTTTTTGCTCTCGCCCGTCGCTGAGTCTCATGTTTTATGGTTTTCCAAGAATCAACTGTGTGATGTCATCCACAGTCTTGTGACGTCACTACAGTACAGTACATTCTCAAAAATATTGTCTGTTTGATTTTATCATAACTTAAATTTAGAATTATGGATCCAGATTAAGAAAATATCATTTTTAAAACATAAAACCTCACTTAATTAAAAGAAAATACCATCTCATGACAATATGGGTGTACACACAAGATACAAACAATTATTTACAGTCGGTGGAGATTAAATTTTTGTATACAGTGTGTAACTAAATTAGACAATAATTGGACCGGTGATCTGAGAATATCATTATTTAGCTGTTAAAAAGCAAATACCCAAAGCTTTAGATTGCTGGGATACTGAAACCACTGAATATGAAAACTGGCCGAAATATTCAAACAAAAAAGTGTTATTTTAGTACAGCTTGATGAGCAACGACCTTCAAATTTTGTGATAATAAAAAAGTTAAATATTCTTTTTTTTTAATTAAGTCCGTTAAACTTAAAATATAGATTTTCACCTAAATTCAATATAACCCAAACCTATTCTGATCAGGACCGTTCAGAACCAGGTCTTGTTCTGACTCTGTATGTTGAAAAGTTAAATGGGTTCAAAGATAAAAAGGTAAGGATATCGTATAGCAATACAGACTCAATTCTACGGAGGAATATTGAGTTATCTATTCTAACGGTATTCAGTCACATATATGGTCGGTCACCCGTGTGTGTGTGTACTAGTTTGTTACCCAGGAAGCAGTCCCGAAAAGGATTTCGGCAGTGTCGTGAAAAGGAAAGCAGAAAAGACCAGTTACAACAAAAAAAGAAATTTAACATAAATGTTTGTATTATCTATTGACCATTATCAAGATTTGAAATCTTGTTGTTTCTAATCTTAAAAGACCTTTAATTATGACGGAGAAATTGACCGGGCACAGCGATACAGTCACAAGTTTATCAAATCTGTATATAAATATAACCTAAATATATTGAAAGTTGAAACAAATACTTATACTCGTTTATGCATAATGATAGTAGCCTATATGTTTATTTAACAGAGAAATTATATTTTAAAACGTATTAATTTTTCCGTATTTTTTTAATTAATTTGTATACATCCAGAAGTTTTTGAACTGGTGATACATTGTAACACCTTCCACTTTTGTCTACCTACAAAGGCGTAATCTATTTACATATTGATATGTTGTTTAAAAATTTATTTCTTCATGTTCAATTAGCCACTAGATGAATAACTGTAGCCACTACATGCATAACTAATGCAAAAAAGACACTTCCACAAAATGCTACAAGTGAAAAAACTTTCCTCGGTCTCGCCTACAACTCTGTGGTCTTGAAGAAAACGAGGGGCGGACAAATTCTAAACTCTAGTCTTGTTCACCTTATTTCCTTTCGAATGATACAAAAACAAAATTTGTGAAAAAATAATTTTTCTAACAAATGCTCAAATATTCAGACAAAAGGCAAAGATTTACTAATAGGAAGAATATTAATCGAAGACTATTAAAAAGAGAAAATAAATCAGTATATACTTACTTTACTAACTTCTCTTCCCGTCAAATAATTATATTCCCGAAATTTTGTGAAGCAACCACGAAATATGATTGCATGTGAGTAAAGTCGGGCCATCTGAACATATTTAATAATTTGCCAACTGAATATTTTGGCACATTGCGTAAAGTTGGTCACTAGCGTATCGTTCTTCAGTGCCGTCACCATGACATGTCTTAATTGTCAATTAGTGGAACATTAGCTAAGCTGGAGTTGTGCCGCATGCTGAAATAAAGTATGGGATGCACCACACGATCAAATGCAATTTTCATTTTTTTTCCTTTTTGTGTTTTGTGTTTTTGTGACTGAAACAATTATCTTTACACCCGAGAATTTTTCCAGAGAAAATTTCAATCTCTTATACAACGCTCATGTCGCCAAATCATACATCGCAGGTGCCGTACTGTAAAAGATAATTTAATATATTCATACACGTAGAGCACAGTAATGTCATTTAAAATACGTTTATATAAGTGTTAAATTGGAGAACGTGAAACGGAAAACTAGACATTTATATATTGGGCAACTTGGATCATTCAATATACATGTACATAAATTTGGAGGTGTGATAATGCTCTGTATTGTGGAATACTTAGGACTGTGTTCAATAAATAGGTCATTAGGTCAGAGTTTAAATAATCACCCGATGGTTGTGACATGGCTGTTGATGATGAATTACGCTTGCAGCAGGACATATTTGTTTCTTGTTGCCTATTTAGCTCACCTGAGCTCAATGGTGAGCTATTGTGATCGGTCATTGTCCGGCATCCGTCTGTCTGTCCGTCCGTCTGTTAACATTTACCTCGTATACACACTACAGGCTTCATTATTCAAGCAATCTTAAAGAGTGTTGATCAAAATGTATCCAATCAAAAAAAAGTTCATTGTACATGCAATCTTGATCTAATTTGACCAGAATGTATTCTTCTATGAAATTTTGGTTCCTTTCGAAATTGGTTTAGGTCAGGTCAAAAAACAGGTCGTGAGCTTAGTTATTTACAAAAAGTAACAGAGAAGCCAGCACATCATTGAAGTCTGAGACTTCTTGCTTATTAGAACTTTAATGAATACCTGCGAAATACTTTTATTAATCGTGAATGGAATGAAACACCAAAAACTGATTTTAAGAATAGTAATTACATTACACACTTTTCACTACATACTTGAATGTTTTGACGAGCAGCTATGTTACGACGTAGAATAAGTTACTCATGGTACAACCTATTGGATATTTGGAGTTACCTACGTCAGATCCAATAATTATATGATAATTGCAGATATCAATAGATAAAAGACACAATCTAACTCTTGGAAATCGCCGAAGTTTTCTATCAAATATGAAGTTTAAGAGTGTTATTTTCTCAAACTACCGGTAAATCGCAACTTTAAATCAATGATGGCCGACTGTTTTAAAGTTACTCATTATATAAAATATTATATAAAGCAGTGTTATTTACGTTATAAACATGAAAAAAAACTTGATGAGGTCAATATTCTTCACTTTAATAATTTGAACTGTGTTAATTTTGATATTGTCAATCTTACATGTTCTTCAGATTTCACTCTTTTCTGAAGTATTTCTTCTCATATCGTGTTAAAAATTACATGGTTGTGTAAAGCACTTTCTGTGCTTCAAGTATGTGAAAATATCCCTTTAGAGTACTTCCAAAATGACATGTTTATTGTGTTGTGTATACACCCACCCCCAATATCTTCCACTGACCGGTAATCCACACCAGATGTGTCTCGGCATGAAGGGCAGATAAGACCCCCACCAGGTGTAGGGCATAACTGGAGAAATGCCTCTAGGGTACAACTGGTCAATTAGCTGTAGGGCACAATGAGTTAAATCACAATCGGTGTCTAAGTTCGATCCTTGGGCGGGCAATGTTCTCCGTGCAGATTTGATAAGACATTTAGTCTGACATCATTTGTCCTCCGCCTCTGATTCATGTGGAAAAGTTGGCAGTAACAAATCTTGTTCCGTTCCGTTCCGCTAAATATCATTATCCTAGGGGATATTTATACTTTGCGGAACGAAACGGAATCACAATAAATAAGAGTTGAAGACAAAGGTTTGTACACAACTCTGACTGTAATAGTGATATTTCAGCTTTATTAGTGCATGCACAATCAAATTATGTATGGCAAACATGTTTTAAATTTAATTTGTTTACGATAATTATATAAGTTTCCAACTCGCCCGCTTAAATCGGTAGAAAGGAGCGTCGGTGTCTAAGTTCGATCCTTGGGCGGGCAATGTTCTCCGTGCCGATTTGATAACACATTGTGTGTGACATCATTCGTCCTCCACCTCTGATTCATGTGAGGAAGTTGGCAGTTACTTGTGGAGAACATGTAAGTACGGGTACAGAATCCAGGAACACTGTTTAGGTTAACTGCCCATCGTTACATAACTGAAATACTGTTGAAAACGGTGTTATAGTTTCCACATTTCTGTATTTTATTTATATGTTGTGATTTCTAAAAGTGACGAGTCTTCATTAGCAGGATAGGTAGCCTGCGATTTTGTTTATGCATCATGAATGATTATTTATATGTGAAGTTTATACAAGCATTACAAAGGAGGAAATGGATATTGAATAACAAATCTTGTTCCGTTCCGTTCCGCTAAATATAATTATCCTAGGGGATATTTATACTTTGCGGAACGAAACGGAATCACAATAAATAGAGTTGAAGACATGGTTTGTACACAATGCTGACTGTAATAGTAATATTTCAGCTTTATTAGTGCATGCACATTCAAATTATATGGCAAACATGTTTTTAAATTGAATTTGTTGACGATAATTATAAAGCTTTCCAACCCAGCCGCTTAGATCAATAGGTTTGAGCGTCGGTGTCTAAGTTCGATCCTTGGGCGGGCAATGTTCTCCGTGCCGATTTGATAAGACATTTAGTCTGACATCATTTGTCCTCCACCTCTGATTTATGTAGGGAAGTTGGCAGCTACAAATCTTGTTCCGTTCCGTTCCGCTAAATATCATTATCTAAGGGGATATTTATACTCTGCGGAACGAAACGGAATCACAATAAATAGAGTTGAAGACATGGTTTGTACACAATGCTGACTGTAATAGTAATGTTTCAGCTTTATTAGTGCATGCACATTCAAATTATATGGCAAACATGTTTTTAAATTGAATTTGTTGACGATAATTATAAAGCTTTCCAACCCAGCCGCTTAGATCAATAGGTTTGAGCGTCGGTGTCTAAGTTCGATCCTTGGGCGGGCAATGTTCTCCGTGCCGATTTGATAAGACATTTAGTCTGACATCATTTGTCCTCCACCTCTGATTTATGTAGGGAAGTTGGCAGCTACAAATCTTGTTCCGTTCCGTTCCGCTAAATATCATTATCTTAGGGGATATTTATACTCTGCGGAACGAAACGGAATCACAATTTATAGAGTTGACGACGTGGTTTGTACACAACGCTGACTTTAATAGTGATATTTCAGCTTTATTAGTGCATGCACAATCAAATTATGTATGGCAAACATGTTTTAAATTTAATTTGTTTACGATAATTATATAAGTTTCCAACTCGCCCGCTTAAATCAGTAGAAAGGAGCGTCGGTGTCTAAGTTCGATCCTTGGGCGGGCAATGTTCTCCGTGCAGATTTGATAAGACATTTAGTCTGACATCATTTGTCCTCCGCCTCTGATTCATGTGGAAAAGTTGGCAGTAACAAATCTTGTTCCGTTCCGTTCCGCTAAATATCATTATCCTAGGGGATATTTATACTTTGCGGAACGAAACGGAATCACAATAATTAAGAGTTGAAGACAAAGGTTTGTACACAACTCTGACTGTAATAGTGATATTTCAGCTTTATTAGTGCATGCACAATCAAATTATGTATGGCAAACATGTTTTAAATTTAATTTGTTTACGATAATTATATAAGTTTCCAACTCGCCCGCTTAAATCAGTAGAAAGGAGCGTCGGTGTCTAAGTTCGATCCTTGGGCGGGCAATGTTCTCCGTGCCGATTTGATAACACATTGTGTGTGACATCATTCGTCCTCCACCTCTGATTCATGTGGGGAAGTTGGCAGTTACTTGTGGAGAACAGGTAAGTACGGGTACAGAATCCAGGAACACTGTTTAGGTTAACTGCCCATCGTTACATAACTAAAATACTGTTGAAAACGGTGTTATAGTTTTCACATTTCTGTATTTTATTTATATGTTGTGATTTCTAAAAGTGACGAGTCTTCATTAGCAGGATAGGTAGCCTGCGATTTTGTTTATGCATCATGAATGATTATTTATATGTGAAGTTTATACAAGCATTATAAAGGAGGAAATGGATATTGAATAACAAATCTTGTTCCGTTCCGTTCCGCTAAATATCATTATCCTAGGGGATATTTATACTTTGCGGAACGAAACGGAATCACAATAAATAGAGTTGAAGACATGGTTTGTACACAATGATGACCGTAATAGTAATATTTCAGCTTTTTAGTGCATGCACAATCAAATTATGTATGGCAAACATGTTTTAAATTTAATTTGTTTACGATAATTATATAAGTTTCCAACTCGCCCGCTTAAATCAGTAAAAAGGAGCGTCGGTGTCTAAGTTCGATCCTTGGGCGGGCAATGTTCTCCGTGCCGATTTGATAAGACATTTAGTCTGACATCATTTGTCCTCCGCCTCTGATTCATGTGGAGAAGTTGGCAGTTACAAATCTTGTTCCGTTCCGCTAAATATCATTATCCTAGGGGATATTTATACTTTGCGGAACGAAACGGAATCACAAAAAATAAGAGTTGAAGACAAGGTTTGTACACAACTCTGACTGTAATAATGATATTTCAGCTTTATTAGTGCATGTAATTACAAATTATATATTTAAAATATATATATATATATATATATATATATATATATATATATATACATGTTCTCAAATTTAATTTGTGTATAATAATAAGATAGTTTTCACATTTCTGTATTTGATTTATATGTTGTCATTTCATAAACAAAGTGACGAGTCTTCATTAGCAGGATAGGTAGCCTGCTATTTCGTTTATGCATCATGAATGTTTATTTATAAGTGAAGTTTATACAAGCATTATAAAGGAGGAAATTAATCATAAATAACAATTATAAAATCTTGTTCCGTTCCGTTCCGCTAAATATCATTATCCTAGGGGATATTTATACTTTGCGGAACGAAACGGAACAACTGTTTGCAGTCCCGAAGATTTTATATAAATAATGTCCATTTAGAAGTAGGTATTCAGATGGTTCAGTTCGAAAAAGCCCTAGATCGACTGTTCGCTAGGCAGTTTCAATATTTCATTATTTTTATTTAATATATTTACATATTAGTAAAAAATTGCTGTGCCCCGTGTGGTGCCTCAATGTTTGTTCCGTTCCGTTTCGTTCCGTTCCGCAAAGTATAAATAGCCATCAAAAACTATTACTATGTGTGATATTTATTATTCATGTGTTTGTGTCTGTTTCTATCAGGTCTTATATTTTAATTTTATGCCACAACATTAATCTGGCACAAACCTTAATGTAAGAATGTTTTGTCTCTACTATATGCAGATGTTTTGCTATCCATTTGAAAATTTTATCTTATCAGTCATGTTTGCAGAAATAATATACAGTATGTGAATTTAACTGAATATAATTCCTGCTTAATTGCACTATAGACTGGTAGGTCAGGGTCAGATTATTTTGTGACAGTATACAGTTATTGAGTCTTGAAAAAGGAAATTTTGACTCAATGTTCATTGCAGGAGAAGTTGATGATGATGATGACTGCATTCAGAGGGACAGAGACTGGGAGGCTTACTGGCGATTATTGTTCAGAAAAATCACTACAAAGGACATTCTGGACTTTGAGAAAAATTACAAGGGTTTGTTTTTCAGATATATAGTTGTTTAAGTTAATAATTCTATTTCCTTAAAAGAATAGATTTTTTTTTTATAAACTAGTGTTTTTTTATAATTTTTACTTTTTTTACTCAAGAATAGGGAAAGCTAGTCCACTCTCCCGTGCCTTGGTTTTTGCCATAATGCTTTGGTTAGAGATTTGCATTAAGCCAAATCTCACATGACACTGAATATATTTAGATATAAACTAAATGCATGTATTCTTAGGCTTGTTTCAATTTATTGATATTGCAGCTATTTCGGGATCTAGACTTTATGTTAAAGGTTTGCATGAAACCTACTAACACAAGGCTGTATCTCAACAACTAGGCTACATATATGATTGAAACTCCAAGCATATGTTCATAGCCCTCTTACATATTATTCCAAACAAGCATTTAATATTTTGTTAAAAATAACAGCCTTTTTTAGAGTGAGAATTTCTCAGCAACCAAAAGTTTTGTTTGCAAGTGCTTTCAAGCTTTATCTTAGGAGTTTGTATGTCATGTAAGTGATTTACTTCATTTTTTTGTGATCTGTTTTTTTTTTAGATTTATTTATCTTATGATTTTGTAATATGTGCCCTTTTGAGATTTACCTTATGATTTTGTAATTTGTGTCCTAATGAGAATTATCTTATGATTTTTTTTGTAATATGTGCCCTGTTGAGATTTACCTTAGGATTTTGTAATATTTATCCTGTCAAGATTAACTTACTGATTTTGTGATCAGTGTCATGCAGAGATTTACATGATTGTGAAATCTTTATTTTGTTGATATTAAGCATACAATTTCATGATCTGGGTTCTGTAGATATCAACCTAATGATTGTGTAATCTGGGTACTGTTGAGATTTTCTTTTTGATTTTGTGATCTGTGTCATGTAGAGATTAGTCATGATTTTGTAATCTTTTAAATATTTACCTAATGATATTGTTATCAGTGTTGTGCAGATATTTACCTATTGAGGTTGTAAATTGTGATCTATACAGATTGACCTAACTATATAGTAATGTGTGTCATTTAGATATTAATCTCATTGTTTTATGATCTTTGTTCTTTAATGATTATCCATATGGTTGTGTCGTGTGTGTTCTGTTGACATTTATTCTCATGGTTGTGTAGTATGTGTCCTGTTAAGATTTATTCTAATGGTTGTGTAGTATGTGTCCTGTTGAGATTTATTCTTATAGTTGTGTAGTATGTGTCCTGTTGAGATTTATTCTTATGGTTGTGTAGTATGTGTCCTGTTGAGATTTATTCTAATAGTTTTGTAGTATGTGTCCTGTTGAGATTTATTCTAATAGTTTTGTAGTATGTGTCCTGTTGAGATTTATTCTAATGGTTGTGGAATGTGTCCTGTTGGGTTTATTGTAATAGTTGTGCACTATGTGTTATTTTGATATCTGTGTCCAGGTTATGTTTTTTTACCTTATGTAAAAGGGGCCATTTATTGTGAAAATGCAGAAATTAGACACACTGTTGTAGATCAGTGACTACAGTGGTATCTTCAGTGAACTGTGACTATGATAATCTTGTGGAGGAGTTCAAAAAACAAGAAAAATAAAGAGATGTATGATAACAAATGACATGTTGAGCACATTTTCCCCCTTTTTTAAAAAAAAAAAAAATGCCACAAAATTTTTCCCTTCTCAAAGGCCTCAGGCCCTGTCCCCATTCTCAGAAAACAACAAACCCTGGTGACCTGTACAGTAAAGATGTTTATGATACTAGCTTCATAATCCTGCAGAAGTTTATCTAATGGTTGTTAAATCTGTGTTCTATAGGGTCCAAAGAGGAGTTGGAGGATCTGAAAACAGCCTATCTGGAGTATGAGGGCAGCATGGACCAGATACTGGATCATGTCATGTGTTCAACTGTAGAGGATGAGCCACGATTTACTGATATTATTAAAGGCTGGATCAAAACCAAGGAGGTGCCAAACTTTGACAAGTTTTCCAAGGAGACCAAGAATAGTAGAGAGAAGAGGAAGAGAAAAGTAAGTATCAGTTGTTTCATTAAGCCTAAGCCAGAGTTCTCACTTAAATTTTATACGAATCATATTTCCAAATGTACACAAATAATTAGGCTAGGTATCCCTATGCTTTGATTTACCCACAGTTTCATACACAAAGAACGTCTGTACACAAAGAATGTCTGTGTTGTTCAAGTTTCTGAAACTGAAACTGTTTTATTTGCTTAAACGCCTATTTCTACATATAATACATATTCAATGGCGTTGTACAATATTATATAAGAAAATTAAAAAAAATAGATAAATGTAGTTTAAAAATGATAAAAAAATTAATTCTAAATCTAAAACATGTTATCAAAAGTAAAAGAAAGTAATGTTATTTAAAAAAAATAAAAATATGGCTATATTATTAAAGGACATGATAAAAGACATGAAAATGTTACTTGGATAATAAAGAAATTTGTAAAATCAGATATTCATCACAGAATTAATGCGCAGAAAATCATTGTCTCTTAGTTCACTGCTTAGTGTTTCTACACTTCACTGACTTTGACTAGAAAAGATTAAAAAAGTCTCTGAAGAATTGAGTCTTCAAGTGCTTCTTGAAACTATCAACTGATGAGCATTGTCTGATATTTAATGGAAGATCATTCCAGCGTTTCGGGCCAATTGTACTGAAACTTCTGTCGCTGAAAATTTTACACTTATTAAAAGGCACTTCATAACTGTCAACCGAATGATGGTGCATTTCCAACGCGACTGTTGTACATGTATACAGGAATCTTGAATTGTATTCTGGCCTTGATGGGCAGCCAGTGTAGATCGTATAGTGCCTGCTTAGAACTGTCACTTTTCCTACGATTCAATACTAGTTTGGCACACATGTTTTGAATTCGCTGTAGTTTTGCAATATCACAGTTTGAAATGCCATACAAAATCATGTTGCAATAGTCTAAGTGAGAAATAACGAGTGAGAGTACAAAAGTTCCTGTTGAATCTTGTGTGAGGAATTTGCGAATATTTTTTATGCGAAAAAAGCTCAACATAGCTGTTCGACACTTTACCTTGATGTGATGTTTGAAAGTCAAGATTTTCGTCCAAATATGGCCCTAAATATCTGATTGTATTTTTGTTGTTTGATCTTATCACCACAAATATTAATTTCATTTTTAGACAGTTTACGCAACTGAGGAGCACTTCCGAAAATTATGTGTTCAGTTTTTGAAGAATTCATTTTTAATTTATTACTGTTCATTTAATTATTTGCTTGTGTTGCGAACTCTTCTAGTTCCGCAATGGATTCGGCCTCGAGAGCAGGTGTAGGTTTGAAACATTTGCTGGCAGTATGATCGTCGGCGAAGCCGTACACGAAGATGGTAGGTGGAACAATGTCAAATATGGTCCCTCCATACGCGAGGTAGAGCCACGGCCCTAAACAGCTTCCTTGGGGGACACTGCACGTAAGATCGCATGCTGACGACATTATATTGTTCACACTTATGCGACAACACCTGGGTCGCAGGTACGAGTCTAACCAGTCGAGTGCTACTCCACAGATACCATACTGACGATTGAGAATGCCGAGAAGGATGTCATGATCGACGGTATCAAAAGCTGCACTTAAGTCCAATGCTATTAATGCAGTTACTTCTTGATTTTCCATGGCAGCAAGAATGTCATTTACAAGACGAAGTAACGCTGATTCACACAAATGAAGTTGTCGGTACGCTGATTGGTTCTTTGGAAGGAGATTGTGTTCATTTGCATGTTTGTTAAGGTAGAATAATGCTGCCTTTTCAATTAATTTTGACAGAAATGGTAGGTTGCTCACTGGTCTGTAGTTAGAAAAAATGAGTTCGAGTCCAAGTTTGTTCAACAGAGGTCTAACTATTGCCTGTTTCCAATTTGGTGGAAAGACACCTTGTGACAATGAAAGATTCACTAATGTGGTAATGATGGGAAGCAGTTCAGTCACAAATGACTTCAACACTTTCGTCGGCAAAACATCAATTTCGCATGATTTTGTTTGAATGGAATTAATCATTTTTTTCACATCATTTTCACTTAAGGTTCCAAATTCCTCGAATTTTGGTACATCTTTCGGCAATGGTTCATAGTTCTTATGATGTTTAAGGTTGTCTCATATTGGTTGGCATTGGATTTTCGGACTTTCCGCCCAGTGGAACTGTCACGAAGTTGTAGAGTTTCTTGGAATCTCCCTTGAATGCGAGCACTTTCTGACTAAGTTTGCGTTTCTTTTCAAGATTTAGTTCATAATTGTATTTATTCATTGTATTTTTAAAGAATTCATAATCATTTGGATTTTTGTGTTTTCTCCACATGCGCTCAGCTTTGTGTAGAATACTCTTTGAGTGTTTTATACTCTCAGTAAACCATGGCTTCGGATTTCGACAAATAACTATTTTTTCAATTTCAGGTGCATGTTTATCGACGATAACTTTAATTTCGAATTCGAAAAGTTCCACATACTGATTCACTTTCAATTTTTATATTGGTAATATCACTGGCAAATTCTGAGCGATCAATATCTTTAAAAGTTTCTGTATATGATGGATTTGCTGATAATGTTCTCTTTTTTCACTTTTGTGACGACTTTCACTACACGATGATCTGAAAGAAATGGACCAGGTTCACATGAGACTAGCTCAACACCATTTGCGACCTCTGTGATCACAAGATCGAGACCTTGACCGAACACTTGCGTGGGGAAATGTACATGTTGTTCTAATCCCATAGCACACAAACAGTTATTAAATTCTGAAATAGCACTGGTGTCGTCGTGTATATGAAGATTGAAATCCCCCATTGTCAAGATGTTTTGATATTTTGAAACAATGTCTTCCGTAAATTCAAAGAAGTCTCACAAATTGCAGAGGAGTAGCCAATGATGGGGGGTCTAAAAATTCCTACACAATTTATGGTAATGTTTTTGAATACCAATTGCCATATTCCGTACTCGAAAGTTTGGGTTGCGCCAAATTTTTTTTCTGCATATTGATGGTACTTTTACAAGTCAAAGCAATACCGCCACCAACACAATCTTTACGATTTGCAACACTGAGTTTATAACCATTTTGGTTTAAATCTGATGTTTCAAAGTGAGATTGTTTGTCATCTGAATACCACGTTTCCGTCAAAAGCGCAAAATCAATATTTTCCTCACGAAGCAATTGTCTGACTAGTACATCTTTGTTGACTACTGAATGGCAATTTAATGTTAAACATGTCACATTTTCTCTGAAATTACTTAGGTCATTTGGTTGTTTTGGGTATACTAGGTTTGAGATATTCACACCAAGTTGTTTCTTTTGTGGTTTATTACTTTTGGTTGTTTTGGTTCCAGATCTGTAACTTCTAAAGTTCAAAATACCCATACCTTTTAATCTTGCCAATAATTGCTGATCAGGTAAAATCCATTGTCTGGGCATTGATCTATATTTCAATAGTTCCCTTGCACTGTATGTTTTGATATTACCCCCAGGATAATCCATTGTGTACACTGAGAAGGTGTTCACCAGATTATAATGAAATCTTTTGTTATAATCCAATTGCTTTAGACACAAATACTCCACAAATGCAATTAGTAATCCAAAAACAAATGCCAGATTCATAATGCTCGCATTTTCATTTAGTGCCAGAACAAAAATGAAGTCAATGCATAGTCTAGAAACCACTTAAAATCAAGTTTTTATAAAGACACAATTTAGCAGCCTTTCACACTTGGCGCTCAACACATCGTTTCTACTGTATTTGGAAGTGGAGCCATTCCATTGTAATGATTATGAACCACCCAGCTAAACAAACAGATCAATGTTGATCTCCACGCATACCAAGTATTCATTTGCACTTATTATGTGCAAAGCCTGCTGGCATAAGAGGGCAAACATCTCAGATGAGTTGTTCGTGGATTGACAACCACTCCCATTTAATGAATTGCGATGATCAAGTTCACTTGAAGTAAATTAAGTTGAGTATCATGGCACATATTAAACATAAACTAGGAAGGGACAGTGCTTTTTCAAAACTGCTTTAAAGATCAAAATGTATTAAAAAACAAAACAAAATCTGTATATAATTGTTATAGGGTGATAGTAGTCCCATAAAAACAAATGGAAATTTTGATATCAAATTAGATAAATTAAAGAGAATTAGATGTATGTTGGACATATTTATTTTCTAAAAAACAACAACATTATTTTATTATTGAAAATGGAATTAAGGCTTAAAACATGCACATCACAGATATTGGTTATAAAGACTGAGCTTTCAGAATTATTTATGCACAATACACTTGCAAGTATGTTATCGAAACAATTTTGTATTTACCCAAATTGGATGGAAATTAGACATTTTTTACAATTAATGTGGTTGTGTAGTAATATTTTGTACCATTTCTCACACAATAAGTTAAAAATTTTCCATTAAATTTTGAGGTATTAAGCCATTAGATTAACAAAATGAAAACACATCAGAAATAACAATCACACCATGCAGTTGTATTTCTGCATGGTGACTAATTTTAATTTTATTGATATGCTTGCACATGAAAATTTGTAGTAAAATGGGTTTTTACTGTTAAAGTAAGGGATTTTGTTGCATTTGGCAGCTCATGGTCTTACAATGTGTTACCAACTCAAATGTGTTAAGATATACAAACTTTAAAAGCACTTATTTACAAAATTCTACAAGTATAAGCTAAATAACATCATTATTTTGAGGATTTGCAAAGCTGTTTAACATTATTTTTTTTAAGGTTACTAAATCCATTCTCATACAATTATTCCTGACATGTTTATATCATTGATATATCTTTTGTATAAATAATGCTGATCATAATGCAGCTGCTGATTTACATTTATTTCTTTGGTTTTAATTGAATGTACATCCATTTTTTATTGCTAATTTTATTGATTCTGTTTATTACTATTATTATTTGTTTTTTCTGAACAAAGCAAAAAATTGGTCATGTTTGTTGTTCTTTTATTATTTTTATGTGTAACAAATGTGATAATTGAGTAAAGAATATATAAACCAAGTGTTGACTGACGAACCTCAGCGAGTTATCTCCCCAATGTTAACTATAGAGGGCGCTATCAAACAGTGAGGCAGTAATTGATGAAACAAACACAGCAGAAGTAACTGAGGTTGCAGAGGCTGCAGTAGATAGTAAGGTTAAGTATGAACAAACCAATATTAATGTTGATGCATGTGAGGAAGAACCAAAAGCTGTAGGTTTTAGAATTCATAAGTTCAAAAATGATGATGCAGCTGTATATTTTTACACCGGTTTAGAAACCTTCCGAAATGTTGTGTTTGTTTTGGATACTCTTTGGCCCTGCAGCATATCATCTCGGGTACATTTATCATAAAGTGACCAAAGTTAGTGTTCTTGACCAGTTCTTTCTGGTTTTGATTAAACTTAGAAGGCACACCACTAACTTTGAGTTGTCAAGGATGTTTGAAGTTTCAGAGGCTACAGTGTCTAACATATTCCTCACCTGGATTTTGTTCATGAATAGTCAATGGAAAGAACTGAACTTATGGCCAAGCCAGAAACTAGTACGCTATCTTTCCCCATCAGGTTTTAAAAGGAACTATCCAAACACATGGATTATAATTGATGGAACTGAGTGCCCAATGAAGAAAGCGAAAAAACCAAGTGCACCACAGGCAACTTTTTTGTGTCGCCTTTTCCTGAAAAGGCGACATATAGGGATTTTGAATTATTCCCCTTTGATTGATTTTTATAGAGCATTTCTTGTCCAGAGTGTAACTTTGTCACCGTAGGTCCAAATGACTCAAAACTTGGTATGCATGGTTCTGGCAATGACTTGAAGTGCAGTGCACAAGAATGGTAACTCTATCTTGTTCCGTTTTTGAGTTATTCCCTTTTGATTGATTTTATAGAGCATTTCTTGTCCGGAGTCTAACTTTGTCACCGTAGGTCCAAATGACTCCAAACTTGGTATGCATGTTTCTGGCAATGACTCAAAGTGCAGCACTCAAGAACCGTAACTGTACCTTGTTCCGTTTTTGAATTATTCCCCTTTGATTGATTTTTTTTATAGCATTTCTTGTCCAGAGCCTAACTTTGTCACCGTAGGTCCAAATGACTCTAAACTTGGTATGCATGTTTCTGGCAATGACTCAAAGTACAGTGCACAAGAAGAGTAACTCTACCTTCTTCTGTTTTTAGCTCACCTGAGCACAACGTGCTCAAGGGGAGCTTTTGTGATACCGCTTCGTCTGGCGTTCGTCCTCCGTTGTCCGTCATCAACATTTACCTTGTGAACACACTAGAGGCCACAATTTTTATCCAATCTTCATCAAACTTGGTCAAAATGTTTGTCTGCATGAAATCTTGGATGAGTTCATTATTGGGTCACGTGGGGTCAAAAAGTAGGTCACTAGGTCAAATCTTAGAAAAAGCTTGTGAACACACTAGAGACCACATTTATAGCCCAATCTTCACCAAACTTGGTCAGGACATTTGTCTGCATGAAATCTTCTATGAGTTCATTACTGGGTCACGTGGGGTCAAAAAGTAGGTCACTAGGTCAAATCTTAGAAAAAGCTTGTGAACACACTAGAGGCCACATTTATAGCCCAATCTTCACCAAACTTGGTCAGGATGTTTGTCTGCATGAAATCTTCTATGAGTTCGTAACTGGGTCACGTGGGGTCAAAAAGTAGGTCACTAGGTCAAATCTTAGAAAAAGCTTGTGAACACAATAGAGGCCACATTTATAGGCAAATCTTCACCAAACTTGGTCAGAATGTTTGTCTGCATGAAATCTTCTATGAGTTCGTAACTGGGTCACGTGGGGTCAAAAAGTAGGTCACTAGGTCAAATCTTAGAAAAAGCTTGTGAACACACTAGAGACCACATTTGTAGGCAAATCTTCACCAAACTTGGTCAGAATGTTTGTCTGCATGAAATCTTGGATGAGTTCGTAACTGGGTCACGTGGGGTCAAAAAGTAGGTCACTAGGTCAAATCTTAGAAAAAGCTTGTGAACACACTAGAGGCCACATTTATAGCCCAATCTTCACCGAACCTGGTCAGGATGTTTGTCTGCATGAAATCTTGGATGAGTTCGTAACTGGGTCACGTGGGGTAAAAAAGTAGGTCACTAGGTCAAATCTTAGAAAAAGCTTGTGAACACACTTGAGGCCACATTTATAGCCCAATCTTCACCAAACTTGGTCAGGATGTTTGTCTGCATGAAATCTTGGATGAGTTCGTAACTGGGTCACGTGGGGTCAAAAAGTAGGTCACTAGGTCAAATCTTAGAAAAAGCTTGTGAACACACTAGAGGCCACATTTATAGGCAAATCTTCACCAAACTTGGTCAGGATGTTTGTCTGCATGAAATCTTGGATGAGTTCATAACTGGGTCACGTGGGGTCAAAAAGTAGGTCACCAGGTCAAATCTTAGAAAAAGCTTGTGAACACACTAGAGGCCACATTTATGGCCCAATCTTCACCAAACTTGGTTAGAATGTTTGTTTGCATGAAATCTCGGATGAGTTCGTAACTGGGTCACGTGGGGTCAAAAAGTAGGTCACGAGGTCAAATCTTAGAAAAAGCTTTTAAAAACACTAGAGGTCCTATTTATAGGCCAATCTTCATCAAACTTTGTCAGAATGTTTGTCTACATGAAATCTTGGATGAGTTCGTTATTGGGTCATGTGGGGTCATAAAGTAGGTCACTAGGTCAATTTTAGGAAAAGGCTTTTGAAAACACTTAAGAGGCTACATTGATGGCCCAATCTACCAAACTTGACCATCATGTTTGCCAGTATGAAATCTTACATATGTTTTGAAGTGAGTCATGTGGATTCAGTAGGTTACTTGGTAAAATTCTAGAAAATGTTATCAACCCAGTGGCCACACTAATGGTCCAATCTTCACCAAAGATTTCTGAAGTAAATAAGTCTTAATTACCTAATGCCAGATTTGAGCCTACGAAAACCTGTGTCATCAGGTGAGCGATTAAGGGCCATCATGGCCCTCTTGTTTAATTATTCCCATTTGATTAATTTTTTGTGCATTTCTTGCGAAGGGCATAACTTGTTGTGCATGTTTTTTGCAATGAGACAATTAAAAGGTTATTTTATATGTGAATTTTGTGCAAATACATTGCTAATATCTGTACAACAAAATTTTCGTTAGGCGACACATCCGACTCGCGGAGTTCTAGTTAAGATATAAAAACCGAAATACTGTTTAAGAACTGGTTGGTGCCACGCCAGGTGGGCTTGTGTCATACATGTCAAATGCCTATGGTGGTTCTACCAGTGACAGGCAGATTGTTGAAAGAAGTGGCTTGCCATCATTGTCTGATGTTAATGACAGCATTATGGCGGACAAAGGGTTTAATGTGCAGGAAATCTTTGCACCAATAGATACCCAGATAAATATACCAACATTCTTTAAGAAAAAAAATCGTATGAGTCACAGTGGAGAAACTGTTGTAAGGGACAGAAAGATTTGGAGCAAACGGGTTCACATTAAAAGGATTATAGGACTGCCTAAAACATTCAAAATCCTTGGTGAGTCGATGACTGCTACAGAAGCCAAGTTGTCATCAGAAATAATCTTTATGTGCTTTATGCTGTGCAATTTTCGAACAAATATTGTTCCAAATTATTCTTAATAGCAGTGGAGCAGTATGTGAAAGAAACTTTAGTTTTAAGGGATATCAAAGTCACAAACATTAAGAAGACAGTTTTGAGGACATATAATTATTTTGTTTATTTTATCTAAAGCAAAATATTTATAATGATTTATGCTATTCTGCTCACTCCAGCAAATGTTAGTGTAAAAAATGTACATTAAGATGTTGATTATGAATAATGATTATGATGATTGTAATGAGGTTGATTCCACCATGGGTTTGGTTAAATTTAGATGAAATATAAAATCTAGTCTAAGAGATGTGGATCTATATGATGGTCAATAATATTGAAAATGCTGTTAAAATTGACAACTGATGTGGTTGCTGATTGTCATAATGATGAAGGTAATGATAACAGTTTAATGTGCCTTATTTTAATTGTACACAGTAGCTTAGTTAAGTTTGATTCTTATGAAAGAACTGACGGAGTTTGTGTTCAAATATATGTTATTGTTTGTCTTATTACTTATCCACTGTATGTATTTTGCTCCTTTGTAAACTCCATTTTTTAATTATGTAGTTGTTTCTAATATCATGTATCTTATGTTAAGGATTGATAGTTCAATATTTATATATTGCTATAAACATGTATCTTGTTTTATGCAATGAATATGGAATGGAATGGATACTAAAGCCTATGCCATCACATCACCATCATCATCATATCCAGTTTATTTTAAAATCAGGCCAACAATTAATCCTCTGATGAGGGTGGGGCCTGACTGCACAGTCACTCTCTTAGATGCATCATAATATCATTAAAAGCAACTTGTCAGAAGTTATTGTAGGAAGGTAAAGGACATAGAACCAGATGATTTGTCCTTGATGTCAGCTTAAGTTATTTTGTCACTAGTGATCAGTATACCAACATATACATATGACTTGTAGTCCCACATGCATAGTTTAGGGCTATGCTAGGTTGCTGAGCTTAAAGTGGCTAAAGTTAAAAAGAAGTTAAAAAAATGATGTGACAATCATGCTTCTCCCAATCATAAGACAACTCTGCCTTTTGAAGAACATAAAATACACATATTATCTGATGAATAATTGTGCACAATACACAACTAATGATGCAAGTGGGTTTTGAGCAATATTTAAAAAAATAAAAGTATTAGATCAGTTGTGACTAAGTCACTTCAATGTTGTATTGTTCCTTTTGACTTGAAAATTTGATGATTGTATATGCTGTTGCTTTCTGACATGGGAACTTTGCTAATTATGTTATTCTTTTGTTCATTAAAGTATGTTTTCTCTTGTTGGAAATGCTAATTCTTACTTTTTTGGTTTACATGAACTTCCCTGAAACGTTTAAAATTCCTTAGACTAAACATAACCATCTTTAGTAAAATAACTCTAGTAAAATTAAAGTCCTTATTAAATCTAATTAATTTTTTGGTGAACATTCATTGACAAAAAGAAATGAGATATATCATAGTATTAGGATAAAAAGTTGTTGGAGAGTATTTTAAACATTTTGTTCAACCATTCTCATGCATAAAATGGGTTAACTCTCATGTTTGGAACAATAATCACACATACATCATGTGTCAGGCAACTTATTAAATTTAATGGTAGAAACAGGGTGTCAAATAAAGAAGAAAATCTTTCCCTGAACTTTGCTAAAGAAAGTAATGGGAAAACAATTAAACAGAGGCATTTATTGTGTTTGTTCCTTTTTTTAATTCTGGAAACATAATTCAGCATCAAGTGAAAAACAACAGAATGTGATAGCAAAAACAACAACAATCCATTCGTTTTTAGATGTATGAGGGTAAAATCATAGGAAAAAATCTAAGATGTATGAGGCTTAAATTTACAACAAAAGTAACTGAGGCTAAAATAATAACAAACGTTACTAAATTGTTTGAGGCTAAAAATTGTAACAAAAAAAACAAAAGTTACTCAGATGTATGAGGCTAAAGTTATAACAAATGTTACACAGATGTATGAGGCTGAAAATTATAACAAAAGTAAAAAGCCAAAAGAAGTTATGTTTTCAAACATATGCTGGTCTGCTTTCAGAATACCTTTTATTGAAAAGCCTAGTATTTATCAAAATGAGTAATGCTTGGTTTTAAATGGCATAAAGGAAAAATTTTAAGTGTTTTATTATCCATACAATCATCAACTGGAATAACAACACACTATCATTTAGAAATAATGTTAAGTGGGGACGCTTTTGGCCGAGCAGTTTGCAAAATTGTAACTCCTCAGCCCCTTACTGAGTGGGTTTTGAGTCCCACTTGGGGAGAAAACTTTCTTGAGAGGATTTCCAGCTAACCTGTGATGTGCCGGTGGTTCTACCCATTCATAAATCTGGAGTTTGTACTTATTAGTAACCACTATTTACAGAACGGAAACCCTTCACCATAAATAAACAGGAACAGAAATAACAGCCAGATTCAATATGGCATCAACCATAAAATCACTGGATTTAAAGAGGCCTGGAGTCCAGACACTTTTTCCAGGGACACCAAATTTAACCAATATACTATAAACTTTTAAATTTTCAATCAATGTACTATGTGCTCTTCAGAAGTAAACAGTATCATAATCCAGAAAAGTTGACAAAAAAGCTGTAGAAAAAAAACATAATAATCTTATTTTGACTGTACAGTTCAACTGCTTATCTGTACATGCCCACTGAAGAAAAAAAAGAATTAAAATGTCACAAAAGATATTGTACAATAGTACACTTTTAACAACATATATTTAGACAGTTTGCCTATATTATATACATTTAACAAAATCTATAAAAAGCATGATCGTGATTTTTGCTAAAAACAGACATGGACATCAGAGCGGATAAGCCGGATGACAATATAACATAAATTTAAAAGTAAGAGGTCATGTGGTTTTCTTAGTTAAAAATAGCTATCTCTGCAGCGTGGCTCAGATAGAAAGTACATTTTTGCAATGATGAGTATGGATTTATGATTATATGTATGATTATGGATTTTTTTTTCCATAATGATGTAACAAGAACTTTTTCTAAGTATAAAAATAACAGTTACCAATAAAAGTCTTGCTCAGAAAATTCAATATATATTTTTGTAAGTACACATCTTAAATGAAATGGAATCCAATATTTAAAATGTGTCATTCGCCATATTGTTGCACTTGATTGTGACCGTTTAGTTGTATGATTGCTATCTCGGTGTAAAGTAAGAACTCTTGGTAAAAAAAATGATCCAGTAGAGCAGATCTAAAATGATTATGAAAAAAACATTCAAGTTTCTCCACCATAGAGGAAATAAACTGGTTGTCTCTTTCAATGTGAAAAACCATCATGTCAGCAATAGTGTAAACAATTAAGTCGCAAGCTGACCTCTCAGCACAGAACAACTGGCCTTGAATTTGGTAATAATATGGGTGTGCTTTTTTAGCTCCATACTACTCCATTTTCTTTCATTGATCTCTTGATTTCTTGCTTGAAATGGACATTTCACTTCACACAGCAGCTCCCTATTTACCATGCCATCTGGGGAAGCACCAAGGAAAGGCTTAGATTTTGATACGAAAAATTCCACAATTCAAAACCTTTTTTCCAGTCCTGGTTTAGTACGCATGAATGGCCTCTTTTTCATATTTTCTTCCATGGTTCATTGCTTCATTAGATCCATGATCCATAGATTGATCCATGTATTGTGCCGCTGAATCTAAAGGTGCAATTTCGGGGTCTGAGTTGACATCCTTATACTTTTCTCGGTTTGGCTGCATCATCCTATACTCTGGCAGAAGATCCTCACGTCGATCAAAGTTTTAGTTTCGCTCATGTGCTTCCAACTGAAACAAGAAGTCAAACTTTATTTATATATATATATTTACCACATAACGTATTAACAAACAAAATCACTCATGATTTTCTTTTACTGACATTATTAACAAATCATCACATTTAAAAAATGCAATATTATATTTATTTCTTCTGGTAAAAATCTGTGTGGAGATTGAACACAGGAACAATCAGTCTTGGGATGTGTTGTCATCCAGACAGTATTATTTTTGATCGAAAAATAGCATATATGATTGTCTATACTCATATTTACATATATATATATGTGTGTGTGTTTATACTATTTATTACAAAAGTATCTCGTTTAAGTCGCTTGTAAATATAGATGTGATGTGCAAACTGTGAAGTCATTTTAACCTGACAGAACTGGATCAAACGATGTCTTGTCTACATTAACAAAAAAGAATTTTCTGCACTTTAACTTGGTTTGTGAAAGCGAAAAATGTCTATTGATATTTATAATAGACAGCGATTAGAACGCTTCTTTTTACACAATTTTGACATTTAAGCTTAGATATGTACGAAGAATTACACCGAGGTCAAAGTTCATTCACTTATTCACCATTTTAGCGCAATTTACCTTTCTACAAGCCCCTTTTTTTCTGCCCGAAAGCTTCGCACCTCATCGCCTCAATTCCGTTCTAAGCGTACCTAGCGATAATGATCTGAATCCTGACATCTTCACGTTCTTTGTTTGCTGTCGAGATTTACTTGAATGATAACTTTTCGCTGTGTACACACTAAACAATCAAAATGGCGGATGGACCTACTCACTGATAGCGCCACCTAGCAGCTTTTAATTTTAGTTTAAGGGAGATAACTGCCTGATGTCCCCCATTGGTTACCAAATGACACTGGTGCTTGGGGGTCCAGTTTGGACTACTTTTTCTAGACTACAAGTCTTTAGACCACTTTTTATTAAGTACAAATGAGAACCCTGCTAAGCATTTAAAGTTTCAATTTAAGTTATGTAAATGAATGTGGCATAAAAATGAAAGGATCTTAGGAGGGATACTGACATTCTATCATTAATTATTTAACTTACATTTAAAATTGCATCCCAATAGACTGCAAGTTGATACCATTGAGATAAGAGCTCTTGCTCTTATTGCATCACTCATCTTTTTTTTCCGCTGTGTTAGTTTTTAGTTGTCCTTACTGATAAAGCTGTTTCTTACGTTGGTCACTATTGTCGGTTTAGGTGGTCAAACAATTGTTTAGCTCAAAATATAATTGGTTTACTTATTGCTAGAAGGTTAGTGATTTTTAGACATTTTTAGAATAAATTTTTTTAACACATGTCACAGAAATAAAGCCAGCCAATTCATGTAGTGACTGCAAAAATGAATGACAGGCAAACAAACAGTAAGGTTTTGAGTCCATTCCAGAGAATGAAACTTCAAGAAAAGTAGTTGGAAGTTTTTGTTCTAAGATCAAAAAGTGCTCCAATTTGCTTGCTAATTCTTTCAACTCTGTCCTTATGTAACAATACTGTTTTAAGCAAATTTGGTCTTAACATTGCTATTGTGAAGATGCACATATTGCAGGTAAACATTGCTGTAAAATAAAAAATGTAAGAATAATTATTTAAACTTTGAGATCAGCCCTAATTGGACTAGGTATGGAGGGACTTAGTTCAAATAGAATGTACAGTAAAATCTCGCTTAAAGGAGCACCTCATGAAGTGGGGAACCCGCTAAAAGGAGTACTTTTTTTCAGAATCTTTTTCTCCTTCTATATATTTCATTGTGCCTGAACCCTGAAATGAGGACCACCTAGCTAACCAGAACCAGGGACACTTATTTCAGAACCAATCTTCATATTACCACCTTTTCTAATACCTGCTAAGAGGGACACCACCTAGTCAGAGTTGTCTCTTTTTACCTGAATATGTTGTTACTTTCAAATGTTTGATTGTTACACTTTGTCTATATCTTGTAGCAATATCAAGATACAA
Source organism: Sinonovacula constricta (assembly GCA_007844125.1). NCBI lineage: Eukaryota > Metazoa > Mollusca > Bivalvia > Cardiida > Solecurtidae > Sinonovacula > Sinonovacula constricta. The sequence continues at coordinate 52,650,805 of CM017562.1, forward strand.
ATGTTATTTGTCTCAAAAAAATCAACTTAGGTTGACTTAACATTTTAGAGAAAATGCTTAAGTCAGCACAAATTTAAACTTATACAAAAAGTTAAATGCCAAGAGTAAAGAAACTTTATATTTCTACCTACTTGTCGCTGAATGCATAGTCTAATAGAAAATGATATAAACAAGAGTTTTTTAACAAAAACATTACTGACCAGAAACATAAAAAGCAGTGTATAATGTATTCTATTATTATAAAAATCAATACGATTTACTGAAAGGATTATAGCATTAGACATCCAAACTATATTTTAATGATGAAATGTGTCAAAAAATTAACTTAATTAACTTGCTCACTAAAATAACCACACCATTAAGTGAGACAAAAATCGAGAAGAGCCACTGATGTTCCGTTTAGCAATGTGTCATTGTAATTAAAATGATTTTGGTGGGACAAGTAATTGAACAGAGAAGACCGAACTGAGCAGCTTGTTGATTTCTCCCCAACATCTTGAGTCCACTCTTTGCACATGCTTAGATTTAGCCAGCTTTTTTTATTATCTTTTATTATCTAGGCAACAAAAGAGGCGGAAGAGGCAGAGGAACTAAAGGAGGAACTGGGAATGGCTGCTGATGACACATTGAAGCAAATGATTGAGAAGCGAGCCAAGTCACGCCAGGCTGAGATGGCAGGGTTTTTTGACCACCTAGAAGCCAAGTATGCTCAACCCAAGAAGACCAAGAAAGGTGGCAAGAATGACAGCAAAGAAAGTAAAGGGAAGAAAAAGATTAAGAAGTGAATTAGTGGTGCAAATCAATATTATTAATTATTGATTAGTTTATGTGATAGGGACTTTGATGGAAATGTTACTTGACAACTCTACTTCTGTATGTACTTCATTCTTTTGGAAAGGTTAGATTTTTTCAAGTAGACATTTTTTTTTTCAATCCAGATAATATCATTGATTTGTGTAATCATTGTTGAGGTGTAATCATTGTTGAGGCAGATAGGTAAAATATTGGCAGATAAAATAAATAAAATTAAGTTTTTCAAAAGCTTCACATATTTAAACCACCAAAATGGTGTCATAACTTATGTCAATAAGATGCTTGCATTATGACATTGCAGGCATCATCTATCTATCTGTCTATTAGCAGGTTCTTGAGCAAATAACTCCTCCTTTATTATCAGAATGCCTTTATGCTGCCATGAATGATTGATATTTATGTGTAGTTGTGCATGAAGGTGAGAAAACTAAGTTCCAGAGTCATTTCCCTGTGTGTTTTGTTTTCTTTGTTATCAATGAACATTTTTCATACTTCTATGGATGATTTATATTGATGTGAAGATACACATAAGGGTGAGGTAACTCAGATAGCTTAGTTTATTATAGAGTTATTGCCCTTTGGTATTTTTTTTTTTTAGTGAATGTTTGTGCTTACAACTTTTTATGTGTTCTTAATTGGAATTTCTTCATACTTGCATGAATAATTGATGTTGATCTGTGAATGATAGCAGGATAACTAAGATTGCCTAATTTGTTGCAGAGTTACGCCCTATGTTTAATTCCTTAGCAAGTTCTGGTGTGCACAACACATTGTTTATTGTTTTTGTTTTTTTTAATTCTTCAGGCTTGCTTGAATTTTTGATATTGATGTGTAGTTACGCATAAAGGTGGGATAACTGTTTTGTTTGGAGTTATTGCCCATTGCTTTTTTTCTTTCCAAATTCTTGTTAATCTTTTTGTTTTAATGGTCCCATTATAAATAATTGTGTTGATATCATACCCTGACCTGAATTGCTTTTGTTCTTTTAAGTAAATTAGGCAGTGAATTATGGGAATCTCTAGAGGTATTAAATTGTTGTCTTGATATGTTCAATAAAAAGGAACAACACAGATATATTAAATGATAATTATTATTAACTACGTAGTTTTGTTTTAACCTGATTCTGCTCTATTCACATTTCACTTTGTATTTGGCGCCGTATGACCTGTTAAGTGTCGGTGTGCCATAAAACCCAAATAAATAAATTATTTTTACCTGTTGTTAAACTAAATAAACAATTTTTACAAAGTCCTTAAGTGATAAATATCCCCATAGTTTGTTTTATCTCATCATTCTCATTGGCTAGCTAGATGTTTATCATATTTGCCCTTAATACCAATTTATCTTACTTTTAGTAAAATATAGTGAACAAGTCTTGCTTGTTGCATTTGATAAATTGAGATGGAAAACAAATGTTTATTGTTATTGATGTTCTCCATTCAATATATCATGTTTTAAACATTTGGTGTTTTACCAGTTTGCGCATTTAGTCATCACTATTACATAATTCATGTTCAATTATTCTTTTCCATGTCATCTACCATACAATGTTTTAAATATAGGTGTTGTGTTAAAATTTGTGGTGTTGCAATATATTAATAAAATTTTACTGTGTGCTATTGTCTGTCCTTTTCTCCTTAGAGGCTAGTTTTACATGTTAACTTACATTTGGTATCCAACAGTTTGCTTCTGTTATCATACTAACATATCTGTGGCTAGGACAAAGACATCTTTTAGCTGGATAGTTAAGTATCTCTCTTTTCATTTTAATACTTTTTTTCTGACAAAATATTGAACATCATCCTAAAAAAATGAATCCATATAATTCCATTTCGAAAGAAACTTGTATGTTATTTTTGGTTGAAGGAAAAGGATTAATAGACAGAGCGTGTATTAACTGTATATGGTTGTAGACAGGGCGTTTCCTGTCCTATACACGGAGCTGAACACCCTTCCCATATTTTGGGTGAGGAATCCATGGCAATCATATTAAACGGGCAAAGACAGGTCTTCCATCCCTATTCCTCACAGAACTTCTTGAGGTCTGTATACTTCAGACTCCGTGTCATCCACAATGTTGGGTCTAAAAAATATTTCATCCCATGACATGGTTAAGTTCAACCATCAAATGGTTCATGGTCACCACAAAACAGTACCTGGGTTAAGTGTTGTCTGGCACACTATATCCGGGAAAACAAGTTTTTGCCTTGTATGAGGCAGGATGCCAGATGCTGTCTATGTTGGTTTAGGACAGTTATGGGATATCTTTTTTGCCCGAGGCACAGAAATGGAATAAAGTTGGGACTGTTATGGGATATCATCTTTTTTTGCCTGAGGACAGAGTGGTGTCTTCACCTGTAGGGCAGTGTAACATGATGAGAGCACATGTCCATGGTACCAATTTCTAGGCAGTTTTGGTTAGCAACAAGATTCCATCTGTGTGGGTTATTTCAGAAGAAATTGCAAATATATTCTTCCTAGTAAGGTTACGTTCTGGAATATCCATCTTGTCCAAACATGTGTTGACCAGGCTGTGTCTCTCTTGCTTGTCTAGTTTCTTTTTCCAGCCTGACTTCAGTCACTATTGTATATCCTCTTTGCGGACCTGCTACCTTTCATTGTATGTGTTCATTTGTAGACCTTGATGTTCACTGAATGTTGTTACAACAACGTCTTTGTTAGTCAACATTTACTTTGCATGATCAACAGTTTCAATTGCTAGGTTCTGTCATGCCTACAAGTATAGTTGGTGGGTCGTCTCGCTTGACTCCGAGTTGAGAGAACATGTTGCTTTACAAATCTTTTCCCCACTTGTAAATTTCACGGGGTTGGGGAAATTCTGTAGGCATTAGAATATTCACCGGGAAGGTGTAAGTGGTGATTCTGTCCACCTTTGCCAAAGTGACAAGTTTGTGTCCTGGGGATTTTATCAGCATGCGTTTCATTTTGGTACAGATTTTTAAAGCATTGCTTGGAAACTAAATTCACTTATATATTGTTGTCCTAAAAGTACAATGATTAGTCGGAGGCAAAGAGCACAAGAAATGCTTGTTATATTTTCTTTGGTCAAAATCGTAGTTAACGGTTCTGTGGATAAAATGCCGGTAACAATATTTACTAATAGTTGATTTTCGTTAGGTCAAACATCAAATAAACACATTGCATATAATACACCAAATAAGTACTGTTTTGCTTATCACATATTTAATTTTCGTCAGTCTAATATCAAATAAACACCTTGCATATAATACACAAAATAAGTACTGTTTCTCTTATCACATTATGCATTAAAAGGTGGTATTTGACAGTTTGGTCCATTTTTTTTCTAAAATAAGTCATAGGTACCTGAAAAGGTCTTGCAAAAATTTCTTCATCTATGTCAAAGATCTGTGGGAATAGTCGAGGATAAATCCCTATTTGTCATTGCAAACAGGTGTTTCCCATCTGATCCAAGCTGCAGAGATAGCTATTTTTAAACTTAGAAAATCACGTGACCACTTTTATGGTCATCCAGGTAATCCGCTCTTACGTCAAGATCTATTTTTAGCAGAGACCACTATCACGCTTTTTACAGAGTTAACTGAACATTTAGAGTATTTTCTTTGCAGTTAGTACAGTCTTACAATTAAGTTAGCAATCAAGGTCATCTTTATAAAGATTAAAGTATGTGTTTATGCAAAAAGTATGACCAAATTCCTCAAAGCGGTGGTTAGATATTGTTACGTGTATTTAATATGTATTTGATAGGCAAACTTTCAGCTACAACCTTTATGGCCCCCCGGGTAATAAGGCAAATTTGATAAATGTGTACACGTATATTAGGTGTATATACGAAGTAACTTCAAAATGGACTCTACCAGATAATATAATTGATTACGATAATTTATATTTATAATTGATAATGTATTTTGTGAAATTATGCCCAGAATCTTATTGAAAGGTAAATAAAAAAAAGGTTCTATCAAAATTTCCGAAGATATTTAAATTTAATCTACCTCTAGTCAAAGGCAAACAGGGTAAATATAAATGTGACAAAAACACAGATACGAGACATAACACACAAAAAGAAAAAAACATCAGTTACCGCCTTGGAAAAAGGACCGACTGGAGTGCTTAAACCTGGTTTGTGGAGCGCTCCAACCTCGCACTTCCTTAAGGTTTTTCTATCAAACCGTGTAAATAAAATATCCTGTCAAAGTGAAACAACTAACGGTAAGCATCATCATTAGGAGTTAAAACAGATACAATGAACTTATATACATACATAATATCTAGTAATAAAATAACATATCAACATATGTACAGTACATAAAAGCCTCGGCAAGTCATACCTGGGGCAATATTAATGTATATTTGTTAAGCATAAAATCTGATGACAGTGGAAGATTTTTGCAAATGCAATCGATGGGAAAACAGAACCGAGGAATTGAACCAAGTTGCATGTTATGGCCCAACTCAAATGGAAGTATGTGTTTGTCTGCCGAGGGTACTTATTTGTAAAGAATTTAGTCCAAAAACAACAAATTGCTCAAGGTTAATGTGTTCTTTTTTAATTTCAGAGTAAATTTAACAGTGCCATTCAACATGCATTTTATTCAGAGACACCTAAGAATTCATCTCCGACATTCTAGAAACACAGCCTGTCCCCGGACCCAGCTGGAACGTAGATCTAGGCCTATGTGTTATGTACAGTAGTACACCAGCGTATGTCGTACCTTTAGGGTCTTTATTGCATGACCCTGTATCATGCTAAAACATTCAGCATCATGCTTAAACTTTTAGCATGATACAGGGTCATGACAATTGATTTTTCAGGTACATGCTGTATCATGCTTAAAAATAATTTAGACCTTTTGGTGCGTAAGTGTACGACCCTGCATCTAACAAATATAGTTTAAGCATCCTACTAAAAATATTGCATGACCCAGGGTCGTGTAAATTCCGAATGGTCCGTTTTAGCATGATACTGAATTATAAATGCACTACCCAGGGTCATGCACATTCTGATTGGTTCCTTTTAGCATGAGGCTAAGATATCATTACCACAATGCACCTCTGCGTATTTAACCAATAGAATGAAGCGAACAAACATACACGTGTTGGAAGCCATATTGTTCGTTTTCGTTTGTTTATTACAAAAGAAAATTATGAATTTAGAAGTGTTTCTACAAGGTGCAAGGAATATATTGGGTTCTGTAACAAGGACACTGAGAACTAACGATTCGGACGAAGTTCTCCGGCAATTAAATTGTAAAAACAAAACGCGTCTGTACTTAGCGAACGATATGTAGCAACTGACACCCTGTCGGAAATTTTTGTCTATTTCATTAAAAATCTACAGGATAAAGGTCAAAACAAAATATCATGTGCCCAACCCAGGAAATGACACTTCACTAATTAGCTATTTTTAAAGGGATTAAGTCGCAGGAAGCATTTTACTGTCAATCATCCATAAAAACTTCGATGTCTCGCCCATCTAAAAAACTGCAGACGAATTAAATTTGGAGAAACTAATACAGAGGCACTGTGCAATAAAATTTATTTAACCCAAGGCTAATCATTTACCCACATACTTATCCTCATTTTAGCCTCACGATAAAGCCGACCAATCGGAATTTGCATGACCCTGGATAATGGAACTCTTATTTAGCCTCATGCTAAAACGGACCAATCGGAATTAGCATGACCCTGGGTGGTGCATTTAGATTTTAGTATCATGCTGAAACGGGCCAATCGGAATTAGCATGGTCCTGGGTGGTGCAGTTATCTTTTAGCCTCATGCTTAAACGAACCAATTGTATTTTACACGACCCTGGGTCATGCAATATAGTCCACCATCATGCTGAAACGACCAATCGGAATTTGCGTGACCCTGTATCATGCATTTTATTTCCAGACTCATGCTAAAAGATTTAGACTGATACTTGAATTGCATTTGTCTGATGCAGGGTCGTGCAACTCCGCACCAAAAGGTCGAAAGTATCTTTAAGCCTGTTGCAGCATAATACTCATAGTTTTAGCATGAGTCTAAAAAAAACAATTGTCGTGACCCTGTATCATGCTAAAAGTTTAAGCATGATGCTGAATGTTTTAGCATGATACAGGGTCATGCAATAAGGACCCTAAATGTACGCCATATTCGGGCTCTTTTGGCGCACCCTCGCCAGTCTCCAGGACCCAAAATTGCTTCATTTTCCCAAAATAGCCAAGGTCCACTGCGCCGTTGAGAGGTTTCAGGTCTGAGCCCGATTGGGAAGTGCCCAAAAAAGTAGCATAAACAGGCACCATTAGGCTATTTTCGCCTATGCTGTCCAGAGACTAAGTCCAAACAGAGAAATACCACTTTTCATGTTATTTTGGCGCACCCTCGCCAGTCTCCAGGACCCAAAATCGCGGCATTTTCCCAAAACAGCCAAGCTCCACTGCGCCGCTTTGATGTTTCAGGTCTGAGCCCGATTGGGAAATGCCCGAAATAGTGGCCTAAACTGGCACCATTAGGCTATTTTCGCCTATGCTGTCCAGAGACTAAGTCCAAACAGAGAAATACCACTTTTCGGGCTTTTTTGACGCACCCTTGCAAGTCTCTAGGACCCAAGTACCCGGCATTTTCCCAAAATAGCCAAGCTCCACTGCGCCGCTGAGAGGTTCCAGGTCTGAGCCCGATTGGGAAGTGCCCGAAAAAGTGGCCCAAACAGGCACCGTCAGGCTATTTTGACCTATGCTTTACAGAGACTAAGTCCAAACAGTGAAATACCACTTTTCGGGCTCTTTTGGCGCACACTCGCCAGTGTTCAGGACCCAAAATCGCGGCATTGTCCCAAAACAGCCAAGCTCCACTGTGCCGCTGAGAGGTTTCAGGTCTGAGCCCGATTGGGAAGTGCCCGAAAAAGTGGCCCAAACTGGCACCATTAGGCTATTTTCGCCTATGCTGTACAGAGACAAAGTCCAGACAGAGAAATACCACTTTTCGGGTTCTTTTGGCGCACCATCGCCAGTCTCCAGGACCCCAAATCCCGGTATTTTCCCTAAACAGCCAAGCTCCACTGCGCCGCTGAGAGGTTTCAGGTCTGAGCCCGATTGGGAAGTGCCTGAAAAAGTGGCCCAAAGAGGCACCATCAGGCTATTTTCGCCTATGCTGTCCAGAGACTAAGTCCAAACAGAGAAATACCACTTTTCGGGCTCTTTTGGGGCACCCTCGCCAGTCTCCTGGACCCAAGTACCCGGCATTTTCCCAAAATAGCCAAGCTCCACTGTGCCGCTGAGAGGTTTGAGGTCTGAGCCCGATTGGGAAGTGCCCGAAAAAGTGGCCCAAACAGGCACGACCAGGCTATTTTCGCCTATGCTGTCCAGAGACTAAGTCCAAACAGAGAAATACCACTTTTCGGGCTCTTTTGGCGCACCCTCGCCAGTCTTCTGGAGGCAAGAACCCGGCAATTTCCCAAAATAGCCAAGTTCCTCTGCGCCTGAAAACGTGGCCCAAAGAGGCACCATCAGGCTATTTTCGCCTATGCTGTCCAGAGACTAAGTCCAAACAGAGAAATACCACTTTTCGGGCTCTTTTGGTGCACCCTCGCCAGTCTCCTGGACGCAAGAACCCGGCAATTTCCATAAACAGCCAAGCTCCATTGCGCCGATGAGAGGTTTCAGGTCTGAGCCCGATTGAGAAGTGCCCGAAAAAGTGGCCTAAACTGGCACAATTAGACTATTTTTGCCTTTGCTGTCCAGAGACCAAGTCCAAACAGAGAAATACCACTTTTCGGGCTCTTTTGGCGGCACAATGGACTTTTGCTATTCTCAGAAAAACCCGGGATTTTGGGTCTTGGACACTGGCGCGGGTGCGCCAAAAGAGCCCGAAAAGTGGTATTTCACTGTTTGGACTTAGTCTCTGTACAGCATTAGGCACAAATAGCCTGATGGGGCCTGTTTGGGCCACTTTTTCGGGCACTTTCCAGTCAGGCTCAGACCTGAAACCTCTCACAGGCACAGTGGACCTTGGCTATTTTCAGAAAAACCCAGGATTTTGGGTCTTGGACACTGGCGTGGGTGCTCCAAAAGAGCCCGAAAAAGTGGTATTTCACTGTTTGGACTTAGTCTCTGTACAGCATTATGCAAAAAATAGCCTGATGGGGCCTATTTGGGCCACTTTTTGGGGCACTTCCCACTCAGGCTCAGACCTGAAACGTCTCACAGGCACAGTGGACCTGGGCTATTTTCAGAAAAACCCGGGATTTTGGGTCTTGGACACTGGTGCGGGTGCGCCAAAAGAGCCCGAAAAGTGGTATTTCACTGTTTGGACTTAGTCTCTGTACAGCATTAGGCACAAATAGCCTGATGGGGCCTGTTTGGGCCACTTTTTGGGGAACTTCCCAGTCAGGCTCAGACCTGAAACCTCTCACAGGCACAGTGGACCTTGGCTATTTTCAGAAAAACCCGGGATTTTGGGTCTTGGACACTGGCGCAGGTGCGCCAAAAGAGCCTGAAAGGTGGAATTTCATTGTTTGGACTTAGTCTCAGTATAGAATTAGGCAAAAATAGCCTAATGGGGCCTGTTTGAGCCACTTTGTCGGGCACTTCCTAGTCAGGCTCAGACCTGAAACCTCTCACAGGCACAGTGGACCTTGGCTATTTTTCAGAAAAACCCGGGATTTTGGGTCTTGGACACTGGCGCGGGTGCGCCAAAGGAGCCCGAAAAGTGGTATTTCACTGTTTGGACTTAGTCTCTGTACAGCATTAGGCAAAAATAGCCGGATGGGGCCTGTTTGGGCCTCTTTTTTGGGCACTTCCCAGTCAGGCTCAGGCCTGAAACCTCTCACAGGCACAGTGGACCTTGGCTATTTTCAGAAAAACCCGGGATTTTGGGTCTTGGACACTGGCGCGGGTGCGCCAAAGGAGCCCGAAAAGTGGTATTTCACTGTTTGGACTTAGTCTCTGTACAGCATTAGGCAAAAATAGCCGGATGGGGCCTGTTTGGGCCTCTTTTTTGGGCACTTCCCAGTCAGGCTCAGGCCTGAAACCTCTCACAGGCACAGTGGACCTTGGCTATTTTCAGAAAAACCCGGGATTTTGGGTCTTGGACACTGGCGCGGGTGCGCCAAAGGAGCCCGAAAAAGTGGTATTTCACTGTTTGGACTTAGTCTCTGTACAGCATTAGGCAAAAATAGCCTGATGGGGCCTGTTTGGGCCTCTTTTTCGGGCACTTCCCAGTCAGGCTCAGACCTGAAACCTCTCACAGGCACAGTGGACCTTGGCTATTTTCAGAAAAACCCTGGATTTTGGGTCTTGGACACTGGCGCGGGTGCGCCAAAGGAGCCCGAAAAGTGGTATTTCACTGTTTGGACTTAGTCTCTGTACAGCATTAGGCAAAAATAGCCTGATGGGGCCTGTTTGGGCCTCTTTTTGGGCACTTCCCAGTCAGGCTCAGACCTGAAACCTCTCACAGGCACAGTGGACCTTGGCTATTTTCAGAAAAACCCGGGATTTTGGGTCTTGGACACTGGCGCGGGTGCGCCAAAAGAGCCCGAAAAGTGGTATTTCACTGTTTGGACTTAGTCTCTGTACAGCATTAGGCAAAAATAGCCTGATGGGGCCTGTTTGGGCCTCTTTTTGGGGCACTTCCCAGTCAGGCTCAGACCTGAAACCTCTCACAGGCACAGTGGACCTTGGCTATTTTCAGAAAAACCCGGGATTTTGGGTCTTGGACACTGGCGCAGGGTGCGCCAAAAGAGCCCGAAAAGTGGTATTTCACTGTTTGGACTTAGTCTCTGTACAGCATTAGGCAAAAATAGCTGGATGGGGCCTGTTTGGGCCTCTTTTTCGGGCACTTCCCAGTCAGGCTCAGACCTGAAACCTCTCACAGGCACAGTGGACCTTGGCTATTTTCAGAAAAACCCGGGATTTTGGGTCTTGGACACTGGCAAGGGTGCGCCAAAAGGAGCCCGAAAAGTGGTATTTCACTGTTTGGACTTAGTCTCTGTACAGCATTAGGCAAAAATAGCCGGATGGGGCCTGTTTGGGCCTCTTTTTCGGGCACTTCCCAGTCAGGCTCAGACCTGAAACCTCTCACAGGCACAGTGGACCTTGGCTATTTTCAGAAAAACCCGGGATTTTGGGTCTTGGACACTGGCAAGGGTGCGCCAAAAGAGCCCGAAAAGTGGTATTTCACTGTTTGGACTTAGTCTCTGTACAGCATTAGGCAAAAATAGCTGGATGGGGCCTGTTTGGGCCTCTTTTTTGGGCACTTCCCAGTCAGGCTCAGACCTGAAACCTCTCACAGGCACAGTGGACCTTGGCTATTTTCAGAAAAACCCGGGATTTTGGGTCTTGGACACTGGCAAGGGTGCGCCAAAAGAGCCCGAAAAGTGGTATTTCACTGTTTGGACTTAGTCTCTGTACAGCATTAGGCAAAAATAGCTGGATGGGGCCTGTTTGGGCCTCTTTTTTGGGCACTTCCCAGTCAGGCTCAGACCTGAAACCTCTCACAGGCACAGTGGACCTTGGCTATTTTCAGAAAAACCCGGGATTTTGGGTCTTGGACACTGGCGCAGGGTGCGCCAAAAGAGCCCGAAAAGTGGTATTTCACTGTTTGGACTTAGTCTCTGTACAGCATTAGGCAAAAATAGCCTGGATGGGGCCTGTTTGGGCCTCTTTTTTGGGCACTTCCCAGTCAGGCTCAGGCCTGAAACCTCTCACAGGCACAGTGGACCTTGGCTATTTTCAGAAAAACCCGGGATTTTGGGTCTTGGACACTGGCGCGGGTGCGCCAAAGGAGCCTGAAAAGTGGTATTTCACTGTTTGGACTTAGTCTCTGTACAGCATTAGGCAAAAATAGCCGGATGGGGCCTGTTTGGGCCTCTTTTTTGGGCACTTCCCAGTCAGGCTCAGGCCTGAAACCTCTCACAGGCACAGTGGACCTTGGCTATTTTAAGAAAAACCCTGGGATTTTGGGTCTTGGACACTGGCGCGGGTGCGCCAAAGGAGCCCGAAAAGTGGTATTTCACTGTTTGGACTTAGTCTCTGTACAGCATTAGCCAAAAATAGCCGGATGGGGCCTGTTTGGGCCTCTTTTTTGGGCACTTCCCAGTCAGGCTCAGACCTGAAACCTCTCACATGCACAGTCGACCTTGGCTATTTACAGAAAAACCCTTGATTTTGGGTCTTGGACACTGGCGCGGGTGCGCCAAAGGAGCCCGAATAGTGGTATTTCACTGTTTGGACTTAGTCTCTGTACAGCAGTAGGCAAAAATAGCCTGATGGGGCCTGTTTGGGCCTCTTTTTCGAGCACTTCCCAGTCAGGCTCAGACCTGAAACCTCTCACAGGCACAGTGGACCTAGGCTATTTTCAGAAAAACCCGGGATTTTGGGTCTTAGACACTGGCGCGGGTGTGCCAAAGGAGACCGAAAAGTGGTATTTCACTGTTTGGACTTAGTCTCTGTACAGCATTAGGCAAAAATAGCCGGATGGGGCCTGTTTGGGCCTCTTTTTTGGGCACTTCCCAGTCAGGCTCAGACCTGAAACCTTTCACAGGCACAGTGGACCTTAGCTATTTTCAGAAAAAACCGGGATTTTGGGTCTTGGACACTTCTTGCTTTTAAGTGACACCATTACGAAAATTGCCCAAATGAACAGGGTGGATCTTAGAAACATAAACAGCCCATTGATTACTAAACGCAAAATCGTACACACTAGTCTACCATCGTATAGTACTTGATCCTGTAACGGTTGCATTTTAGGACATTGCTTACGTCTTTTCTACACTACTCATTTATAGAATGTTATATGTCACGTGATATTGATTTGTAGAAGCTCTTAAATGTTTTCATGTGTGATGCAAAGTGGTGCATTTTCTAATATGCTTAGCTATTAAAAATGATGCCTAGTTAAGGGAGGCCCCAGTTCGATCCCGGTCCGCGACATAACAAAGTCATTAAAATGGTATAACTCCCTTGCTAACGCTTTAGCAAATATAAGGGTAGTTGGCTGGCCCGGTGTCAGGATAATGTGACTGCTTGTGGTATCATACCAGGTGTTCAGGGCACATACCACCAATAAACCTAGTCTGAACACTGTTTCTACTAATCATATTCAGGACACCAGTTTTTAATGAAACAGTGATTAACTCCCACTGACAGAAAAAATACAGCAAAGTACTTCCTCGGCGAATTAAAAAAATCCATCACTGATTAGTTCATGCCTCTTTTTTACGAAATGATTAAAAGGGGGGTTGGGTCAAGGATCGGAACCGGAAGTCCTACCCCGAAACGGTTTTCGGTGCCAGGTTCCTCCACCATGGCCCCATGTTCGTGCCAAGTTTCAGCTTCCGGGGAGCAAAAAACGGGGCCAAATGGCGGACGTGTAGTCCCCCTTTGCTGGCAATCGTATTAAAAGTGGGGCGGAGTCGAGGATCGGAACCGGAAGTCCTAGGCCAAAACGGTTTTCGGTGCCAGGTTCCTTCACCCCGGCTCCAGGTTCGTGTCAAGTTTTTAGCTCCCGGGAGGTGGGGGGGGGGGGGGGGGGCAAAAAAGGGGAAAAATGGCGGACGTGTAGTCACCCTATAATGGCATTCGTATTAAAAGGGGGGGGGGGGAGGGGTCGAGGATCGGAACCGGAAGTCCCAAGCCGAAACGGTTTTCGGTGCCAGGTTCCTCCACCCCGGCCCCAGGTTCGTGCAAAGTTTCAGCTCCCGGGGGGGGCAAAAAAGGACAGAATGGCGGACGTGTAGTCCACCTATGACATAATTCGTATTAAAAGGGGGTGGGGTCGAGGATCGGAACCAGAAGTCCTAGGCCGAAACGGTTTTCGGGGCCAGGTTCCTCCACCCCTGCCCCATGTTTGTGCCAAGTTTCAGCAACCGGGGGGGGGGGGCAAAAGAAGCGGCAAAATAGCGGACATGTAGTACCCTATGATGGCAATCGTATTAAAAGCGGGGCGGGGTCGAGGATCGGAACCGGAAGTCCTAGTCCGAAACGGTTTTGCCATGCCTGGTTCCTACACCCCGGCCCCAGGTTCGTTAAAAGTTTCAACTCCCGGGGGCCAAAAAGGGGCAAAATGACGGAAGTGTAGTCCCCTTATGATGGCATTCGTATTAAAAGGGGCGTGGGGTCGAGGATCGGAACCGGAAGGCCTAGGCCGAAAGGGCTTTCGGTGCCAGGTTCCTCCACCCCGGCTCCAGGTTCTTGCCAAGTTTCAGCTACCGGGGGGCAAAAAAAGGGGCAAAATGGCGGACGTGTATTCCCCCTATGATGGCATTCGTATTAAAAGGAGGCTGGGGTCGAGGATCGGAACCGGAAGTCCTAGTCCCAAACGGTTTTCGGTGCCAGGTTCTTCCACCCCGGCCCCAGGTTCGTGCCAAGTTTCAGCTCTTGGGGGCAAAAAAAGGGCCAAAATGGCGGACGTGTAGTCACCCTATGATGGCATTCGTATTAAAAGGGGGCGGGGGGGTTGGAGGAGGTCGATGATCTATTTGCGTTTTGTTTGTTTTTTCGACTCCTACAACCACCTTATACCATGCAGTATCAAGGAAGAAGCCAGTCGTGCACGATTTGTATGCTTTTTAAGTTTTTACTAATTCCAACGTCTGCATTCTAGCGTCATTGGCTCACATCGTTTATTGAATGCCATGGATTCGTTAAATAATTTATAGGCATAAATAAAAGCACTTGCGCGCTTCTCGATATATTGAAAAATGAAAACTTAACTCACAGAAATGTTAGGAAATGACCGAAATTATCATCAGAACTAACTTCTAAATCTACACATTGTGCTTGATCTAATCCGTATCTTCGCAAATAAATAACGCATCCTAATTAAATACGTAGATTAGGTGTCAACTTATCAACATTGGAAGAAACAAGGTGAGGGACCGTATAAAAATAGATATACTTTAAAATTAAGCTGAGTTTAACACGTACATTCAATATAGACAGATGTTAAAATTAGACACAATAAAGTAATTTATATGTATTTCATGGGTTTGCATGGGTTTCTAATTGCTGAAATAGGTGTAGCGTAAAAAAACTATTTACAGTTAACATACTTCGAAACCAAATCCTAAAGATACCGCACTATTGTAATTGACGACATATATGTGTGTGCAGGCCCGGATCCAGAATTTTCAGCTAGTGTGTGCGTGGGGGTGGAGGGTGGAGGGGAGAGAGAGAGAGACTGAATTTGATATACGTTCCGGAGGGGGGAGGGGGTCCGTGTGTTCTGACCCTGAATGTCTGAAAATGTGTCTGAAAGACATAAACTTTTAGCAACATAACTTTTTTTGCTTCAAATTCTTCACGAAAATGCCGAAACAGTCAAACACATATTTCAATGCAGGTGGACTACATTTGTAGCTCTGTTTTACCATCGATCGTCGTTTGCATATATATTTGGAAGAAAATGTTTTTTTTTAAAAAAACAATCTTACTATCTTAGCGCAATTTGTCAGCGTATCGTCGGATATTATGCTTAACAAATATACATTAATATTGCTTGGATTGAGATTTCAGTTGGGTGTTTGATAATGTGCATAATTTTGATGTATAGTATTGATGGAAGTTACACCTAAAACTCGTCTTATAAAAAATGACAGAATTTCCATAAAAGTCTTCAAAAAATAATGTGACAAACAAAACAAAACAAAAACGTACTCATTTGCTAAGAAGGCTTTATTAGATGTTGGACCAAACGAAATATACAACTATCAGTAAACATTGTAGAACAAACCAACTTTAACGAAACATTTTCAAGATATTTTCCCTAAACTTGACGAAGCATTTTCGGCACATCTACCAAGCAAAGTGGTTGTGTACATATCTTCAAACTACAGTCGTCTTCCAGTACAGGATTACCTAAGGTTAATTTTAGCAAAGGCAGACCCTTCCATAAATATTGCAATGCCTGTAAATTTACTCCTGTAAATTTTCTACATTTCGCAGTATTGTGACAATTTAATTGTTTATTTGGTTCGCACAGTTCAGTCTCGAAAATAATATGATAATAACATTGGGTCTTTTTTATAAAATTCCAATTACAAGATATATTTGATGTAATTTAATTTACGGTAGGGATTTTGTCTGCTTTTGTTAAATTTTAGATTTTGTCGCCCGCCTATGCTAGAAGAAACGGAAAAGATTTTGTCTCAGAGTGATTTTGTCATACAAATGCTAACGACTATTGCTACTGTTTGTGTTTTTATATTGCTTGGCTGTAACTTAACAATTACATTTTTACTCTATTCTATATTAAAATCAATCTCAAACCGGTGACCTTAATATATTTTCATAATACACCAAAACATCTTTTTATAATAAAAACAACCAAATTCGTGTTCGCATCTTTTTTTTTAACCATTTTTTGTCATGACCTGAAAAAAAGTTAACTTTAAGAACACCGAAAATTGGAATGCAAGGTGACAGACAACAATAACACCTCGGCTAATGCCGTCTGCATCATCACGGAGAAGTGGTCTGGTTCACTTCTTACTGATATGACAAACAGTACGTCAGGCAAGCGCAAAAAAATGGCGGCCCAAAATAGTCTATAGATGAGATAGGGAAATGCTGTATTTTGTTGCTCACGTGTACAATTCTTTTAATAATAAATAGATGTGCATAAATAGACCCCAAATGCTGGATTACATTTCCGGGATCAGTTCTCAGAGTTAATAAATAATACAAATATTGAAAGTGTACTGTTATCAGGCCCGGATCCAGAACTTTCATCGGGGGGGGGGGGGGGGGGGGGCGTGTGTGTGTGTGTGGGGGGGGAGATAAAATTTGACATACGTCCTAGCACTACACCCAATTCCTTTGCACATATTTGGAAAGAATTATAGATTTTTATTGCAGTATCGCGAATATATATACATTAATATGGCCTGAATTTAGATTTCTGTTAGGTGTTTGAGAACGTGTTGCGCATAATTTCGATGTACAGTATTTATGGAAGTTACAACTTAAACTTGTCTTATCATTCATACCATAACTTCCAGTGGAAAAAAACACTATACTTTACATCTTCGGCCAATTAACAAAGCAGAGTGTTTATAAAAACTTGGGCCAAAATAGAACATATTGTGCACATATCGTCAAACTACCGTCGTGTTCAAGTACATTGTTCATTTAAATTTTAGAAAAACAAAACAAAAACAACATTACTACAATTGCCCATGCATATTATAGATGTGTTTAAATGTTTAAGACAGCAACGCTTTTGCATTTTTGCTCCATTCTGTGTTAGAACCAATCTCAAAGCTGTGACAGCAATATATTTCCTAATTCACAAATTCTGTTCCGTACCTTCATTGGGATGCAAGGTGATACACAATCGTAACAACTCGGCTAATGCCGTCAGCATCACCGCAGAGGATAGTCTGGTTCCCAGCTTCTATCGTAAACATAATAGAAGTCTGGCATTGACGAAACAATGGCCGACGCAATGATAGCTGTAAGTTAACCAATTTTTTTAAAAAGTAGTTCATCGGGATATTGTTCAATTTTCAATCGATATGTATATATAAAATTCTTAAAGATAAGGTTTCTTTTCGTGGAGCATTTCCGTATGTTATTTTTTTTTTAATTTCAATAAGTTGAGTACTTTTCGGACAAATACGAAGATTGTGATATTTCGTATATGTGATCATAAGTTCTCTTGTAAAATGATTACAAAATGATTTTGTTTTGCATTGTGATCAGTACGAATGTGTTTAGTTATGTTTATTGAGAAAGTATTACATTGCCATGCGGACACTACATATATAATCTTAAATGTAAATGTTACAATATAATCAAAGATATTGTGCTTATACAGTTATTGTGGGATGCTTGTTATGTCATTTTATTAACTTACTTGAATATTTCGTTATTTACCATGTGTATGAAAGAGCACTATTTCAAAATTAAATGTTGTAGAAACTTCAGATTTGTTGTCTTAAATCAATGCAAACTTTAAAAAATAGTTTTCCTAAAGTATTGAAGATAAAATTGTGTGTTTTAACGTGTTAATTTATATAAAAACACTTAAAAATTGATAGCAAATAATAACAATGAATATGCAAATGCTAAGTCAAATTAAGTAAGTGTTTTGCACTCATTTGTTTGGACTTCATGCTTCCTGAGGACTTTTCTTACAGAAACATTACCAGTATTTCATTTTATAATAGCATTTTTGAGATGAAGCTTTTTAAAATAGAAGTATTATTTCATCAGTTCTTCAACAATTAGACCTATTATTGGTACATGAAGGATGAAAGACATCTTGTAGTGTCCGCAACACATAATTAGAAAAAAAATAAATGTGTAAACCCTTTTTCTGGTCTCAAATAAGTCACATCTTTTTTATTTCTTTTAAGTTACCTGAACTGTCTTTCATCATCCAATTGGTATACATTATATATGTTAAAATACATTGAATATCCTGATTGGCCCATGTTAGAAGTACATTAATTTCACTGTTATGTCCTGTTTGGCAGAAAATCAGACTAGACAATAATATTCATTTCACTTTTTATATAACTGCAATCAAACCAAACATTTATTAGCAAAAACAACTTTGAGAACATGAAAAATGCCTTATTTAGAAGCGTATTAATATTTGTGTTGCGGACACTACACCGTTTCAGACAAAGCTTTTCTTTAAATGCGAAAAAAACCTTAAGGCATTTGGTGAAAGCGTTTGGATTGTAGAAACATGTGCCCGAGGCAATTTATATAACAGCAAAGTAAACTTTGTATCTCCTGGTTTTGTAATGTGTGAAGCTCTGCTGCAGACACTACAAAATATTACCCTTTGCAGGTGTGCAGGAATGACATAATTAAAAACATTGCACACAAAAGCTATTTCAAAGATAGGTATGTTTTTGTGTTAAATACATATAAATCTTGAAAAATAAACTGCAAATCATTTTGATATTAATTTCTTTTTCAATTCACTGGCTTCTTAATTTCAGTTTGAAAGAAATTGTCATAATGTATAACAAACTCTACTTGTATACAAACCCCTGTCATTTTTTTATTTTTTCTAAAAAATTGATGAAACAAAAAGCTTATAAAACTAGAAAGAAATGTTTATAGTGAAATATAACCAATGAGTATATATTGTTCATGCAAAATATGATATTTTGCTATGCAAAATTAGTAATTTTTAAATGATACAACATAATGCTGAAAAAAACATCATTTTCAGCTCTTTAAATTAATACTATACACCACACAGTGCATATTGTCATGTTGCATACCATTTTTCAGCTTAAACAACATCCTAGTTGCATAAAAAAATATTTTTTGCTGCAAACCTATTACTAATAACTTCTATAGGACTGTATAACATGATCAAGTTTAAAAATGGACAAATATAGTGGAAATGGTTTTCAATATAAATTACCTAATGAAGGAAATATGGGGAACTGAAATGTTCACTTAAGTTATTTTTTAACTTAATATTTATCAATTAAATAAATATTGTCCGAAATTACACTATGTGTAAATTTGTCCGAAAAATATTCAACTTGTCAGGAATGTAAAATCTCATCATAAGTAATAGCTCCTTAACAACGCTTTACACGAATGAAAACTACAACATTGATATTGACCAAAAAGTCAATACTATCACAATGACCCGCCTTTTGCTATTAGCTCGTACACTTAGCGATTCCATCGGCGCCGCCATTATTTCGTTTGTGCCTGACCCTTTGTGTTTAGACAAAGGGCAGGTAATCCAGACTACGCAGAGGAGTGTAGATAAAGCTTGTTAGTGGGGGA
This sequence comes from Sinonovacula constricta, assembly GCA_007844125.1. Taxonomy (NCBI): domain Eukaryota; kingdom Metazoa; phylum Mollusca; class Bivalvia; order Cardiida; family Solecurtidae; genus Sinonovacula; species Sinonovacula constricta. The sequence continues at coordinate 52,670,365 of CM017562.1, forward strand.
GTTGAGAGCGAATACCAGACGGTCTCAGGGGTTCTACCGATATACGGAGTTATCCCTGATTTCGCTACGTTTTTACCTCCCTTGGACGAGGTGGCGCTTCTTTGGGTAGTTCCGGTTTCGGTTATATACAGTAACCTATATTGAGAGTACGCCGATTTTGTGTTGAAAATAGCTGTGGATTAGGAAAAAGCGTGGTCACATGTAAGGTTTTTATGGCCTGAAATATATGTATTGGAATTTCATGTAACCCGGATGTAAACACAGTGAATTAATTATGTCGAGATAAAGAAAAACGGCGATGTGCCTTACGGTTACATGTAGCTTTATAATTCCTATTTATACGCACATGTATCGGCGGATATGTGGAATAACCTGCGTCAGATCCAATTATAAAATAATTGCAAATATCAACAGATCAAAATACAAAAGCTAACGCTTGGAAATAGCGGAAGTTTTCAATCAAATATGAAGTTTAAAAGCGTTATTTTTTCAAACTACCGGTAAATCGCAACTTTCAATCAAAGACGGCCGACTGTTTTAAAGTTACTCATTATATATATATATATATATATATATATATATATATATATATATATATATATATATATATATATATATATATATATATATATATATATATATATATTTAAATAAAGCAGTGTTTTTTACGTCATAAACATAAGAAAACTTGATGAGGTCAATTATATCTTATTTTAATCATTTGAAAGGTGTTAATTTGATATTATTAATCTTACTTGTTCTTCAGATTTCAGTCATTGTCTTTCTTTTCTGAATTATTTCTTTTCTTACAGTGTTAAAAATTTCACGGTTGTGTAAAGCACTTTCTGTGATGCAAGTATGTGAAAATAAACTTTTAGAGTATATCTAAAATGATATGTTTATTGTGTTGTGTATACACCCACCCCCAATATCTTACACTGACCGGTAATCCACACCAGATGTGTCACCAGGCATGAGGGGCAGATAAGACTCCCACCAGGGGTAGGGGATGACTGAAAAAATGCTTCTAGGGGATGACTGGTAAATATGTGATAAAAGAGCAAAAAATACACACACCAAAATAGGTTGCATAAGATGCCAACTCCCTACATGCCACACATTTAATTTCAATCATGACTAGTATAAAAATGCATTACTATATTCGAATTGCTCCAATTACCACTTCCAGCACATGTACATCAAAAGCTTACACAAATTATCTGCAGCTCAGCGCCAGTATTACGGGACGATCTGTCAAGATTAAGTACCAACTTATTTTACCCCACCCATACAGTTTCTTGAGAAACATTTCCGACTTTAACAGTTTTACTCTTTAATACATAATTTCCTTCCTAGCTTTGGACCGGCCGCAATAGCTCAGGTGGTAGAGCGTCGGCTTGCGGATCGGGAGGTCGTGGGTTCGAACCCCGGCCGGGTCAAACCAAAGACTTTAAAGTTGGTAGTCATTTTCAGTAATGTGACTCATATAGTATATTGATCATCTTCATAAGATAATGGTAGCAACGTCTGCCTAAAATTCATTTATCAACAAAGTATATGTATACTTTTTGCCTAAAAACCTTAGTTATAATTGCGTACTATTAATGTTCGACTAAACTGTTTTATATTTCAAATCAAAACATTGTTTTCACTGTGCCGTGTCATGTCAATAGCATTTGTTCTCATTGAATGAAATCGCGCACGTTATGCATCTGATTATGGTCCAACTTAAAGGGAAATATGATTGCCTGTCTGCGCATATTTCGGGGGAAATTTTGAATCAGTTTTCAACAGCAAAGTTTTTTTGTTCAAGTTTTATGTCTTCGCCTTTTTTCACTGTTGTAAGCTCAGTTTAGTAAACCAATTAAAATAATTCCTCGGATAATTCACGAATCATCTCTCGGGTGTGGGTAGTCGGATGACCTCGTCCAATACCCTAAATGGGACTACTTTTGAGACAGACGTCAAAACAAAGATGGCAGCTTGGGTGACAGCTCACGACAAAACAAAGCCTGTAAAACTTCAATTCGTGGCGGCTTCAAATTTAAATCATCCAATTTTAATTTACCCAGCGCAGCAGAATACGCAGCTGTCAAACGATGACATTGTCTATGTTTTGTGCGAACTACACTTTAGGCATGTTCTTCTTCCGATTTCCGGCGAACAAAACGATCATGATTTCAGTAAGTATCATTGCACCAGCTACCAATCGGGACCCCTCGGCAATTTCTTCGGAAATAGACCTCGGTAATCATATGCAGAGAAAGTAGTCCGTCCCTGATTGTGACCTCGCGTGATCACTATGAACAATGAAATACGAAATTCTAAATACACACTGAAGAATTGGTAAGCATGAGTTTTTTCATTGTTTGTTTGAGTGTTTTAGCGGATTTAGGTTTTTCTACATGGTATCGAAGGTCGCCATATTTAAACAAACACGCTTAGGTAGCCGAATTACAACCGACCATATCACTGAATCTATAAATAGATGGTTGTATCACTACTATGGTTTACGAATAGGTAATTACGAGGTTATTTTCCGAAAGTTACGGAAATGGCCGAGTTGTTACGATTAACCAGCTACATCCGAGGGATGAGTGTCCCGAGGACCGAATTACCCGAATAGTTCTGAGTGACCGAGGAGATCCAATGAAGCTCATTAGTGGTGGAGGTGAGAGCGAATGCTACACACACAGCGGATGTTGTACACGAGTCAGATAACCTCTGGTTTCTGGCCAGCAGCAGGGGCCCGAGTGGCCTTAATTACTGCTCGGGTTTTGTACATATGACAGCCAAGGGGCCCTGAGATACCTGCGATTACCTTTACACGGTATACAAAATGTGTACGATTAGGCCAATTGTAGTCGAAAAAAATGTGTATGCCCAGGCAAACTGGGGGGGGGGGGGGGGGGGGCGGGGGCGGAGGCCACCTCGGACTCCGGTAGATCCGGGCCTGTAGTCATAACCAAAAAAAAGATACTTGTGTTCGGGTAGCTTCTCTACTGGAAATAGAGTGTCACGATCGAGATTAATTTCAGTTGTTGTTTTAATATTCAATGGTCTGTTATATAACAATTTATTTAAAATCTAGTTCTTGATACCGAAACCTCCACAGAAATAAGAGGTACATAGCCTATTTGGGAAACCTTTGAGTTCTCAATTGCCGAAGATGTGTTCTTGCATGTTTTTGGACTAAAATGTTGAAAGTTATATTTTGGGGTTTATAAAATTATATGTTTACAATATATATATATATATATATATATATATATATATATATATATATATATATATATATATATATATGCAATCTGTATCTGTATCTGCCATATACTCCAAACCCTCTATACAGAGTATTATGTGGAGTGCGCTGTCAGAAACTTTAGGAGTAATATAAATTATAATGTTTTGGGGAGGTAATTTTCATAGGTGTTTGGGTTGGTTTCTGTACCTGCACAGTTATAAAAATGTCATAGATATTAAATTACAGAAGTCTGGTGTGGTTTGCAGGTAAGTTGCTTTGCCCAGGGCGCTACAATAAAAGATGAATGATGGATGTTCATTGAATGATGAAGAACAAATGATATGATGGGGGTGATGGATGAGGTGATAATGGTGGATGATGATCATTTGTAGCACTCTGGTTAGAAGCAGTGGCTGTACAGCTTGGCCTTGAATAAGGCCAGGCTGTCCGCCTGAGCAATGTCTGGTGGTAGACTGTTCCAGATCTTTGCTGTGCGTGGAAAGGACGAATGCCTGTGTCCATCAATCCTGGAGAAGGGGATACTATATCTGTGCCTCTGTGTATGGTGTATATAGTGTGGGAATGGTATCCTTACAAGGTTGTGTTTGATCTTGTAGAACATACATAATGAAGTAACTTTACGGCGTGTTTCTAGGGTTGGTAAGTTGATCTTTCTTAGAAGGTTAGTAATACTACTGGTATATTTGTAGTCATTCAGTATAAATCTTACTGCGCGATGTTGTACCATTTCAATCTGGTTAATGTATTTCTTTTGCCAGGGGCTCCAGACGGAGGCGCAATACTCCAAACATGGGCGGACATATGTTTTGTATGCTACTTCCTTGAGTTTTGGGATGTCAGTTTGAATATTTCTTTTGATAAATTTAAGAGTGTTGTTAGCTTTAGTAGCAAGAGTGTTAATGTGTTTAGACCAAGAAATGGTTGGGGAGATGGTTACTCCAAGGTATTTGGCAAATGTGGATGACTGAAGTATTACACCATGAAGTTTGTAAGGGGAGATGATAGGTTTCTTCCTGTTTGTGACTCGTAGGACTTCACATTTTTCGGGATTAAAAGACATCAACCATTCTTCTTCCCATGCTTGGAGTTTGTCCAAATCGGTCTGCAGTACTTGGCAGTCTTCTGATGAAGTAATGGTAAGGTAGGCTATGATATCATCAGCGAAGAGACGGATGTTACTGACTATATTAATGGGCATGTCATTTATGTATATAAGAAAGAGGCAGGGACCCAAGACTGACCCCTGAGGAACTCCAGACAGTACATCACAACTTGAGGACATTTCACCATCAAGGACAACCCTCTGAGAGCGGCCAGATAGGAATGATTTGATCCAAGAAGTTACAGTGGGGTTTACACCAATTCTGTTTAATTTGAGAAGGAGCCTTTGGTGATCCACTTTATCGAAAGCCTTACTAAAATCCATGATAATAACATCAGTTTGTTTACCTGCGTTGATTGTGTCTTGTAGGTATTGTACAAACTGGATAAGTTGTGTTTCACAGCTTAATTTAGATCGAAAACCATGTTGATTTGTATAAAGGAGATTATTGGCATCTAAAAATGTCATGATATTTGAGACTAGTATGTGTTCCATTAATTTACAACAAATGCAATGCCCGGAACCTTTAGGGGTTTGGGGCTCTTAATGTGCTGGACTAATGATAAATGTGTGGAAACATAATTATGTAGACCTATATGTTTAAACCGTCCCTGTACTTTATATCGAATTTATGTGCTATTTAAAACACATCAAAACAAATCGTATATCTGGCATTTCCCGCAAAAAGTCGTAAGGGCATCGGAAGTGAAGTTGTGTTACTTTCCGAAACATAATTTTATTACGTTTTAAAAGATAGTTTTATAGAAAGAATTATTTTTAGTTTCATCTTTTAAAATGCTCTTATTAAAATGCAGTAAATTCTGATCAAACTTTCATAATAAGTTATCTGCTTCAATTACGAAATCCCCAACGAACCCCGTGTTCATATTTATGTTGACATGTACATTGTTTTGGACAGCTACCAATTTACCAGACTGTTTCAGACAAAATCGCGCAGTGACATTTGTATCTAAGTATACAGTCTTGTAGAACGACATGTCTCATACAATTGTGCAAAATTTTATCGGCGGGAAGTTCATCCCTTGTGACAAATCTCTGGACAGTTTTGACCCATCGACTGGAGAAGTTTGGGCAAAGATACCGGACAGTGGTCAGGCAGAAGTCGAACAGGCGGTACAAGCTGCTAAAGAAGCAGCTGAAGGGTGAGTCTATCAAGGGCACACTTGCTGATTATAGTATTTTAACACCTGACATTGCTATTAAAGCATACGTGTAGCTTCATACACCTGAGTGTACATATATCTTGTTGCGATTTAGAGCATTTGTAATTTGTTAAAAAATAGTATTGTGACCTTGAACAAAACAAACATTTCTAAGATTTGCTTAACTATAGTGTATACATATCTGCTATTATATAGCTGTATTTTCTTTGTCTTGTTTTGCAAATACTATGTTACCTTTCTGTGGTCAAGGTTCTGTCGCTTCTGGGCAAAGGACTTAATGAGGGGAGTTCTTCCAGCTGACTTGCAGTGTGCCGGTGGTTCTACCCAGACAGTTGACTGGGGCCCTCCTCCACCAAATAGCTGAATGTCGCTACAATGATCATAATTTGTCACTATGATGTATTTTAAAAAAATATTCACAATAACAATAATAATTACAGTTGTTTAGGGTGTAGCAGATCACTAACAACATTTTAGCTGCATACGCATTGGAAACAAGTGTTTTCAAAATAAAGAATAAGCATTTACATTGCTAAAAATGTCCCATTTCCAAGAGTCCATTTTAACCTCTGACGTATATTTCTTTGCAAATGCTTCAGTTTTTGATATGCATCAATTTGGGTAGTAGCGGATCACTTTAGGGTATAGCGGATCATGTGTTAAACGTCACCTAGGGATCATCTCAAATCACTAGAAACATTGTATTTGTGTCACAACAATGCAACTTAAATATGTTAACGGTATGTTTGACTTTTTTTCTCATGAATATTGCTAGTCTATCAAATCATTTTTTCAATGAAGCATACTTAGATCAGACCTAAAAACAACAAAATTGTGTTGTTATGGTAACATGCTCTCCTGGATTAGGTAGGGTTGGTAGGATTTTTTTTGCCCATTATAGATATTTTATATTCCTGGGTAGAATTGGTTTAAACCATACTGGCACCTCAAACCTATGACTGACTGATTGATTGACAAGTTACAAAGTAACAGTTGCAAATCAGTTATAGTGGAAACTTTTCAATACTGTACCTCTACAATACGAAGTGTGACAATTTTTTTTTTACAGACCTAAAAAAAGTGAAGGGTCGGGCATATTTTTAAGTAGGTTCGGTGACCCTAACAGAACAATTTTTTTTAGGCCTCATATGGCTGCTCCCTCAAGTTGAGTCCGCTGTTTCCAGCAGCTGTCTGAAATCTTGTCCATTTAAACATACCAACTACATTCATACACCTGACATGAGTTGGGATATTTCTGTAAAAATTTTAGGGGCAGAGCAAGACATTAAGACATTAGGAATTGTGATTGATACTGCATTTTCATTTTAAATAGTGTGTAACTCATGGGCTAATCACTATTGTTAACTGATGATGCATGTGCATGCGCAGTTCGATGCATAAAGATCTTTTAATGGAAGGTATATTCATATATTTTTAAGAAATCTGTCATAATATTTCAGTTAAAATTGAATGTGATTCATGAAAGTTTCAGTAAATGAGCAAAAGTTGAAAAAATGCTAAATGGAAAATCTGTGTCCAGGCCGCTTTAAACTTTATTGCTGTATAATCAATGTGGAGTGAAGTCTACCAAAAAATGTAAAGACAAAGGCAAATCATTAAAAGGAAACCAAAATCTCTCCTCAACAATTTCCTTTGAAATGTTATAAAGTGTACATAAAATGCCACTGACAAGATCATATGTGAACACAATCTAACCACTTAACATTTGTAAATATTGCATAAAAATACAATAATAGGGATTGAACACTAAGAAAGGCCATGTATTTCAACATACATTAAACATTATAGTACTTTTGAGATCAATTTTTCATACCTAAAAGAATTTGCATACCTTATGCAGTGTAAGTTGTAAACAGTTAACTTCATAAATATTTATCACAGCATTTTGGGTGTAAGATTTTAATGGATTGTAAATGATAAATAAAGCAGTGAATCTGTTTGGCATAAAACATGACTTGAACCAAGTCACAAATCTGTATGTCTATGGGCAAACAAAAAGATTATTTATTAAACGGTTATTCCTATTCTGGCCGAGAATCTGTAAACAGAGTTGCCCTTTTTTTCTCTTTGAACAACACCAGCCCATGTGCAAAATAGCTCTCCAGGCAAGCACGGTCTTCCCAGATGAAAGGTATTTCTTCTTGAAGGTTTTGGCATTTTTTACAGCTAGATTTAATCTGATTTCATGAAGCAGCCTTTTTATTTGGTTGTCTGACCATTTTGTTCTGAAAAAAAGATGACAATGATGATGATTATGATGATGATGATATGTTAAAAAAAGATGAGGAGGAGAACTATGGATATACCAGTGTATATTGTTCAGTAAGCTTTGAATGACCCCCCACCCACCCCATGCAGAAACAGTAAACATATCAGAAACATTTATTTATATCATATCAATTTCATATTTATCTTACAAAGCTACATCATATCATCTGCATTTTTAAGGTTATCCTAAGACTGGTACATCAAGTGTAAGGAAAATGAGACTGGCTGTGGTATCATGTCATATATCCATGGTATGATATTACAGTGAATGCATCACTATATATCACTATATATATATTTTAAGTTGATACTGTCTTCATATGACTGAAAAATTGTTGGTTGGATTCTTCTATAATTTACAATGGTGATAAGATGGTGATATGATGAGAATGATGATATTAGTAATCATGATTAGCAGCTTATACTGATGGAGTTAAAAACAGCTAACATAATTTCAGAGAACATTGTAATAATGAGGATGATGAAGTGGAAGAAGAGGTGCATACGACTAACAATCAATGAAATAACTTAATTATATAACATAGAACGGGTTTACAAGTTGGAATAAAACTTTGCGATATGTTTGGCAGATCGTATTCATGGTCACTAATGAGACAGCCCCCTACATTTAAAGATCCGTAATACCCTTAAATATGTGCGTCCTCTTTTCAGCTCGCACATCAATAAACACACGTCCTAAGAACAAACAATTTATTGTGGTGATAAAGGACACACACCCATCAATTAATGCCATTGGTTTGATCAATTACCCTATATGGCTGGAAAATTGGCTGTTGATTTGTACTTTCGTTTTAGTATATCTCCACTGAAATGTCAACTTCTGGTGACCTCGGTTTGGTTACGCCATCATTTTTGGTTATTGCAAATTGCTAGGTTGAAAATTTCTCCATGGAAATCCAAACGGGACATCGCTTTTTCTAATGATATTCTTTTTATTTGGTTTAAATCAACAAAAGTAGAAACAAATTTAAGCTCAGATTTGGCTGATTCGCAATACCCTAAGATCCGCTACACCCTAAACAACTGTACATTGCTATGTTTACAATGTTCTCTCATTGATGTATGTTTAAGTTTCAGTCAGTCCACAAATCTAGATGATTGAGTTAAAATCTTTTTACACTTAAAAGTGGTTTTGACTGGGCTCATCAGCTTCTATAGTTTCTCAATAATTGCACTTTATTTTTTTATTGTGTGATGTTCAGATGGGCATCCATGCCTGTGCAGCAGAGGTCACAGATATTGAGCCGGATAGCAGACATCCTGGAACAGAGATTAACTGAGTTTGCAGAACTAGAGTCCAGAGACCAGGGCAAACCAGTCTGGCTGGCTAAGTCTGTGGATGTCCCAAGAGCAGTCCACAACTTCCGATTCTTTGCAACATGTGCTCTGCATGATCTGAATAAGTAATGATCATTTAAGATTGTATAAATATGTAAAAAATAACCACCTATCTAAAAAACTAATACAAGTTCCTATTCTAATACCTATGATTTGTTATCAGATAAAAAAGCCTTGTTTTTCACATTTTGTTCATGTAAATGATTAAAGACAAACAAATTAATTACCTGTTAATAAAATACTTTACTGTGACATAATGTGTTAATGGTTAATTGACAAGAAACTCTCAATTTATCTTTATTCTTTTTGGCTCATGCCACAAAAATAAAATGTAATCTACATGTTAATGTAACCTGTATACATAATTGTGGTTATTAACAACTGTGATAGATGTCTTGACAATACCTGTGATAACTAATATTTTAAAATAGCTGTATTTATAAGATCTTCAGACATGTTATCTTCCCTTGGTCCCACAGAGGGAATCTTAGGCTCCCAGATATGGAGATTGCTGTAAATGCATATTAAATTGACCATGTGACTTACTTCTGTTAGAATTCTTTTTTTCTTTTTTTACAATAATTTTCATAACTGCGGTGATTAAATCCTCTTTAAAATATTTTAACTGAATTTTTAAATATATCTATGATGTTTAAGTTCACAATCTAGACATTAATAGTATGCTTTTGTTTGAAATTGTGGCCAACTTAAAACAGTCAAACATGGTGCAAAAGAAGTCAAATGTCAGTAGCTCTTACTAATGAATTGGAAAATGCTTCCAAAGTGAAGTTTAAATAACAACTCACAAAATCCATATATACATATTAAGATGTTAATTGAAATAATTAATATGCGAGCAAAAAAATCGTTGACATAATTTGTAAGTTAGTGGAAAAAAAGTTTTTTGATGATGATAAAGTAGTAGCGGGAAACACTTATATACTATTATCACCCAAACAAGTTAAATGAATAAGGAATACAGACATGTGATGTTTCCCGATTTCGCCGGGAGGCTCCCGATATCAGGGATCTGTCTCACGCCTCACGCTGAGCACATCAATTCTCCCGCTTTGATGTTCCCGACAGACTTAATATCATTCCTAAAGAGTGCCCCAGACAGTAGCTACCAGCCGATCATTTGATTACGCAATATATCCTACTGCAAGCGACCAGCACCTGCGTGTGTAAGTGTGCAGCTAATCGAAACAGATCACTGCCAATCATTGAGCCTACCAAGTGTTAATTGGTCGCAACAATAATTTCGTGCCCCGCCTCCTGGTGTTAAAAGGGATCCGCCACAAACTGTAATCCCTTGATTGACACTTTAAGCACAACCATTTAGTGAACGGCGGAGATAATGCCCAATTAGTGTCACATGCTCTATTTTCTTACACAACTAATGGAAGCAATGTGCGGACAAAGGCATAGGACTGAGCTTCGAAATCTTAAATGTTCAATAACCCGTTAATAGGGTGATATGAGAATTAATTTGTATTTACCCAAACGCAGGCTCCGGATAATTAGACTGAACGTCTTCAGTTTTTTCCTTATCAAGCCAGCATTATTATTGCGATTGACAAACTTCCTGACTGCAAACAAGTACTCTGATATCCGTTTACTTCGGTACTCTAAATACAGGACGTAAATCATGTAAAAAATGGACATGCATGCACTGGAATGCAGGCAAATTACATGACAGAAAAATTCAAAAACGTTTAACAACTGACCTGCCTACGTGCCTTACAAACAAACAAAAAAAACAAATCAGTGCTAATTATATGTGTGACGTCATCGCGTCATAGCGCCATTTTGTCAGCAGACTACCGCATATGTTGAAACTAATGCGTTCGTGTGTACTCATAAAACTTACTCTAGTATTGATTTTCTTTTTTAATTAGACCGAGACGATTGTGTATAGTTTTACTATGTTAAGGTTGGTGTCTAAATGGGCGACTCATCTTGGAATTAAAAACCAAAGGGAGCGAACGAAGCGAGCGATCGTGGTTTCTTTTCCATGAATAAGAATATATGACAAAGTCCAATGAGCATTGCATTATATACTAAAATTTGAAAACGCACAGGACAAAGGAATTCACGTGCAAGCCAATGTAAAAGTAAATAAGTGATAAGTCATTTAACAAAATGAGCAGACCCAAATCTAAATGGACCGACTGGAAGAATCACCAATTTAGATTCTGAACCTATACTAAGAACTTGTTGCGTGTAATGGTTGGAAATAAACATTATGTTAAAGTAAAAATGTGCATATGAAATTAACATAAAAACAAGTTTGCATGAAAGAGATGAATGTGTGGAACAATAACACTGCTGAATACACAGAGCTTGCAACATGTATATTTGTGCATTGTGCTACTAAAACAATCAATGATTTTAATTTGATACTTTGTAAGGCCTTTTGCTAACTGCATATTATTTAGGACATTATCGGCACTCACAAAACAACACATTGTGTAAGATATCTAGGCAAGCTTCTAGCCCTGAACTATGTCGGGGCAGGAATTAGGAGACAAATCTGCAAGGGTCACAGTAACATTGGAACAGATCAAATCTAAGAAATGGTGAACATTTCCCAACATTATGTAAAGCCTACTTTGACTTTAGCCTTTTAAGAGGAGTAAACGTTTCTTTACTTTACAATAGTGTTGTTTCTATTTGAAAGAAAATTTGTCTTCTTCCTGCAAATATACATTTATCATAAAAGTAAATGGTTTTCGTGACAGTTGATACCATTTCATTTTGTGCATGAACGGTAAATAAAATGCCAACCTTAGACACTTTTAAAACATATTTTCCATTTCAGCTACTGGTAGTTCAAATCAGTTTACATCATACATTGTCAAAAGATGAATTCTTTAATAAATGTAAAATAATTTTAACTTTTTTACATTAGTATGTGGTTTATATATATATATAAAAAACACGAAGATATATATTTACTACTTTGTTACAGAAAAACGCTTGTTTGCTATTAATTCTTGATTAGTATAATGTCTTCATGTATTCTAAATTCATTTAACTTTGTTTGGAAAGTAATGGTATCAATGTGTTTACCACTAATATTTTATAATCATCAAAACTCTTTTGTCACTAACTTACAAATTAAATAAACTATTTTTATGCTTGCATACTCATTATTTTTTTGGAAACCTTTTTTCAATTCATTAGTAAGTGCTGTTGACACTTGACTTGTTTACACTATGTTTGGCTGTTGTTTTTGAAGGCCACATGCTTAAAACCAAAGCATACAATTTATGTCTAGATAGTGAACTAAAATATGCTAGATATATTCCAAAATTCATTTTAAAATACTGTAAAGAACATTTTTATCACTGAAATTATTATTATTATTAATAAAAAAGACAAAAAAATACTGTTTTACAAATAGAAATAAGCCACACAGTCAATCTAACGCGCATTCACGGAAATCTCCCTCCCTGGAACCCCAATCTCCCTCTCTGGGAGCCTTAGTCTCCCTCTTTGGGACCAAGGGAATATCACATGTCTGGGAATACAAAAAGACAGTGCGCTAATCAAGAATTGAAATAAATAGCTTATTATTACTAAGTGTCGTTCTTCAACTAAGTAGTAAATGAAAAACTATCCATTTTTTTCATACAGATGTCACATGCTAATGAAATATCAAGCTCAAATGATTTTACAATAGTTTATGTATTGATCTTTTCCCAATTTAAATTTTTCAAAAATATATTATGTAAACAGGTTTGAACTGGTTGAAAACTGAAGATATGCTTTAAAATGGTGTATGGTTGGTATGATATTTACCATTCATGCACAAAGTAAGATCCTATCAATTGTCATGAAAACCATTTCAACAAATGCTGCAATCTGCTGACAAAGTGCCACTTTGAAGCAATGATGTGACACATTTAATTAGTACAGTAAAACCTCACTAAGAGAGAGAACTGTGGTTCTTTTTAAAAGTGACCCACTTAGCGTGGTTGTACTTTTAGTGAGTTCATACATATCAATTCATTATACTGCTATTTATATCTAAGTTTTAATATTATTATATCTTTGTATTGTCTTAATATTTAAGATATTTATTGTGTTATAGGCTATTTGTTACAGTATGTTTTAATATTTTAGCATTTAGTCATTTTTCACAAGGATATAATTAAGCATAAAAAAAGGAGATTTTTGGCATTTATTATTTGCATTTATTATTTGCTGTAAAAGAAATTTAACATAAAGGTCAGTCCTGATAGAAAAGTTAACTGAAAAGAAAAAATGTTTTCTTAAAATTTTATGCACCATAAAAAGACGATATTCATAATGAGCCATGCAGATACTTAAAGTTTCTTACTCAACAACATATGATCTGGTATCAGTTTGTAAACATCAAACAAATCGCTGATCTCTTCATGATTGCCCTAAATGAATCGTCACTGTCCTAATTTGAAGTGGTAAAGTGTGCAAACGATCTTGTTCACTCGAGCAGTGTTTGAAGGCATGATAACCTGAGTAGTGGGGTGCCCAGCTTTCCAAGGTTGTTGCACATTAAAATAAATAAGAAAGAAGAAACGGTTCTGGAAAAAAGTGTCCCACGTAGCGGGTTCTCCTGCTTATCGGGGTGGTCCTTTAGCGAGGTTTTACTGTACAAGTTCATTCTTTTGTTTGTAAGGCACATATCGGTATGCAGAAGGTCAGATGGTAATGTTATGTGAATGATTCTGTCATGTTAGTTGCCTGCGTTTAAGTGCATGCATGTCTGTTTTTCTACATTTTTACTTGATTTATGTAACCAGTAGTACCCAATTTAATGTAAACAGTGTACATTTCTGAAGTCAGGCAGTTTCTTAAGCAAAAGAATAATGCTGGAAATGTTTAACTCAACTGGACTAAATACAAGTTGAAGACGTTCAGTGTTATTATTATCCTGGGCTTGTATTTGGTAAATACAGAATAGAACTATTAATATACATGTTGTAAAATTTTGGAGCTCAATCTAATGCATGTGTTCGGACATGCTTTAAGCATTTGCTTCCATTTTCAACTTTTTTTTTCTCCTTATTAATATTTCAACATGATGTTGTGTTATGAAGTAAAATATGTGACACTTATTGAGCATGATCTTTGTCATTCATTAAATCAGAGAGGTTAAATTGTCAGTTTCTGATGGCTGTTTTCTTTTGGCAGTAGGCGGTGCACATAATTATAGTCTTGACCAATGAACACTCATTACGCTTAATGATGGACAGTGATATGATTCAATTTACAGCACACATACACATGCACACGTGCTGATTGCTTGCAGTAGGTTGTAAAAAATTGCTTATGCCAATTTTATTGGTGTTTTAAGGAATTAGACAGAGATTGTTTTGGGGTGGTCAAAGCGGTAGATCAAAAGAGTGAGGCCTGAGATGGGCCCTTCAAAGCAATAGTCTCCCAGGGATATCGGGAGAGATCACATATCTGGATCTTGTTATAATTGTTTTTTGATAACTAGTTTTTTTTATGTAATAGTGGTTATAAACTGTGTAAAAAATGTGAAGTAGGGTTTTCTTTCATTTAATATGAATAACTTGATTTTAATAATGCCTCTCTTGTGATGCCACAACATAAAGGACGACAATGGAAATAAGAGTTTACTTGTTTGTTCTATCCTTTGTGCTGAATGCACGTCATGGCATTATATTTTAATATATTGTAGTAATGTTTTCAAATGTTACATTTTGTGTTATATTGTGTATTCTTACAATGCCACAACCAAAATAAATCTATCTCTCTACACATGTCCAAGATATCAACATCTAGCTGGTGGAGAAAGACTTCCGAATACCAACTGTTAAGAACCACTTTTAGCCAGACAGGGACTTGAACTCACACTGTAAGGGGCTAAGGAGTTATTATTAAGTGACTCTAACTGCTAGGATTTACAGACTCTAACTGCTAGGACATAGGCACTTCAGTGTGTATTAAAAAAAGCAACCAGAAAATTACTTGTGACAACAATATAAAAACAGCTTATAAATATTAATATCTTGACAGGTCGAGCCAGATGCAGGCTATGGATGCCATTAACTACACTATCAAGATGCCTGTGGGTGTGTGTGGGCTTATCAGTCCCTGGAACCTCCCTATGTATCTGCTCACCTTTAAAGTTGCACCTGCTATCATTGCTGGCAACACAGTTGTGGCAAAACCCAGTGAGATGACCTCCGTGACGGCATGGAAACTTGCAACTGTCTTCAATGATGCCGGTAAGTTGTTCGTGGTACTCTTTTGCTCACCTTATATATCATAATTTTCTTGTTTAAAAGGTATCTTAAAATGAATCTTAGAATGTTCTGCGATTTAAAGTAGTCAGCATTAGAATTATTGGTTAGCTTAGGGAATGCTTTCTCGAACATTATCATTTAAATCATAACATTAGAAGTACTTGTCAGTTTGTCACATTTGAAATCTTCTCTTATAGGGCTACCACCAGGTGTGGTGAACTTTGTGTTTGGTACTGGCCCCAATGCTGGTGAGGCACTAGTTAAGCACCCTGATGTGCCTCTCATCTCTTTCACTGGGGGGACAGTCACAGCTACAAAGTTAAGAGTGGCAGCTGCACCATTCAGCAAGAAACTGTCTCTTGAGGTAAATATGATTTACATACACGATTGCTCTAGACTTCAGTAGATCAGTATTGCAAATTTTGTTTAATAAAAGTATAGAAATATGATTGTCTGAGTATAACACGTCCCACGGTCAGCTTAAAAATCTTGTAAAATGAGCAGTGACAATTGTTGGTGGAAGTAGACTGCAGACAAATATTTGAAATCTTTTGCCCCAACTGTGACGTGAGCCGACTTTGGTATAGATTATAGTAAGAATTCTCTAAAGGCTACGTCACAGGCACTCCCTAATTAACCCCACTTCAAAAGAAAATATGGCATATTGTTTTGCAGATGTCCATTGGCCAGCAAACCACTAGGTTTCTGATCACTATGTTAAGAACGCATGAGCCCACAATCCTCAAAGGTGGAAATAAATTGTTCATACTAAGCAGACGACACCAATTGGTTTGACTATTTGTGATCATTGCCACACTGGTCAAAGGTTACACTACCTTGAACATATTTGCTGTTGTGGTATTGGAGTGAACCAGGGAGTGAGGGTGCATATATGTTTTACAAACATCTCTTATTTTGCCTTGTAAAAATAGGTTTCTTGATGAAAAGGGATGAATTTTTGCCATAACTAACTTCATTCTGCTGTAATTTTCCGTTTGAGCACTATTTTCCTTGAAGATAACTGAACAAGCATTATGTATCATTGTTCTTTGGGCTCTTGCAATCATTAACAGAAAATACTTAACATATGTCCCTCAATGTTAAATTAGTGTATGACAATAAGAAAGGTAAATCAGGCTAACAAATAAAGAATTTAGCAGGCCATTGTCCTTAAAATCAGATGCCTAATTGAGAAATCTTTTGTTGTTAGATAAAATTCATTTAAAGGTTCCTCAAAAAACCAATTATATACAGCTTTGTCAATATCGCTTACTCACTGTCCTATTTGTCGTCAAAGTTCGCTTGGTCAGGGGTCTGAATTTTTTTAGCTGAAGTGTTAACCCTACACTTTCTATACATGAGAAAGTGTCAAAGCTGAATTTACTAGCAATTAGATTTTTCATTTAATTACTGCTGATAGGTAAAATTCATAATTCACTTGGAGTCCCAAATTATATGATTTCACAACATGGAAATTCACAGCCAGAACCGGACTTGTTCACAAAATGGTAGGGAAAAAATGTGGCATTATTGATCATATTTCTCTATCTGCCCATAAAAGCCAATATTACCTTGCAGCTTGGTGGAAAAAATCCTGGGATCATATTTGATGATGCAGACCTAGAAAAATGCATTGCCACTACCATAAGGTAAAAAATGTCAAAATTGCTTGCCCACAGAACACTAATCATTTTATAGCTAATAAAGCTGCCCCTGTCTGTTGGAGTGTTCATCCATCTGTTGTTAACCAGGTTTTCAACGAAAATACTGGTTATTAGATTGGGGTATGGCCGGCGGTCAGCGGGCAGCGTCAAACAGAGGGTCTCAGTCAATAATTTCAGTTTGGATAAACAAATCTTGCTGAAACTTTTGGATATAGCAAGTTTGCATATAAAGGCCTAGCTTGGGATTGGATTTGGGGCCAGTTGAGTCAAGATCAAGGTCACTGTTATTAAAATTAAAAAAAAAAATTCCTGTCAATAACTTCAGTTCTAATAAATCAATCATGCTGAAACTTTACATATAGCAAGCTTGCATGAAGAGTTAGCTTGGGATCGGAATTTGGGGCCAGTAGGGTCAAGGTCACTATTACTAAAAATAGAAAAAAATGTTCACTTAATAATTTGTGTTAAAACGTTGAAAACTTGGTTTCGTGGCATGGCCACATTTCTTGTTTTTGTATATAATATGAGAAAGGGCAGCTCACACAAAAATGCATCAGTTCGTCCACACCTGTTGTCATGTGACCACTGAAGCAATGAATGACATAGCAAAGCTTTCATTTACTTTCAGTTCATAATTTTTATTATGACTTCATAATTGTTTTATTGGTGTATGACATTGAAGTACAGATCAAGCTTGATTTTAGTAACCCTTCACTTGATATAAGCAAAGTAATTTCCCTTTCTTGTCACATTCTTATGTCAATTTTTGAATTCCAAAAACATTTTTGTAGCACTCAGCACATATTGTCATATTTGGTTTATCTGTATATGAATTTGAAATACAGTTAACATATGTCCTACCTGTTCTATTATCTACTAAATATTACCAGAGCTATGGTCTTTTTGGGGCTATTTTAAACTAGAAGATGAAGGCATCTTTAATCTATTGAAACATTTATAACCATTAACCATTAATTTATAACCATTTTGTGATCATCAAAAAAGTTAAATTACTAATAAAATGATTCTGCCTTTAAATTGTGATTCCTTTCAGTCTTAGGTCTTCTGATGTCTTGTGATTTCTTCTGATTTAAGATCAGGTTGAATCAAACATTGAAATATACTTTACATATGTCATTACAGAAAATCCTTTTTCAATATTAAACAAGCAACTACTTAATAATTTCATTTTGTTAATTTCCAATTTCAGAAGTCTGTCCCATCTCTATGTTGTTACACATTCTTCAATATACTGCCTATTTTATTTTAGATCCTCATTTATGAACCAGGGAGAGATTTGTCTGTGTACAAGTCGACTGTATGTGCAGAATGGGATCTATAGCAAGTTCCTGGAGCGTTTTGCGGCAGAGGCAAAGTAAGGTTTATTATTGGTTCAACTAACAGTGTTTCCTCTTAATAACAAAGATTTAACACTTTAGGAAAATGGCTTAAATGACTATATATTCTGTTGGATAGAAGAGAGTTGAAACTGCTATGTAATCATTTTACAATATTTATTTATAGTCAATTTTTCAAATTTCTCTATCAGGGAAAATACTAATTTGTCATTTTTGTGGTCTTAAAAAAGTCTTAAATTTCATTCTATAATCTTAACCCAGGTACAGAGTATATAATGGCTCTATTTTAGTCACATAACTTGGTGTGTTCCTTGGTTAGTGTATATACAAGGTTTGTCATCCATATTTCTCGGCTTCTGTTGGTCAGATATTGACCTTTACAGGACTGGTAAGTGTCACACCTAGCTGCACTTCTCCTTGGCAGTTTATGACTGGCTTGATTTAAAATGACATACAAAATTTAAATCAGCTACCATTAAGTATTAGGCCTACCTGTGAATAGTATAGGCTGGTCGTGCTTGCTTCTATTTTCTCTTAAGTTTGTCCTTTCTTGAATATATTTCCTCTGGTCTGTTTCTCAGCTACTGTTGTTCAAGTTTAACTTACACTGTTTTGTTTTGATCAGTTAAATTTTAATTGATCAGGGACTTTTGTTATATTTTAAAATTAGCTCACTGAGAACAACATGCTCAAGGTGAGCATTTCTGATACCTCTTTGTCTGCATACTTTGTGTGTCATGCATCGTTCATCATCAACAATTTGCTTGTGAACACACTAGAGGTTATAGTATGGATCCAATCTTCACCAAACTTCACAATGTTTGCCTTCATGAAATTTTGGATGAATTCGTGACTGGGTCATTTGGGGTCAAAAAGGAGTCACTAGGTCAAATCTTAAAAAAAACTCACCTTGTGAACCCACTAGAGGTCACATTTATGGGCTAATCTTCACAAAACTTGGCCAGAATGTTTGCCTGCATAAAATCTTGAATAATTTAGTTACTCAGTAAAAAATAGCTCACCAAATCCTAGAAAAGATTGTGAACACCCTAGGGGCTACACCTATGTCCCAATCTAAAGAAGTTAATCACTCTTGATATCTTTATGCCGCATATGAGCCTACTAAAAGCAGGTGAGCAATTAAGGGCCATAATGGCACTCTTGTATGTTTGTTTTCAGCAAAATTTATTGTGAACCATTTATCTGGTTTGAATAAATCTTGAATTTTTAATGTCAATTCTTAATCTGACATAAGAACAATAGCTATGGAAAAGCAGTACCTCGAGGTATTCATCAATTTCAATGATGGTTCTTACTCTTTTTTTTATAATGGTTTCTGTTAGGGGAAGTTATGAGCACCACTATTGTGCATGAGAACACATTATCCGTCTATTTATGGGTCAGTTTCAGCTCCACATTTTGAAGCAAAAATGGAATTAAAGGTATTGTAATGACACGCTAGTTAGCACAGCCATTGGTTAATCTTTTTGTTAAAGTTTTCTTCAGACTTGGAGTACTAGTTCTCTATCAAAATCGGATCAGATTTCAATAGAGCAGGTAATCTTAAAATTGATTTTGACAGTTGTACCTATAATTGGACTTAGAATTTTCTGTGTTGTTTAACATTATATTATCCACCACTGAGAAAGTGGACTGTATTTCTACAGTCATCTCTTGTTGTTGTTTCTAAAAAAATGCATGATTTGATTTTGTTTCCCAGAAAGCTTGT
The DNA here is from genome assembly GCA_007844125.1 of Sinonovacula constricta. Taxonomy (NCBI): domain Eukaryota; kingdom Metazoa; phylum Mollusca; class Bivalvia; order Cardiida; family Solecurtidae; genus Sinonovacula; species Sinonovacula constricta. Next base: position 52,690,575 of record CM017562.1, read on the forward strand.
TGTTGGTGACCCTAAGGAAGAAAGTACATTCACTGGGGCCCTGATTAGCAAGGAGCATCTGGCTAAAGTGAAGAGCTATGTGGACTTGGCCAAAAAGGAGGGTGCCAAGCTCATGTGTGGGGATGAGGTGCTCAACCTTCCTGCCAGGAACAAAAATGTGAATCCCATAGCCTACTACAGTTGTTAATTACACATTTTAAAGTTGTTGTTTTTTTGTGTTTTTTTAAGGGACCCCATTGGTTGACACATAAATTCTTTGACTGTCAGCCTCTCACTGTGTTTTTAAGTCTCAGTCAGGGTGAAACTAAATGTGGGATCTTCCAGCTGACCTGTGGTGCACCACTGGTTCTACTCTGATATTTTGTAAGGTAGTGAATGGGTCTTCTCCCACCAAAAAAGCTGAATGGATATAATGACTAATTGTGTTGCTGAGACATACTTTAAAAAACTAACAAACGAAAAGCAGTTTTTCAGGAAATGTTTATTGATAAACGTTGATAGTGACTAAGCAGCCTATCTCTGGATGGGATCCAGTATTTGTTCACTATTGCCTAAGTCTGATCAAGAGTAAAGACCAAACAAATTATCTTCCCATTATTTAGTACTTCTCAAGAGACATATAAGTATTGTTATTCATTGCTTCGTAAAATATTTATTATGCATGTTCAGATATACATAATTTATGTTCTATGACCTAATTTTGGTGCTGTTGGATCCCAGGGTTACTTCATGCGTCCCACGGTGATCGCAGATGTGAAGGACACATCTCGTCTGATGACCGAGGAGATATTTGGTCCGGTCACATGTGTTGTACCTTTTGACACAGAGGAGGAGGTTCGTACTTTACACTTTAATCATAATTCATTGCTACTTTGATTAAATTTGCCAGAAAATAATGTGATTATATGATAGTTTACTGTTCATACCACTTTTGTTAGTGGTGTACTAGTGGCCCACCTTTATCACATGTGTAGTACGTATTGACTCAGGTAAAGCTTGGATGTTAAATTCTACTAAATCACTGTTGTTAAGATAACTTGGGCCTTAAAAACATTTTTTTTAAACAGTTATTTTAAATGTTGTTTAGGAACAGATCTTTTATTATAAACTTAATTCTATTTGAATCAAGTCTTTAGACCATATTAGCCACCACAGTAACCACTGCTAACAAGATCATCTTCCCTATCAAGACAACTTTGTGTATTAACAGCACTTTTTATATTAAGATAACTTTTGTCGTAAAGACCGCTTTGTGTAATAAAAATAACATTGATTGTTAACAAAACTTTATGTATCAAGACTACTTATACTACTTACACAGGTTATCAAGCGAGCAAACAGTGTCAAATATGGTTTGGCGGCCACCGTGTGGACATCAAATGTCTCCACATTGCACAGAGTCTCACAAAAACTACATGTATGTATACATTATGTTTTATACACACGCTCACAAGCACACACACACATACACACACCTAATGATGTTGAGTGGGGATGCAGGGGTTTACTGGAATCGGGTTGTTCATTTGTGGACACATTTTTCTTAATTTTAATAAAAGAGTTATTTTTAATACCACCATGAACAAGGAGCAGGGTGAGGGTATTTTTAGCCCTTTGCTGACTGTTCTACAGCCATTTCACAATATTTATGATTACACTTTTACAAATGTGCAAATGCCATAACTGATCTTATCATTCTTTGTATATAATTATTCTAATGTTCAGGAAGCATTAGACCATCACACTTGATTGGATGGAGGTCAGAGTCCCTTGAAGCAGTTACTTAATTTGGGTGCACAATTATGAATACAGATGTGTGTATGCTTGTTGACATGATGTCATAAGTCAAGTAGAATTGAGCTGCAGATTAAGATAAATATTCTAATCTTTACAGTAATAAAAGAAACAACAACTTATAAATAAATATTTACTCACCTAAACATCCACTGTTGTACATTTAATTCCATTCTGAGTATAGATAGCAAAGTTCTAAAGTTATTACAATGAAAGGTTCATTTACAGTACATGGCCAATACATTAACAAGGCAGTACCTGTCATGTTAGTTACAATTTTTATAAATTATATTGTACATATGTTGTTAATTTTATCCAGATTGTACCCAATTCACATCAAACCTCACTGTATTCGGCACCATATGAACTTTCAAGTGTCAGTGTGCCGTAAAACCCAAAATACAAATACATAAATTCTATGATTTTACAAATGATTTGGTCTGTCTAAATGAGATGAGTAGTATTGCGAATGGACTGTATATTTTTTTTATTTTATTTAATCCTTCACAAACTGTTGCTTGATCTAGTATAAGGGCATCTCACTCTTTTTTATATTTATTATTTCCATTCCCTTTCTGAATTTTCGTTTGAAATGTACAAATAATATATTTTGCAAATAAAGTGGTTGCCTGTGCATTTTTTCATCTTGTACTAAAATAATAATAGTTAGGATTTATATTAATTTAGAGACTACCCAGACCAGGTAGCGCAATCGTTAGAGCTTTGACGTCGGTAAAAATGGTACATGTAGTGGTATAGCTCCCATGTTAACGCACAGGCAAATATAAGGGTAGTTCCACGACTGGTTGGCCCAGTGTCAGGATAATGTGACTGAGAGTGGTATCATGCCAGGTGTTTATGGCATGCTATACACATTGGAGGCAGCACTATATCTGCTTCAAGTGAACAGTCTCCAGATAACTGAAATACTGTTGGTGGGACGATTGTAAACAGAAACATAATATAAGGACTATATTTGATATATCCTGTTAATATGCATTCTTACTACGTTCAGGCTGGGACTGTATGGGCCAACTGTTGGCTGGTTCGAGACCTCAACATGCCGTTTGGTGGGATGAAGGAGTCAGGAACCGGTAGGGAAGGAGCAGCTGAGTCCTTGGAATTCTTTACTGAGGTCAAAACCATCTGTGTGAAGTTGTAGGCTTGAGGCTGGGTACCATCTGTTATAGTCTTAGTATTTATATAGTCAGTATTTGGTAACCATCTGTGTGCAAGTCAATATTTAGCTGCATCATGTGTCAAGGGTGGTCATATTTTAGGTAAAGGGACACTGAATAAAACAACTAGCTTTACTTCTGTGTCAAGTTATAAACTATTGACTGAAAATCATCTTTGTAGTAGATCAAAGAGACATTTTTGGGGTTCGTTTAGTGCCAAGTAATAAACTGTGACTCTTAGCATCTATGTGACATGATAAACAGAGACCTGGGTGTATAGTAACTACTTATACTTTTCCTGTCTCTGAATAGCCTGTGAACTGGGTGCATAATTATTCCTAATACATTCCTCTCTCTGAACAGATCACAAACTGGGTCTATAATTATTACTAATACATTCCTGTCTAAAATTTCTTTTATATAGTGTTCTTGCCATTTATTGATATTAAATTATATACAGTGTACTTGTAAACAAACATCAGTATTATAATATGTATTTACACAGTAAATACATTTGTATTTATGTTACTCTTAGAGAAATAAGATAAACTTACACCACAGACCTCTTTTAAAAGGTTTTATTGAGCCTATAATAAGAAAATAACATTATTAACAAATGGAGTATAAGAGTTTGCTAATATTTTTCCATGGAAAAGCATTTTTCTTTTCTTATTTATGACTTAACTGTAAATTACACATGCTGTAAAGGCCTAATAATTAAAAGGTTGAATAAAAATAATGTTAATAATATATGTAAAAAAAACCCTCACAGACCATTAAATTGATCTCATTCAATATGCATTACTGAGAAGTATAAAGCAAGCAAACAGTGTTATACTACAGGATTTACAACCTTAAATCTGTTGTTTTGAACTGACTGATGCCATTTTTGTTGTGACTTCGAGTTACTACTAATTCATGTCATACCTGAAATATTTTCAAATGATATTAAACACACTTTATTCATGTATTGTATTACTGTACACGGTCTCATCTTTCAGAATGAATGTGCATACATGTAGGATGTGATTTGATTTGATTATGTAGCTGTTTTATATGTTGTTTTTTAACGTTCATGTCTTATCCAATTTGCTCAAGCTTACAATTTATTTACTTTTGTACAGTGTTGTTGTTTTGTGTAAGAGTTGTGAATAAAACATAGTTTTACCCATCAATGAAGTAAAACATCTCAGTAGCTTAATTCTACATTATGTGGATATCCATGGACAAACACATGCAAATCATTTATATGTTCATGGTGACAGGTCGAATATAAATACTTTTGATGGTAGTTTATCTATAAACTTATTTCCGGCTGCAGCAATGATTTATCTTAATTATTGATTTTAAAATGTCAAAAGCGATGACAAGTGGGTCATAAAATAGAGTAATCTAGTGGTTTAAAACAGTCATTTCTGGCTCTTTCAGTTTTTTTACATGCCTCTAAATTGACATATTATTGAAATACAGTAAAGCATGTGACTGATATTGCATAGTCTAGTTAATTGAAAATGGTGCTTTATATGTAGTTAACTGTTGGACCCAGTAATTTTGAATGTCTAGAGCCAATTGTTGTTGATTACTTTAATTGTATAATTTCTACATAGGTACCTTAAAGTATTTGTGTGCTTTTTCTTGCCAGCATTTATTTAATTTTACATTTATACCTTATAGCATTTGTGTTTGATTTCTTGCTAGCATGGTTTTTTAACCTATTATATTGTTTACATATTTTCTACAATCACAAGAGTGCCAAGTGATGTTGATCAAGTTTGTTTGCCATGGTGCTTGCTGAAGAAATAAATATTCTGGTATATTTACATTTTGTTTATTTCTATCTAAAAAAATGATTAAATATTCAAGTATAATAATTGCCAGTGTTGTTCTGAAAAGATGTTTCAGTAAAATATTTAATTATTTTGCTTCTCAAATGAAGCACTGGGGAAATCTTAGTTAAAAAAATTACAGCTTCAGAATATTCTGTGTTAATCTGCATAAATTTAATATACCAGTACAAGTATAATAGATATATACATAAAAAGCAGACACAAGTATCAGTGGATAACTTTCTCATACAACCACTCTGAACATATAACCATGTGAGCTTACAAAAATTATTTTACTTAGCTTTTTAATACAGCTTTTTAATACAAAGGTATAATCATTACTGTCTACAGTAAAGTTTCCTTTGGCGATATTTCAGGGAAAACAAATATTACAACTGTCTATTATTCAGACTTATTTATTGAAAAATATCTAATAGATTCCAATAAAAATCAGTATCTGTCTTAAACAAATAAAAGAATACATAATATGAATGCCCACAACACCACAGGTCCACCAGCATACAAGTTTGAAGCAACAGGTACAGGTTTATCTTCATACAATTACATACGGATAGGTACACCTGCATGTAAGTGTGTACCAACAGGTACACATGCATACAAGTGTGTACTTACTGGTACACCTGCATGTAAATGTGTACCAACAGGTACACATGCATACAAGTGTGTACTTACTGGTACACCTGCATGTAAGTGTGTACCAACAGGTACACATGCATACAAGTGTGTACCAACAGGTACACCTTCATACAAGTCTGCACCATCAGCTACACGTGCATACATGCGTATCAATAGGTTCTCATACGTAAAAGTGTGTAAAAACAGGTACACATGCATTCAAGTTAGTGCCAATGGGTAGCCATGCATGCTAACACTTCCTGGCACAATTTCTTTTTAAACATCCATCAGCAGGTATTCATAATATCAAAGCAAATATGGAATGGATTAGGTGGTATCAAATGTGTAACAATCTAAACGCAGTTGGTCTTATCTGCTTTGTTCTTAATTTACTCAATTGTGTCTATAAATGTCAGTCATAAACAAAGCACTGGTTAGCATGATAACAAATTACTATTTAAATTAAGTATTTCATTTGATCCTGTGTATCTAGATGTCATGAACATATGCTAAACTGTGTCTCGATTGCTTTTATGCACATTGCAAAACAACATAGTTACGAATATACAATGGTTATATCTGTCATTACCGGTCACCATGTTTGACATGAAGTTAAATACAAGACAAATATTGTGTAAACACATAATGCACTAAGACTTAAACAATTAAATATTAAAAATCAATGTATGTTATAACAATAAATATTGCAAATCCTTAACCGACTCTTTTTAGTCACAACATTGTGATTTTCAACATACAAGCAATTAATTTAGTACAATAACATGGCACATGTTGAATGTTTTTAATATTTCATACATTTATATCCACAAAACTGAGAAGATGAATGTCTAATTGAAGAACAGACTGATGTTTTCTGATGTCCACAATACCTGTATAAATGAAAATAAATATTCCTTAGGAATAAATAATTCTTACGAATCTAAACATAATTCCAATTTTAAGTTGACTTGTATTTGATACAACATTTCAAGCCAAACTTACAAAAAACATGCAGATACTCATATACTTTAAAACAATCTATGACATGTCCACCATCAGATATTTGTTTTGTTTTGCTTTTTGTTACATCACACCAAAACAATTAGCATCACATTTGCGACATCCATGTTATTGGTGGAGGAACACCCCATATATGTATGGATAAAACCACTGGCCCACCACAGGTCAGCTTGAAGACCTCTTCATATAAAAGTTCTATCCCTGTCCAGGATTAAAACTCACAAGGTTAGGGGCTGAGAAGTTTCCTGGCTTATAGATTTTAACTGTAGGCCTGATATACTTGTTAAAACCCTTTCTGAATTGAAAAATTCAGACATGTAGCTAAATACATACTGAAGACAGTGTGGATTAAAATCCATGATTTAAGCAATTCTTACTTAATGGTTGATGAATACGGGCCTAACAATCAAAAAGTGTAGATCATGATCAGCTGGCTGGTAGAAGTTGGCTGATCTGAATTTAAAATATTTGCCTAATCTTATCAATTTGTGGTCAATACTAAATAGGCAAATGGGTGTCATGTCAAGATGTGTTATATCATAACCGGTGTTTGGAAATCAAATTTATTATGAGTTTGATAATGAAAGTAATGCCAATATTCACACATCTAGGACAATTTACTGGTAAAAATATGCAGGTGTGTTAATAATAAGCCTCTTTCTAAAGAGTATATGTTATATATCTGAACGAAAAATATGCAAAGAAACATTATATATCACAAATGACATCCAGTGGAACATTAATTTTGCAGTCCTCTTAAAAAAATAAAGAAATAGTCATATAAAATAAAGAGCAAAACTTCAGTGATAATACCAGTAGGTTATGCTAAAAATTAAAACATGTAAAGCTTAACAATAAGGTATTTAAAACAAAATGCTTTACAAAACAGCTAAAACATAAACACATATTCTATCTTATAAACGTTAGTTACTGTAGCATACAGTTTGCATCATAATGCAACATCACAACTATGTTGTTTATTTATCTTAAATATTAAGATCTTAAGTAAGGATTAACAAATAAATATTTTCAAATCTATACTTCATTGGTAAATCCATTCCAAGAACTTAGTGAATGTTAGGACTTTTGTCTGCTCATTATATAAGCATCAAATCTTTGGTTCAAAGTGACATTAAATCAAATTTGAGCAATATTATATGGATAGGTTAGTATGGATAGTGGGGGGCAAGACAAAAACCCTTCCGGTCATTTTAGCATAGGTGGATACAATCCCCACCCCATGAATTTTATTTTTTTGTTAACGGTAATTTTATTACAGATCTTTAATAAGGCGAACATAATCTCAAAGGTTTTCATTCATTTGCAAGTCCAAATTTGAGAGAAACCTTAGTATAATGCAAGGATTCTGTCCGTCATGGAAAACTTAGGGGTGGTAGAGGTGGGTCATTCTGTTCACCTATGTATCAAAGTGACTGGAAGCTATTTTGTCTGGAGGTGGGGGCATGTGGAGGATTTTGTCCTACACCCTGGAGAGTGTTCATATGAAATAAAATGCTGAAATCTAACCACTTTTTTCTATTTAAAGACCTGAAAAACATTTGCATCTCAACAAAAAAATTCAGTTTGACAAAAACATTGACAATTACCAGAAGGTATGTAAACTACTAAAATCCTATTGATACAACCTACAACTGTAAGCTACGGCTAACAATTATCCTCCATCCTGTTCATAAACCTCTCTAAAAACTTCATCTGGAATAATGATAATAAAGGGCAATGAATGGCTCCTGCAATTTTCTCCTGATAAAGAAAACAGGAGGTGCACCCATACCCATTGTACTTAAAATAATTGTTAAGTTTCTTAATAAATCACAAATAAATCTAGAAGATAAAATTTAGATATAATTGTTTCCAAGGACAAACAGAAAGATGGGCCAGACAACTTGATTACAGCACACCTCCTCAAACTTCGTTGTGAGAGGTACTGTTACTAATGAACTGGTGTTGCCTTTTTTGAACAAGTTGTTTTATGCATTTCAATTCAATTCAATCAAATTTTAATTAAAGGGTCTGCAGTTGAATGATTTTGGAATAAGCAAAAACTGTTGTTGTTACTGATGTTCCTGCATCTACCTTTACAATCAGAAGAGCAACTTCTGACAACTGCCCCACAATACATTGTCTTTATAAGCTGTCTGGTAAAAAGGGGAGTTAGTAGGCCTGATATGTTAAATTGTAACTTTGTTACAAATTGATTAAAAATTGTAATTTATTGGTAAAATTTCATACATCATTGTTAACTGTGAGACAATAAAACAACAATTAAAAGATCTTTCACAAAATACAAAGCACTGACAGTACATGACTTGAATGAATGATTGTACGATTAATAAACAATGTAAAAGAAAATCTGCCAAGAGACAATAAAATCTTCCAGTATCTTAGTCAGAAGACATTAAAATGATGCATATAAGCGGAGAACAACTTTTGATACAAAATAACAATTTAGCGCTGTTTAAGCAGATCTTGCCTTGCATAAATGCTTTAAGACCAATTCTAGTTAAAGTTCCTCTTTGTTGAGCCCTTTCTGTTTCACCAGGGTGTCACAGTACATCTTGTAGACATCAGGATTAATGTCTGTACTGGCCTCATATCCGAGATCCTGAAGTCTACGAAGCGCCCAGTCAAGGCCAAGGTTTTCCTGCAAGGCAGCATACAGCACTCCCAGATAGGCTGCAAATGGATAAAAGGAAGATAAAATTAACTCTATGAAGAAGTGTTAACCTTTCACTATGTGGCATGATGGCTACTAATGTCCTGATTATTCCACATACTTATTCCATCATTTTTCATCATAAGTAAAATACATATACATGTATATAGCAACAGTGATATTTTATCTGAATATATCTCCATTCTAAAAATTAACCCATTCTTATTCTCAATGTCTGAGTTTTGATTTATCAATACAAAAAACTTCTATCAATGTCTGCCCAAGAATAAAATATAGCTGAAGAGGTTCCTGAAAGTCCATTCTTTGAGATTACGTATAAACACTTGCACACTGGTATTTCAATTACATATTGAAATTAGTATACATGTAAAGTAAAGAGTATATTAACAAGTATTTTAACAACACATCTACTAAGCTATGTTGACTTGACAGCACTTCACAAGTTGCAATAAAGAATATACATTTACACAGTATAGATGGGCCTTGCTTTAGTGCAACTTGTAGGCTTGGGGTATTTTTTAAATATCTCTGGAGCATTTATAAATATTTTATGACACTCTTATCACTTGTTTGTTTATAATTTCAGTTCTATGACATCAGATAGGACAAAAATATTGAGACCATTTACATTTAAGTTTAAGAGCAGTCTTCGATTCTTTTCCTAGATTTTTAATGACAAAGAGTCTTAATAATTACCTGTTCGCTGCCCAACAGAACAATGGAGCAGTACTGGTCCATCTTGGCAGGCCTGTTGTAGGGTCGCTCGTACCTTGGCAAACAGCTCAGCTGAGTATGTTGAGGTAAACTCAGCTGTTGATTAGACATTAGATAGATTAAAAATAATTCTCTATTTATTGTATAAGGAGAAATATGTGCAGCCAGAAGTCTTTACCCCAAGACATCAATGTGTATGCTGACAGAGCTAGTCGGGCCACTTACAAATTAAATATCTTCTGGTTTAAAAACAGTTACAAATACAAGCAAAAATAAAACATTAAACAACCTCAGGGCTGGAAAAGAGCTGATGTGAGTGCAAATCTTTTTAATATTATCTTGAAACAAAAAAAAGGTCTGGTTTTAGTTTATAGACTATAATTTTATTCAGGGCTGGAAAAATCTTCTTTCCAGTGACTAGTCCTGGACTAGTAACCGGGACAAAAATAACTTGTCCATAAATTTGCCTTGTGTTCAATTAATAACCACAACAACACATTTGTCATATCTACAACTTACAAACAAGGTATAACAGGTTGTTTCTTTAATTTTTGTCAAGAAGCTTTATGTATAGCGCATTGTAATTGGCTGTTTTCAGACTAGTGCGTGCATTGTACATAAACCATCTTTACATACTGTTGATAAATGCTCCTGGCATGAAACTGATTGTCTTCATCGCTAATTAGAAACCACTGTTTGTTAGTTGTCAAACTGACGACTTATTGACGTCATTGATAAATCAGTGAATCTCAGTTGTTGTGTAGCCCTAGATAATTAATAATTTTTTGTTGTAACCTGAACAGTCAGCAATTTTGTAAATGCAATCTGAGGAGTAAACTTTCAAACAATATGTCTTTATCAAACAATTTCATCACTTGGCATAACACATCATTAAACAACTGCGAATAAAATGTACTAAAACACTATGCTTACGAATAGGAACATGGTAATATTTCAAAGATGAATTTTCCTTGATGAATGCTCTCTCAAAATTTTCATTATATCCGATATCATCCCCAAATTCATCTGGATTTTCTACTTCAAAATTAATATGTGATGATTCACTGATGTAGTCTGGACTATGATGAGCATTAATTCTGTTTCTTTTCAAGGTAGCCCTGTCTTGTCTGGGAGGTTCGTTGTTGGACCCGTAAGAGGAATTAGCATCTTTAACATTGAGCAGTGTGACCACCTCTTGTGACGGCTTCCCTTCATGAGTGACTCCTAGTCTCATGTTCACTATGCTCTTAAACCCTGTGGCTTCAAGTCTTTTCACATCACACTTCCGAATCTGACCAGCAGTGAAAATATTTTTGGTCACAGGATGTGCCAACCAGAAATCTAACCATTGCTCAGGCTCACAGTTATGTTTTGGCGGGTCGTCTACAATGTCTTCCCCGGTAATTTTTGATACAACCATCCTTAAATCTTTGTGTGTAAAATCCAATCCCATGGCTGCAGTAATGCGATAGAAATCTTCACTGTAGATTTTAGGCTCAAAACTTGAATTATACTTTGTCTGGTTTGCCATATACATCAAAGTGACAAATGTTATTGTATAGCCACGGTCACAGTGCAATAAAATGGGCTTTCTCATATCTTTTATTGTTTCTGAAAACTTTCTGACAGTTTCTACACTCCCCCAGTCATCATTTGCTCCAATGAGGGCTGCATATTGCAGGCCTAGCATATGGGAAGTGGCCCAAGCTTCTGCAGTTGTCGGCAGGTATTGACCACCAAAATTACCGGCATCTTCTGTCTCATAAATGAACAATGAAAGGATGCTTCTAAATCCCCCTTCCGATGCATATTTGATCTGACGTTCTGATAATCTTCCAGCCACATGAAAGTCAGGTGTGATTTCCTTAGCCCACCATAGTTTCTGTGGTGTTTTCAAGCCTGGAATTGATCTTTTGACAGTTGTATTAAACTTGCGATTAGTGTCTGAGCAACTCAAATGAAATAAAAAAAGAAACAGTAGAACGACGATTATAAGCGAATGTGTCATATTTGGTGTGACAGATGACATGTGCGAATTCTGTAAAGATTCTGATTTTATCCCATATAATAGTGTTTAGGACTAGGAGTGGTAAAAATAGTCCAGTTTTAATCAGCACAACTTAATCACCAGAATTTCGTTGATTTAACCGTTTGAAGATGCTATCAATGACTTAATAACATAAACGTGGACACATCACGTTGCATGTCTTATCTCTAAAAAAATGTCCCCGGTTTCTATTGTTTACCGTCTCATGGTTATTTGTCCATAGTCGAGGCGGTGTAAAGGTAAAATAATCCATGCTTCTGGAATTTTCGCGATGTTGTACTGTTCCAAATCATTAAATTCATTAATGAATTAAACATTCAAATATCTCAATACAGGCCGTTACATTCCCAATACAAAAACAATACATAATACATATTAACTGCTTATATTGCCGTGATTTGGCGTGTACCGGTAAAATGGAACGAGGTGGCGTCCTGTGATAGGACAGCCTGAACATGAAAGAAATATCTGATTGGGTGATTCAAAGTTAATAAGATGCGAAATATATGAAAGAACCAGGAGAGAGAAAGAGAGAGAGAGAGAGAGAGAGAGAGAGAGAGAGAGAGAGAGGACTAAATATTAATTTCTTAAATAACCAAATAAACAATAAATCAGCGTTATCTGAAAAGGTCATGCAAAATGCTGTCCAGTGATGCCCTAGATCTGTGTGAAAGGGGAAGCATTTTACCCCAATCTTCATTACAAAAAATGGTATTTCCTAACTGATCACACAACAAAGATAGTTATTTTTAAACTAAGAATAATGAATAATTAAATAAGTTCATAATCACCAGGGGCGGATCCAGAGGGGGGCCGAAGGGGCCGCGCCCCCCCCCCCCCCCCCCTATTTTTCGACGACCAACAAAAAAAGTGTTAATTTATAAGGAAATTATGCCCCACAGATGCTTGGAAATCGCATCTCAGCGCATCTAGAATTCAAAATTTTCTGGGGGAGCCCCCTCCAGACCCCCGCCGCGCATTTCGCGCCTGCGGCGCGATCAGCTCCGGCCTGCGGCCGAATGTTACTCCCTCGGCCCCCCCTATTCTGAAATCCTGGATCTGCCCCTGATCACGCATTGCAATATCTTTATTTAATATGTTGAAGAAAATAGAAGGTGACAACAGGATCATGCGTTATTTGACGGGCACCACATTTTAAGGATGTGTTGTTTCTTTAAAAGTGCATCTACTGCGGAGTTCCTCCAATGATAACACTATTTTAGGAAGTTATAAGCAAGCTTATAAAAGCAATTCACTTAACCCGTCTTGCTTAATTGTCATATACGCTGCTTTATTTTGCATTCAATGTGTATGTGGACTTAATGATAACTGCATCTTAACTTTTTGATGAGGAGGAGGAGAAGGATTAAGATGAGGAAGAGAAGAGTGCATATTAAACACACGTCATGACATTTCACTTTCGTTAAAGTTTTCATTAATATTGATTTTCCTTTCTCGAAAAAAAAAAAAGAGATTGCACACGGATGTAAAGTTGATTATGATCTCATGTTTGTGATGCTAACAAGAGGTGCACGTTCACACTCAAAAGGAACTATAAGGTCAAAATTCAAAAGACGCACAGACGCAGTTGAAAAACGCGCGCAGCCAGGTAGAGTCTACACAAAACTAAAACAAAATATTAGTTCCTCACAATGACTTACATTAAATTGCATAGTTTTGACTTTAAGATAACTTAAAAGCTCAACTGCGGCTATTATTCTCCCAACCTAAAGGTGCCGCACTCATTTAACGGGAATGATTTTGTGATGATTTTTTTTTGAAATCGGAGATAAAAGTACATAGTTCTATTCATGTCAACATATCCCGGAAGTTATGACATACCATACTAGTGTTTTGTTCTTTTGGATAAACGTATGCGTAATAGGCCTAGACGTTATTTTCAGCAGATATTAATGTTAATACAATGTGTATGAACTACTTATTTCCTTCGCTGGCAAACCTCAATAAACGTTAATAAACGTTATTATTTTAGGACTTTGTCATTTTAAATGATGGACCCCGGAAGTCAGCGATTGACGCCTACGTGCTACATGTTCCTATGAATAAATACATCACTTAGCATCTTCTTCAAGAAACTGCTGTCTCCGCTTAGGATTCTTGTATGGGCGTTGTTTTTTAACCAATATACTTAAATATTAAATTATGATGCACTAAATGAAGCCATCTATTTTTACATTTAGACTCGTTACGAATGATCAGACAGACCGATATAGGCAAGGCCAGTGATAGTTTGAAATAATTTAAAGTAGATCGTCAAATAAAAATTCCTAATATTCATTTGTGTTTTAAGTTTTCTTTGAACATGAAAGGTAGAAACTTTTACATGGAGGTTGCCATAATGATGATACTTTTTTTTTCTTTTTTATAAGATAACATTTAAGACTAATACCATTTAAAAAAGAACAAAGATGTATATATATGACTTTATCAATATTGTTAAATATACTCTTTAAAACTTCTGATATTTCTAAATTTTTATCTCTGGTTTAGTATACAGTTTAAGCACACAACGTTAATTAATTTAATTTTGCCACGTTCAAGAAGAAAATGATTTTTTTAATACTTCGTTTAATGAAAAGTTTTAAATAAGAGTTTTCGTCGTGTACTCTCAGAAAATATGTAGTGAAATATTGAACTTGTTGTTTAGTTTTGTTTTCTCACCAGTATACAAAACATAACAAATAACTAGGTAAATGACATTGTTTACTACTTTTATACAATTGTACGTTCATCATTACAGTTCTCTTTAGATTTTTTTCCGGTCAAGCCACACGATAGCCATTGTTTTTCTGTTAGCCATATGTGTTAACAATTAAGTTCTCAAAAAATTAAAGCGAAATGACGCATTTCTTCTGGCAAATCTGATATTTTTCTACATCTTCAAATATATTCAAATAGTTTTTTCCAAGTGACTGGAATTAGCCTTTAAAAGGGTTACTAGTGTTGGTAACATGTACAATATGGTTTGGGATCAGTTATAGTTTTAAACTTTAGCTCGTCGAAGAAAGAAAGAAAGTACACTTTTTTGACATTTAAGATATATTAACAATCATGTTCTTCCCTGTCAACGGGAAGTACGTGTCTTATATGCTGGCCTGTTCAAATCCTCTATAGTACTTGAATTATTGACATTAAAATGTGCGATATAAGCGAATGAACGACTTCCGTACCACTTCTGGTCAGATTGCAATGTCGATAATGTGAAGTCTGAGCTCTGCCCTGGTATGTGTTTTGTAAAGCAGTAAAATCATAACAATTTCTTCATTTCAACTTATCCTTTCCTGAATTAACCTAGTGTCCTCCTCCTCCTCCTCCTCCTTATTTTCATCAGCAGCAG
This sequence comes from Sinonovacula constricta, assembly GCA_007844125.1. Lineage (NCBI taxonomy): Eukaryota > Metazoa > Mollusca > Bivalvia > Cardiida > Solecurtidae > Sinonovacula > Sinonovacula constricta. The sequence goes on from CM017562.1 coordinate 52,705,843, forward strand.
TAGAGCATCAGAAGCTCAATAGCAGATTTATTAAAAATAATGAAAATAATTTATGAACAAATAGGATGCATGAATATAAAGAACTTACACGTATTTACACAAAAGGGAATTTTTAGGTCTTTCCTGATAGGATATACATATTAGTTACAACTATAATACAACCACGTTAAAATTAAATATGAGATAGATATTTTATTGAATATTAGAAAGACCATTTGGCCATCAGTACAGTATGATATAATTGACAATAATATATACGTACGGTTCAATACAATATGCCTATAACATTATAAACAGGATAAATGACAGTTTTACACTAAAATACTATCATCTTAATTGTACGTAGTGTATCCTTATTTGAGTATGTATGTTTATTGACGTTGTTTTATTTTTTTACATAAAATCAAATTATGACACATTCTTAGACTTCACTGGTAGTGTTTCACTAATTTTGACCGTCTCATAAACGATTGATAAACATTCGTAGAATTTTTTTTCACATGTGTTTTATTTTAAATGAACACCACTTGGAAATTAATCACATTCTTCTAATACAAATTGGAAACATATGACTTCAGCAGTTTTTCACAAATATCGATGTGTACAACATTTAATTAATAAATAACAAAATTTACAAACGTCATGATCAATTTTGGCTCGATTGTTGTACGAAATAAATCTGTACTGATGTTAATTCATTCTTAAAAGTACAAAGTGTAAATTAATCCTACCATTACCGGTTAAACTGTATAATACTATATAATTGGATCCATACATTAAAATTTTGCACAAAACGGTGTTGCAATACTGTAACAGACGATTATAAAATTACATCTTTAAAATCATGAAAGGTTATTAGATGTTGTTCTGAGATGGAAAGATCTGTGCACGTGCTTCATGCGACATCGAGACCGCGCAGAGCTCGAGGTGTTTAAGTCCTTAGCTCAAAGCAGGACTTGAACCCATGCAATGAGAGGCTAAGTAAATAGGGGATTTACAAATCGACGAGTCTACTACTATGCCATGGGCGCACCCAAAATGATATTTTGTGCATTCATTTTACTGCACACCCACCAAAATCAGAAGTGGGCATTATGGGATGTATTAAGCACAAAGATTTACTACCAGCATTAAGTAAGTAGTTCAGAATAAGATATTGGTGTAGTAAATCATTATGTTAATGCTATTTTCTGTTCTGTAACATAAATAAATACATGTATACTTTAAAAACTCCAGCCAACCCTTTCCGCATCATTCTGATTTTTTTAACAACAGAATAACTGTTCTACAGATCAACTTGTTCCGTCATTAGCCTTACTTCAAATCTGTTTTGGATTGTTTAGAACGATGTTAGTTTAAATCAACTGATCTGGTTTCTGGAAGGAAGTTTTTGAGGGAAGTTAAGCAATTAACGGGATATGAATTATTAACACTTAGCTTGCTTCATTTGTTAACAATCCAGACTTATTCTGTCATTTTCCTACATTGACTTGTAAAGTTGCCTTGACTCATGAGCAAATATTGCAGATACTGATCAGACAGCTCCCAGAAGCGAACTGGCTTATCTGGATCTACACTATTTGCCAATGCCATATAAAGCATGCTTAGCAAGCTAATGGTTAAGTGATGATTATTAGTATCATTTGTTATCATTTGACAACAAAATCGAAATATCAACTTAAGTTTTAAATGGGTAATCCACGTAGAAATACCATTTACATTGTACCATTAAGCATTTCGTTCTTTTCCAACAGAAAATGCTTGCAGGTTTATGTATCATTTGTATCTGTACAACACCAAATTAATGAATGCAACATAATGTTTCTTTCTTCCAACATTATCACAATTTTATTTTAGTTTTAAGTAAATATCTTTTGAGACTTGGCAAGAAAACTATTTATATAAATATGCACTTGAAAAATCTGGGCAATCATTCATTTACACAAATTAGTTTAAAATGCTATATATGCTACAAGAGGCAAGACATTGGGAGATGAAGGCCTTTCCCCACAGTGTGACAAAGGTGACAAAGGTGTTGTGAATGTATGTCATGTGATGACACTGCTGCCTTTCCCCACAGTGTGACAAAGGTGTTATGAATGTATGCCATGTGATGACACACCTGCCTTTCCCCACAGTGTGACAAAGGTGTTGTGAATGTATGTCATGTGATGACACTGCTGCCTTTCCCCACAGTGTGACAAAGGTGTTATGAATGTATGCCATGTGATGACACACCTGCCTTGCCCCACAGTGTGACAAAGATGATGTGAATGTATGTCATGTGATGACACACCTGCCTTGCCCCACAGTGTGACAAAGGTGTTGTGAATGTATGTCATGTGATGACACACCTGTCTTGCCCAGTGTGACAAAGGTGTTATGAATGTATGCCATGTGATGACACACCTGCCTTTCTCCACAGTGTGACAAAGGTGTTGTGAATGTATGTCATGTGATGACACACCTGTCTTGCCCACAGTGTGACAAAGGTGTTGTGAATGTATGCCATGTGATGACACGCCTGCCTTGCCCTACAGTGTGACAAAGGTGTTGTGAATGTATGCCATGTGATTACACACCTGCCTTTCTCCACAGTGTGACAAAGGTGTTGTGAATGTATGTCATGTGATGACACACCTGCCTTGCCCTACAGTGTGACAAAGGTGTTATGAATGTATGCCATGTGATGACACACATGTCTTTCCCCACAGTGTGACAAAGGTGTTGTGAATGTATGCCATGTGATGACACACCTGCCTTGCCCTACAGTGTGACAAAGGTGTTGTGAATGTATGTCATGTGATGACACACCTGCCTTGCCCACAGTGTGACAAAGGTGTTGTGAATGTATGTCATGTGATGACACACCCGCCTTTCTCTACAGTGTGACAAAGGTGTTGTGAATGTATGTCATGTGATGACACACCCGCCTTTCTCCACAGTGTGACAAAGGTGTTGTGAATGTATGCCATGTGATGACACACCCGCCTTTCTCCACAGTGTGACAAAGGTGTTGTGAATGTATGTCATGTGATGACACACCTGCCTTTCTCCACAGTGTGACAAAGGTGTTGTGAATGTATGTCATGTGATGACACACCTGCCTTTCCCCACAGTGTGACAAAGGTGTTGTGAATGTATGTCATGTGATTACACACCTGCCTTGCCCTACAGTGTGACAAAGGTGTTGTGAATGTATGTCATGTGATTACACACCTGCCTTGCCCTACAGTGTGACAAAGGTGTTTTGAATGTATGCCATGTGATAACACACCTGCCTTGCCCTACAGTGTGACAAAGGTGTTGTGAATGTATGCCATGTGATGACACACCTGCCTTGCCCTACAGTGTGACAAAGGTGTTGTGAATGTATGCCATGTGATGACACACCTGCCTTGCCCTACAGTGTGACAAAGGTGTTGTGAATGTATGTCATGTGATGACACACATGCCTTCCCCACAGTGTGACAAAGGTGTTGTGAAAGTATGCCATGTGATGACACACCTGCCTTGCCCACAGTGTGACAAAGGTGTTGTGAATGTATGTCATGTGATGACACACCTGCCTAGCGCTACAGTGTGACAAAGGTGTTGTGAATGTATGTCATGTGATGACACACCTGCCTAGCCCTACAGTGTGACAAAGGTGTTGTGAATGTATGTCATGTGATGACACACCTGCCTAGCCCTACAGTGTGACAAAGGTGTTGTGAATGTATGTCATGTGATGACACACCTGCCTTGCCCACAGTGTGACAAAGGTGTTGTGAATGTATGCCATGTGATGACACGCCTGCCTTTCCCCACAGTGTGACAAAGGTGTTATGAATGTATGTCATGTGATGACACACATGCCTTGCCCACAGTGGGACAAAGGTGTTGTGAATGTATGCCATGTGATGACACACCTGCCTTTCCCCACAGTGTGACAAAGATGTTGTGAATGTATGCCACGTGATGACACGCCTGCCTTTCCCCACAGTGTGACAAAGGTGTTGTGAATGTATGCCATGTGATGACACGCCTGCCTTTCCCCACAGTGTGACAAAGGTGTTGTGAATGTATGCCATGTGATGACACACCTGCCTTTCCCCACAGTGTGACAAAGGGGTTGTGAATGTATGTCATGTGATGACACACCTGCCTTGCCCACAGTGTGACAAAGGTGTTGTGAATGTATGCCATGTGATGACACACCTGCCTTGCCCTACAGTGTGAGAAAGGTGTTGTGAATGTATGCCATGTGATGACACGCCTGCCTTTCCCCACAGTGTGACAAAGGTGTTGTGAATGTATGTCATGTGATGACACACCTGCCTTTCCCCACAGTGTGACAAAGGTGTTGTGAATGTATGCCATGTGATAACACACCTGCCTTGCCCTACAGTGTGACAAAGGTGTTGTGAATGTATGCCATGTGATGACACACCTGCCTTGCCCTACAGTGTGACAAAGGTGTTGTGAATGTATGCCATGTGATGACACGCCTGCCTTTCCCCACAGTGTGACAAAGGTGATGTGAATGTATGCCATGTGATGACACACCTGCCTTGCCCCACAGTGTGACAAAGGTGTTGTGAATGTATGTCATGTGATGAAACACCAGCCTTGCCCTACAGGGTGACAAAGGTGTTGTGAATGTATGTCATGTGATTACACACCTGCCTTGCCCTACAGTGTGACAAAGGTGTTGTGAATGTATGCCAGCTGTTTGTGTTTACTGTAGTGTCACAAATATCGCAAATAGTTTTAATTATACATTTTAGGTTTTCTACAGGTACTTCTAGTTAGGCATAAATTTAAGTAAATTAAATTTCATGAAGAAAGCCTAGTTTGTTCTCAGAAATTTTTATATTTGTTGGCACCTTAAACTTTCTTTTTTTATCAATATGCAGACAATGTTTCCATAACATGTATATTTAAATTATTTTACGATTGAAGATCCATTTTTTTGTATGGCTAAAGAAAAATTAAACAAACTCAGACATTTTTTTTATATTTTTATTGTAACATATTTACAACAGTATAAGTTTCACTGTGGGAAGAAAGATGTTCAAATAGGACTGTAGGACATAATCCCCTAGTCATACCTGGACAAAATCCCCTACATCAGTTTTCCACTGGTTGACAAAATCCCCTACTTGCATAAATCCCCTACGGACAAAATCCCCTACTTTATAAATAAAGTATTAAGTTTCACATCCCCTACTACATACATAATAAAGCTGATATATTAATATGGAATATGTATAAATGACATTTACTATCTTACACAGTACAACTGTACATTAATTTTGTTTAATTATTAATCTACAGAAGAAAAATATTTAAGTTTTAATTAGTGACAAACACTTATCTAGTTTATAATTGATGATTGATTAAAAATGATGTTACATTGCAATTAAAATACCTAGTAACAATTATTGCAATCATTGTATAATCATTTAAAGGTCTAATTTATTTTTGTGACAAACACAACAACAATTAATTGCAATCATTGTATAATCATTTAAAGGACTAATTTTTTTTTGAGACAAACACTGTCTTTTAGAGTGAATCATCTCACAAGAAATCATGTATATAAATATAATACATTTCCATAATGCTTCACAATCCTCACAATGGAGGTTATCAGAAGCAACAAAGGTTCTGAAAAACTATGTCTTATTGGGTATGCCTATACAAAGTCTACTGTCAGATGGGAATGCTGCAAAGAGGGCAGCATCAAGTGTACAGGAGCACTAGTCACAGACTTAGAAGTAAGTTACCACACTCTGCTTCTTTATTTCAATCATGTTTTGCTTATTCAAACTTTATAATATATAAACAATTTAATGTTAAAGGTTATGAAATGTTTCAGCTTTATTTTGTCTTTAATTTACACTATAATACGGACTATATCTTTTTTCTGCAGATTACCACGGTGAAATCTGAAAAGGACCACACCCATCCTGCAGACCACTTCGAGGTAGCATCAATGAAAGTAAAAGCGGAAATCAAAGCAAATGTTCTAAGTCAGCATTCTAATCCCAGCGCTGAAATAGCTGAAAAGATGTGCCAGTACCCTGTTCAGGTAGGTTGTCTCTTTCTTAAATTGAGAATTGCATACATCAAATTCATATATAAATTTAATATAATTATTAATACGATCATGGACAAAATGATATGTATTAAAGCAAAATGACTAAAGTAAATGTTACAGTTAATTGGAAATATTTATTATAGTTATTGTACTTTATGCATTCAGGTCAGAGCTGCCTGCGGAGATAAGGAAAGCCTGAAAAGAACGGTTCGTCGTGTGAAACGGGCAAATGTACCAAAAGAGCCTGCTTCGATACAAGAAATACCCTGTCCTCTTGCTGAAGAATTCAGAAAAACTGGTGGCACTGAGAACTCTGACTTTATCTTGTACGATAATGGTTCAGAGACTGATAGGATGCTTATATTCAGCAGTGATACTGGACTTATTTCTTGCGGATAGTGATTTGTGGTTTATGGATGGAACTTATGACACAGCACCATCCCAGTTCAGTCAGTTGTATGTCATCAGATCTGCAGTAGGTGACACATATGTGACATGCATATACCCGTTCGTACCATCAAAACAACAGTGTGTATGAGGAACTGTTATCTTCGGTTCTTGATTCTTGTTTGTTGAGAAACCTAAGACCAAATCCAACTAGAGTTGTAGTGGACTTTGAAATGGCCATACATAATGCCATAAAATCGGTGTTGGGTGACAGTGTGGAAATACAAGGGTGTTTCTACCATCTAACCCAAAGTACATGGAGACGACTTCAGAGTGAAGGACTCTGGGCAGTATATCTGTCAGACGAAGAAGTGAGACACTTTTGCAGAAAGATAGATGGTCTGGCATTTTTGCCAGTGACTGATGTCAGTGATGGCATCAGTTATCTCAGAGAAACTGCCCCAGAGTGTTTATCTGGTATAGTAGATTATTTTGACAGCACTTATGTATCAGGTGGCTTTAAGACAGTAAGGGGGGAGAATGGCTCACTAAGGTTTAGAAGGACTCCTCCAAGGTTTCCCCCACACACATGGAATGTCCATGAGGCTACCCTTAATGACCAAAGCAGAACCAATAATGTGTGTGAGGGCTGGAATAATGCCTTCAAAACATTAGTTGGCCATTCAAACCCCAGTCTATGGTATGTGATAAACTGTCTACAGAAAGATAATTGTGATGTTGAGACTGTGTATGAACAGCACTGCCAAGGACTCCCCCCAAAACGCAGAAAAAAACAAAAAGAACAATAAACAGCAACAGCGACTTAAACATATGTGCAGACTCTTTGTGAGCAAAGAGAAGTCCCTTGTTGAGTTTATGGAGGCTATTGGAAATTGTGTGAGGCTTCACTAATTTTCACTAAGTTCAATGTTGTAGTATAATTCTGGTTATAAAAAATAAATTGGCAAACTAGTATTGTAATTGTTGACTATATGTTTTATTTTTATTTAGGCAAATAAAATTTATATTTCTTTGATAAACATTTTTAAAAAATTGAACGACTATTTTTTTACTTCATGACTGTGTTTAATCTCTAATAAAGTCAAACATCTTTTCATTTCTTTTTGTTGCTAATTTATCAGTTTATCACAAGTTCTTCATGTATATATAAACTTATGTAAAAATATAATAAACAACTTTTTGATAATAGGTGGATTCCTGATAATTATGGTCTGATTTGCTTTGTGATGATTTTTATTTTACAGTTTGTTATTTTGCATAGACAATTTTCTGATAATAGGTAGATTCCTTATAATTATGTGCTATATGATGTGCTTTAATTTACAGATTGAAATTGTGCATGTTTTGTGTAGCCTGTTATGAAATTGCAAAATTTGTTTTTGTTGTTGTTGTTTTTAAATATATAATATAATGATCAACCTCAAGATCACAAAACACACATTTAAAATAAAAGTAAAATTAATAATATTTATTTAACTTCAGAATGTAGTAATAAATTGTAATTATTTAGTTTAGTTTAGTGTGCTTCTGTATATGTCCACATAATTCCTGATATTTTTATAATGAAAATCTGAAGTATTTCATGATAAACATTGTCAATAAATACTAATTTTTCTATGTAGGGGATTTTTGTCCGTGTGGGATTATTTATACTAGGGGATTTTGTCAGTAGGGGATTATGTCATGTAGGGGATTTTGTCCATTTTCTTGAAAATATACCTAGGGGATTTTTTTCAAAGGGGATTATGTCCGCATACCTTAAAATAGTCCACTTCAGGCTAGCCACAGTTTTGCCACCGTAGACTTAAGGTCCACCCTGGGACAAGCCTTCCATTTGTACCTGAACATCATTCTTCCAACAGTGTAATTTACATTATATGTGAAAGGCAAGCAACTGTATAAAAGTGAGAAATTTCTAAGGTGTATACTTTGTTATGTGCCTTCATAGTAACATCTTTCACTTCACTGTCTGCCTACAAGTTGAACGAACCCAATTTGTAGAACAATACATTGACTTGAATGATGTGACTACTCTGGATCTAAATATAGCACCAAAGAAAGTTAACCCTATGATGCGGTTTAGTCACATTGTGGGACGCAAGATGTTCAGATGGTCCATACTGGACTAGCCCCAGTTTTGCCGCTGTAGACTTAAGGTCCACCCTGGGACAAGCCCTCCATCTGGGGTATGGACAATTCTCAGCCCAGATTGTCTTACAATATGTAGCATACAATATGTAGCATATTGTTCTTAGGAGGTTACGAGTGTGACCAACTTTGCTGTATTGTCTTACAATATGTAGCATATTGTTCTTAGGAGGTTACGGGTGTGACCAACTTTGCTGTATTGTCTTACAATATGTAGCATATTGTTCTTAGGAGGTTACAGGTGTGACCAACTTTGCTGTATTGTCTTACAATATGTAGCATATTGTTCTTAGGAGGTTACGGGTGTGACCAACTTTGCTGTATTGTCTTACAATATGTAGCATATTGTTCTTAGGAGGTTACGGGTGTGACCAACTTTGCTGTATTGTCTTACAATATGTAGCATATTGTTCTTAGGTTACGGGTGTGACCAATTTTGCTGTATTGTCTTACAATATGTAGCATATTGTTCTTAGGAGGTTACGGGTGTGACCAACTTTGCTGTATTGTCTTACAATATGTAGCATATTGTTCTTATGAGGTTACGAGTGTGACCAACTTGCTGTATTATCTAATATGTAACAAATCATTCCTCGAATTTATGAGCATGACCAACTTTGCTGCAATGTCTTAAGTGATATGTAGCATTATTGCTCTTAGAGAGTTAAGAGATAATGATATTTTGCTCTAAAATTATCAGTGAAAGTTATCAGTAAACTTACCCAAATAATAATCGCTAAAGATTAAGCCCATGACCAAATAAGCTCAAGTGTCCAACAATACATTTTGTATTTTTCCTTTATCACAATAAATTAAGTTTATTACCAAAAATAATAATTATTATGAGCGTGACCAAATAAGTTCAAATGTCTAAGAATACATTGTGTATTTTGCCTAAATAATAGTACAAAGAGTATTTTTCCTAAATAATAACGTAATTAATGTTATGAGCATAACCAACTAAGTTCAAATGTCTAAGAATACAAAGTGTATTTTTCCTAAATAATAATACAAAGTGTATTATTCCTAAATAATAATCAATGTTATAACCGTGACCAACTAAGTTCAAATGTCTTAGAATATGAGCATGATAAACTAAGCTCAACTGTTAAACATCAGTGTATTTTTCACAATTATTATCAGTAATGGTTACAAGCATACAAACAAAGCAAACAACATCTAACAATACAGAACATATCTATTAAACCATGTACAATACAACTTATCAATCTTGCCATTACATTGTATATTCATTTTAAGAGCATGACCAACTAATCTTAAATGTCTAAAGATACAAACTTTACAAAGTTTACTTTTCCTAAATAAAAATCAATTAAGGTTATGAGTATGATCAACAAAAGTTACAGTTAAATAATATGTAGTCTTTTCTTCCCTTATAATAATTAATAAAGGTTTTGAACAAGACCAAGTAAGTTCACATGTCTAAGCATACAAAGTGCATTTTTCCTGAATAATAACCAATTAAGGTTATGAGCATGACCAACTAAGCTCGACTGCCTAACATCAGTGAATTTTTTTTACAATTATTATCAGTAATTGTTACAAGAATACAAAGCTTTAAAATCTAACAATACAGAGAATATCTATCAGCCATGTAAAATACAACTTATTCATCTTGGCAAACAATCTTTTTTTCATTCTGATTAATGAGTTGACAAGTGGTACATCTTAATAAATGTCTATTAATACTTATGAGGTGACAAGTAATAAGACCTTATTTTATTGGATTACAAGCTATAACAAATTTGAGGAGTCTGAGAATAATTAATATGACTGTAAAGTAAAACAACAAATATAACATTCTTAATTGTACATCATATTCTTTTAAATGCCCTATATATTATGTTCTAATGTGTAGCATGTCATGTAAGTTTTAACACCAATATTTGTATATCTTCATACTTAAGGTATTACAATAAAATAAATACAATTCTACATGAGGCCATGTTCAGAGTGATAAATACATACAGTTTATGGAGAAGTTATTATACAATATGTTCAGATCAGCCTTTACATTTAGTATGTTTGGTACACAATATTTTACAGTCATCATAAAAAAACAAGACCTTCAACACGAGACATGGGTTATTAGGCTCTTGAAATATCTGGAATAAAGTGTAGAAAAAGGCCTTCTGTCTAAACATTTTGAGGATAAACTGTGTCATAAAGGTACTAGCTTCATGTCTCCAAAGGAAAATGCTTAAAAAAAAAAACTCCAAAAGGAAAGGAAAAGAGGAAAATAATTTCACCTCTATTGGACTGTGTTACACACACATTTACATGGTGTGGTAATATACAGAGTTGTGTGCAGAAAACCGACTCGATGTGTTACACAAGGCGCTCAGCCTTATAGGACAACCAGAACTGTTTACATTTGACACACCAAAAATAACACATATAGCAGGTAGGAACTCTATGAATTATATGAACAGTATGAATATGAACACTATCAATAATATGAGTAACTCCAATTTTCCACCATTTGTGGGACAATACGCACAAGCAACACTGAGATAATACCCACAACAAAGTAGCCCAACCCCACCATGGGCTCTAGAACTCATATGACAATTTAAAGCTATCAGTCAGAAAGTCAAGAAAATAGCATTTTGCAAACTGTTATCTGTAGTAGTGTGGCATTTTCATATTTATTATGAAAATCATACTGTACAACAGTCAGTTACATGTACAGTGTTAGTTTTAGCGTAGTTCCTTTTTACCTAGTTAGTATTCATCTAGGCAGTTTAAAACGCACATAGTGCACGAGATTTTACCTTACTAAAAAGTCGTCAGTTACTCGTTAGACAGGCAGGGGTAAGTGTCATCTTATAACCTTGGCATGGTTGCTTCTTGCCACATTTCTTGTTGGCAAATGTAGTATTTATTTTGTCTTCATTTACAGTTAATTGTCATTTTTATTCTTTGACCATTCTAAAGGAATTGTGGTCTTTTTATTGAGAAAAGTGAAGTGGACCTGACTTTGACCCACATCTTGCATTCGTTATCATAATGACTTTTCTTTCCTTCAATAAAGAAATGACTGACATGTTTTAACTTATGACTATTGCAGCAAGTCACATGCAGAGCGCACGTATGAAAGAGGCATTTCATGTTATGAGACACATAGTCTCCATAAGTAAGAGATGTGTGTTTATTTGATATTCTTTCATATTGTGTTTTATCAGTTTTTCATGTGTGAATGGAGTAATAACATTAAGAATTAATGGACTCCTTTTCATAGACATGTTACACATGCAGTTGTCTTATTTCATGTTTAAGCTGAATGTTATGTATTCATGTTAATATAATTCATTAATATTTGAATTATTGTACATGCGTTTCATAAACCAGTTTATCATGTTTAATTATATTTAATAGTGTTTAAAAGTGTAGTTACATGTATTTATGTATATTTTGATACTATGATGCATGCCGTATGTTTCGAAAACGAAAAATATTCATCTTGAATAAATATACTGAAAAGTTAACAATGTCTTTGGACTCACCCCAGCAAGTAACATATCTGATCTTGATAAAAAAGAAAGTGATATTGACAGCCGAGTAAATGAAGCTGAAACATCATTATCATTCATTGGAGAGTAGAAAGACATACAAGCAAAATATGAAAAACCTAGAATCAGTAAATCTCTTGAACAATCGATGATCTCAATAGAAAAAGAACACACAGATCTCAAGCAAAGGCACCTGACAGTGAATACTGAAGTATGAAGGTTTATATGATATTTTACGGTATCAGTGAACACAACAGGCAACTGATGAGATATAACAGTATTTAACACAGAATTTACAGTACGTGAACCTTAAGTAAAAGAAACTTTTTACACTCTTAGACCTAGATGCATTTGACATTGCCATGAAGGAAACCTAACCAAACTCGACTAATCACTGTCAAATTCAACTATCACCAACAGAGAGAAAAAGTCAGAGATAGCATTTAAAAAATGTACAGACATGAAAAAATCAAATACAGGCATATCAGTTCAGCTTCCGAAGAAATGGCGGGAAGCTTGCCAAAAGTTGTCAACAGTCTATGCAGCAGACAAGGTCAAAGGGATCAGAGTGAAATTCATAGGGGGAAATCTCACATAAATGGCACAATGTATATACCTACAGATAATCAACAAAAATGGACGTCATGAGGATCTTACCATAACAAGTAGGAACATCAATGGTTTATCCAGGAAGATTTGTGATCTAGATTTTGTATTTGCATTTTGGGTTTTACGGCACACCAACACTTGATAGGTCATACGGCGCCCAGATTTTATAATTATTATTAAACCACATGACGTTACAGTATTAACTGAAACCTGGATATCAAAGAACACTTACTATAATTTAGAAATTAATGGATACGAAGCACATCATGTATGGTAATAAATTACCATGAACAAACAGAGGCATTTATCAGGGGATATATCTATATTAAAAATGAAATTAGTAATACTGGTTAAATAAGTATAGCCGATTCCAAACAATGTGGCATTATTTGGTTAAAACTGTGTTAATCACTCTTTCATTTTAATACTGATCTTTACCTACGCTGTGCTTATATACCATCATGTAATTAGACAAAATGAAATCCACATGTTTATCATTATAAACACCGACGTTAAAAAATATAAAATGATCAGAAAATTCATTATTAGGGGTGATTTAAACGCAAAAACTGACAATGAGATGACATTTGGACTTAGAAAATAATCTACCATCAAACAGAGTACTAATGTAGAGTGAAAAAGTTGATGAAAGTAGATTTGCCAGCATTTTTGCCGATACTGTGCAGCAAGATTTCTATCATTATAGCACATGGGCACTAATAAGGTGGCCAGGGACTGAACAATGTGGATTTAGCTGAGGTCAAGTATCACTTTTGTTTTGTTCATTCGATGCATGGTTTTTAATTGATAAGTTTGTTTATTGTGCTTTCAAGTAATTTTTTTTTCAGGCAAAGTTATAATGATTTAATGTAGTTGCTTAGGTGTTATTTACTTTTGTTTATTGAATATTTTTGTTTGCTGAATCTTTTGTGTTGCTTTTGTGTTCAATTAAAGAAATGCCTAGACCTAAATGAATCCATCGTGCGCCTAGGGCCTGGGATGGTGAGGAGGCTTAGGCGTCTGGACAGGGTAGAGTTGGTGCAAGAAGAGGCAGGACAGTGGCAAGGGGATCTCTGGCACGTGCAACAAGCAGAAGCAAGCGCTTGTCAGAAGTTGGTGTGGGGAGCGAGCCAATGTTGGAAGGTGAACTGTCTGGGCCAAAGGCTTGAAATCTGCCCTATTTGCCAGAAGGCAATGTTTTTGTTTTTAACCAACCAGCAGCTTAAGTGTGCATGCGGATATTGGTTTCAGTGTTTTGCAGGCCAAAAAAAACAAAATTGTAAACGAGCAACACATACAGCTGGCCCAACTTCTCTAGAAAACTAGCCAGCTGTTGATGACAGCAGGCGCTTAGAGCTGTCCAGTTCTGGTGAATTATTATAAAGGTCAGTACATGCTAGCAGAACTATCCACACAGTAGAAGTTTGGGATGGGATGGGATTGGATTAGGCGGCATTTCTGCGCCAATACTGTGCAGCGACATTTCTATCATTATAGCACAGGGGCACTTATGAGGTGCCAAGGGACTGAACCTGGCCGGTCAGTTATACAGACATCGACGGGTCAGGCGTAATGCTGTCCTCTTAGCCGAGCATTAGGAGGGAAGCCACTACTACCAACTTTAAAGTCTTTGGTTTGATCCGGCTGGGGTTTTAACCCACCACCTCCTGATCTGCAAGCCGACGCTCTACCACCTGAGCTATTACAGTCGGAACAGAAATTTGGACTCATGCACTTGCTTTATGCTTCCATTTTTCTTTCTGCATTCGCATAGAGCAAATGAAATTTTTAAAGTTCATGGCAAACATAATAGTGGTGTCATAAGTTAGAGTAGGTTGTGAGTAGGTGTTGTGAGGCGATCCATCTGTGCCAGCGGCCTTGATTCTGCCCTATTTGTCCGAAGGTAATGTTTTTTATTTTGAAGAGATAAGAGATGAACTAAACTCTGACATACTTTGGATTCAGTGGTTGGTAAGATTTTTAACCAAGGTAGAGGTGACTAATTGGCAAACAGAAATATTTAATCTCATTGTATATTTCTTTTCTCTACTTGACTTTAGTTTAATGGGAATTTAGGATGAAGAGGGCTCGACAAATATAGATGAGCTTTTGCCTATGGGCTGTAAAATTTATTCTTATTTGAGATGTTGCAACATGTCTGCACTGGTTTGTCATATCTGGACAATTAACAATGGATCAGTATTTAGATGACTTAAGGAGGAACTAAGAAAATGCAGGTCTGCAAGTTTTATGAGGACACACTTGCTTAGGTTCAGTGGTTGGCTCGCAGCCACCCTTTAGCAGAGAGGAAGGTTGATTCATTCAGAAATTGATATTTTTAGTTTATGTAGTAGATTCTGTTTCAAGGTCAGTAAAAAGAGTTTCATGTAACTAAAATTCGGAAACTTGCACTTTGCAGTAAAGCTGTCTGAGCCAAACAGGCCTTTCTATGTAGATTTTATGAGGCAATAATGGGTAGTTAAAGATCACATTGTAGGATATGGTTATCGGGTGACATTAAGCAGGACATGTTATTGTTGGCAGATTTTTTTTTTTAAATTTAATTTGTTTACTTATATTCTGGATGAGAATTGGTCTAATAACAAAAATGAAGCAAGTGAAGATTTTGCATGGTCAGCTGGTTTGATTTGCAGTTACTTGCTTGCTAAGGAGTGGGCATATTGTCAGTGGCCAGAGACTTTGTTCGGTAACAAGGTTTTGAGGGACCTAATATTTCTAGAACTGGTGCATGTTTTACTTGCACAAGCATTGTGGGGTCACCAATTAAGCAATCGCCATATCGTGTTCTATATTGACAGTAAAGCAATGGTAACCATCATTTAAACATGGATTGCTATATCGAAACACTAATGCAATTGGTATGTCCAGCTATTTGTATGTAGACCCTAATCAGGTATTCTGTTAGATTGTGCTGTTCCGAAAGCGATAACTGGCCGTTTCCTGTTTGTTTCGCTTTGGTGGTGACACTACCCAAGACTGGGCATTGCCATTTGGCAGACAGCCAAGTCCAAAAAGAAAAGTCGTTCTTATCAATATAGTTAATAACCAGGTTAAAACCAGGCATTTAGTATGTTTATATTTGCACATCTGACAAAGTTTGGATTTCGTCATTGAGCAGCCTGGCACGATTTGTTTCCCAGAATCAGCCATGGTTGCAGGTGGCAGAATTTCCATTAAAATTAGCACCCTATTATATTATAAATGGAAAACCTGTTAAATTCTACTGGTGGCACCCTATGTGGCAGGAATTTAAGCCTATTGGGGCATACATATTTGAGCCTATTGAAGCATACAGTCTCGGCCTTGTTGGGCATGCATTTTCAGACTACTTGAGCAACAGGCTTAGCCTAGTTGGGCATACAGTTTCTCTGGCATACAGTATTAGCCTAGTTGGGCATACAGTTTGAGCCTAGTTGGGCATACAGTTTTAGCCTAGTTGGGCATACAGTTTTAGCCTAGTTGGGCATACAGTTTCAACCTAGTTGGACATGCAGTTCCAGCCTATTGAGGAATAGTGAAGCATACAGTTTCAGCCTAGTTGGGCAGCCTAGTTGGGCATACCTTTGAATGTTGGGGTCTTTATTACGGATGGCTGTCGCCCTTAAGGACTTTTTGTCTGGTGTAGCTGCCTTGACAGTGGCTTAGCATGATGGGGACAGGAACCATACCTATATACTGCCATTACCAAAGTGACTTGAAAGTTGTATTGTGTTGTACAAATAAAGATGTAAATAAATGATTATTATTTTTAATTTGCCTTGTATTATATGGGCTGTTTGTTTGGGGATGTGACATGGGTAAAGGATGTTATTTCTGCCATTGTTTCTCTTAAGAAGAAAGCATATTGTTTTATTAATGATGTTAGAGTGGAGTCTGTTCACCCGTGTGGTGTCATCGTTCTTTCAGATTCAAATCTCCCAACAATATAGTGACGAACCATATATAGAAAGGAATCACTCAATAGTGAAAAAGGTTATCGAGTAAATACCTTGAATTAAACAATATCACAGAATCTATAAAAATGAAAATAATATAAATTAAATGTTACGCTCTTTTACAAATCTCTTATGGTAAAACGCTTTACTACATTTTGATAAATATAAAAAATCTAGAAAAAATGCACTTAATCGTAAAAGAACGCTATGATTGAACAACGATTGTTATCAAGCTTGAAAAGAATTCAATAAATCGAGAAACTAGAACTTAAGGTTAAAAAATATGCAAATTAAAATCGATTGCTGTGATAAAAAATGCTTGTATGTAAAAATTAAGCGTATTCAAAAAACTTGATTTAAAAAGTCTGAAGGAGCCCGCATAGCATCCCTTGCAAAAAATTACCCCAAATCATTTTGGAAAAATATCAAAACCCAATATCATCCTAAATCAAAAGACACTACAATTAAGTACCAATAAACGAAATATTCGAACGTTTAAAACAGATAATATGGAGTGCACCAATTATTTATTTATTTAATAAAGTCTTAATTCCCAGATGATTGGTCAGAAGGAGTACTTATATCTATAGACAGTATCCATGTGATGTCATAGGCACGGAAAAGACAGTTCAAGGCAGCCATCTTTGAAGGCAGAAGCTTATAATGCAGGCCAAAATCTGGAAATATGTGCTGCATTAAACTCACCACTGTGTTGTTGTTTTTTCAGTCTGTTTTACTGAATTTTATAATTTAACAGCTTTTATGAATTATATTAAATATCAACACTATATCTTGATATTTTAAAAGGTAAAAAAAGGTACAACCAAAAAAGATACTGTTTATTTTGTTTAAGAATGAGCCAATAATTTTTTTATGTCTATTCTTTGTGCATATTTTAAAAAAAGAATTGTATTTTAAAAATATAAATTTCAAGAGCTTTTCCAATGGTGATTAGCTTTTAATTTTTTGACCACAAATGAAGAAATTACAAGAAAATAAACCTTATGCTTCTATACAATTCATCTGAAAGTCTCTTGTAGTTGCCATCCGAGATGGCTGCCAAGATGAGGGATCTTCACTGAAATGGAAACTATATTTAAAGGCAGTAATCATGATGCCAAGAACTTTAGAGGCATAACATAAATATTCTAGCAAAAATATAAAACTTCTAGTTAACAGATTGATTGTATTTTCATATTACATGCAATAATCTCAAAAACTCTAGCTTACAACAAAAAATTACATGTAGTGTATACAGATTAGGAAAAAATGTATGATAAAATAGAACCTATCTTATTGTGGCAGAAACTATTTAGTGCAAATGTTAGCATAAATTTATCTCCGCACTAAAATCTATGTACACATCGGTAAAATCATCTATCAAATACGAAAATGATAAAAATGTTAAATCTGATCCAATCACTTCATATGTCAGGGTAAAACAGGGGGACGCTGCAAGTAGCATGTTATATCTATTCTTCCTGAACAACAGTCTTAAATGGTATCTAGGTGGTATAATGAAGTTGAATAATGTAAATATTTTCATACTATTGCGGATGATGCGGCCTTGTTTGCCCAGAATCTGGAATCACTCCAATCAATGTTAAATGATGTAGATAAATATTGTGAAAAATTTAATCTCAAGCTGACCGTAAATAAAACTAAAAATATGATATTTGAGAAGGGTCGTCCCACAAATTATGATTTCTAAATAAAAATTAGAAATTGTAAAATCATTCAAATATCTAGGCTTTTATTTACATAAAAATGGAAAATGGAACGTATCAAAGAAAAATTGCACAACATGCCGCGTATAAGGTACACTATTTAATCAAGTTGAATTACCGGTTTCGC
This sequence comes from Sinonovacula constricta, assembly GCA_007844125.1. Classification (NCBI taxonomy): domain Eukaryota; kingdom Metazoa; phylum Mollusca; class Bivalvia; order Cardiida; family Solecurtidae; genus Sinonovacula; species Sinonovacula constricta. The sequence continues at coordinate 52,724,436 of CM017562.1, forward strand.
AAAAGATTGTACTCTTTGATTTTCTAATAGGATTGACCCTCAACTATAGCACTGAGACTTGAGGTGCAGATAATAATAGAACCAGTTATAGAAAAAAAACATACTAAATTTTGCAGAATAAATTCTGGGTGTTAACATATCTACCAATCGAAATGCTCTTTAAGGCGAACTTAAAAGGATGCCCTTGTATATACATCGAAAACCTATAATAAAGGTGTTTAACATGAGTATATCTGACCACATATTGAGTGTCCATTGCAGGACTTTTAGAAGCTGCACATACAGAGGCAATTTTCTAGGATGCAGGGAATGACCATTGTTTAGGCAGGTAAGGCCAGTGCCATTGCCGTGTGCCAATTGCCAAAGCAAGAGGCCCATCAAGAGCATGCTTCTATTACCCCTTTTATCCCTCACCAAACCCATCACCCCCCATCCAACCCTCCACCCATCACCCCTCCAACCATCATCCAACCCCTCCACCCATCATACGATACTTAAAACTTGTCATTAAACTAAGTGATCTTAGTCATCCACATTAAAAAGTACATTTTCTTCCTAAATATTCAAATCATAATAGGTAATGAGAGAATGACAAAAACTTCAGAAAAATCTGCACATTTAAAGAGAGTGCAGTTAAGTATCAGCAGAAATACTGCACTGAATGAAATAAGACTTCCCAAAGAAATAGAAACTGTCATGTACTGGGAGTTTACATAAAAAATGGTGGTTTTGGTCACCAAGAGCAAAAATAAAACTTTCAAAAATGTCTGTTGTCTTTTATAACTATAACGAAATACATTTTGTTTTAAGATGTATACTAAGATACTAATTGCATTAGTATTATAGCATGCATTTTTAATATTGTTGTCTTTTAGTTATATTCAAATTGAAAATAGTTATTTATCAAGAGTAAGAAAGGGCATTTATTACATAACAATGTATAGTTATGTATTGTTTGTATGTGTTCATAGATGAAAACAACAAATTTTTAATTTGTCAAATCTTCTGGCAAATAAAGAATATAATAAAAACTTAAGGCTTCAAACCTTCAGTTAACTCTTACAGGAAACAACTTGATCTATATAAAATCTTCCATTGGACATCATAACACAACGTAATAAAACATCAGATCTTAGTCTTCCAACTAGAGGAGAGGGGATTGGATCTGCATATAGAGCCTCTCATAAAGGTACTTTGAAATATGTGGAAACTAATAATTTTTAAACTAAAGAAACTGGCAAAGGAAATTAAAGAAATGATGGCTTTTGTAAAGGAAGATTCCAGAACAGAAGATTCAGATTACAGAATCTGTATCTTCATTGAGATATTGTTATATTTTTGTATATATTTTCTCCTTTGTAAAAAAATATTGTATGGTAATAAGTGGGGAAATTATTTGTAAGTATCCTTATTTATTCTACAAGGAGAAAACAATGTGCAGTTTTATTTGAATATTTGGGATTGTTAATTTATTTGATAGGAAAACTATATGAATATGATGTCACATTTTCTTAGTCCAACTTGAGTCATATTTCTACCAAATTTTACCTAGAACAATCAAATTTGATTAAAGCACTATGTAGCTTTATTGCAATGTATCCACTGGTTATTGACAGAAAAGCTGGATTGCAAAATAAGCTTTAACCACATGCAGAGTTTTTCACCAAATTTTTTGTAAGTCAAACCAGTGCCATATTTCTCACTAAATCCAATATGAAACTATAATATCAATTGGTATAACCAAGTGGGCAGTCCGATAACTAAGTTGTCTGCCCTTGAGTACTCTCCAATGCGCATGCGCATTAAAACTTCCGGGGTATAAGTAGAAATTTTATCAGCGTGTATAACACACACATCGAGTGACATGGAAAGTTAATTAAAGAAAGAAACAAAACCAAAATGGAAATCGCCGAAATATTGCTGAATATGTAAAGGTGTTTATAGCGGGAAGGTGGTTGAAAACAGAACTGTTTCATTGCATCGATTTCCTCAAAACAAGCGACGCATTTCGATGGTATTATAACACTTCGCCCTCCCTTAACTGGTATTAGTTCGCCCTTGATTGGTAACAGCTCGCCCTAGATATGTAACAGTTCGCCCTTGCTTTATAACATGTCGCCTTCGGATATAAGTGTATACATCGAGAAAAAAAGTAAATTGGTTAATTTATTTATAAACATTCACATTGTATTTGTTTTCTTCGTCTTAATATACATTATGAGCTCTTCTGATATAAGTGTATACGCCACCCTTCGCCCTTAAAAATCTTTAAGAAATTAAGTAAAAAGAATGTAAACTTATTAATTTTGTATTATTTTGACACCATTCACATTAAATTTATGCTTCTTTTGTCTCCTTATTCTTTATTATTATAAACATTGTATCATTAGCATCGTAAATTATTATATTTTTATTTTTCATATTTTAAAATTGTTTGAACCAAAGAAAAAAAATCTGATTCTCCCAGTACAATATATGAACTGTTACTGTTCCTTGATTTAAATGCAATGTTGCGACCTAAAATATAATAATTATACTGTGTACGTGATTTATTTATTTCATATTTTATATTTAAATAAAATTCCGCTGTTGCAAGGATTATAATGTAACTTAGTTGCATACATATTTTGTTGCAAATACTTTAATAAGGTTGTCATACTCAAGATGACTTGAGTATGCAGTTATCTTATAATTGCACATAAAAGCGTGAACGTTAATTGGTGTTTGCCTACAGACATTTTTGTGATGATACCATTCGCACTAATCTTGATTGATAATTAGTCAGTGTGATCTTGATTAATGTTTACTGACATAGGCGTATATAAAAATTAAAATTAATAAATTGGTCAGTGTGTGATTGTTAATTGATTTTTGCCTAGTCATTATTGTGATGATAGCGTCAGCACTAATCTTGATTGATAAAGAGTCACCATGATCTTAACTGATGCTTGCCGTCATAGACGTATATAAGTGCTTGCAATTAATAGACTAGTCAGTGATTCAATCTCGCAACGTACGCTAAGCTTTATCACAATACAGTATGAAGAAGTCGACTAAGACGGCAACCAACTAATTGTATTTGTATGCATATCTTATAAAATATTATATATATGATACACTATATAACAAATTAAATCAAGTATAAACTTTATTTGACATCATTTTCCCCCTTCATCTAACGCGTGGAAATGGTACACTTATATCCGAAGTACTCATAATGCATATGAAGCCGATAGAAACAAATACAAACTGATGTGAATTGTGTCGAAATAATTATAAATAAGTTAACAAGTATACATTTTTGCTTGACGTATACACTTATATACGATGGCGACATGTTACTGATCAAGGGCGAACTGTTACCGATCAAGGGCGACCTGTTACCAGTTAAGGGAGGGTGAAGTGTTACTAATTCTTCTCGAGTTGGTCTCTCCTTTTCAATTCATAATTGCCAGTAATATCTAGCTTGTAAACGCCGATAATTCGCTCGATTAGCTGATATTTCCTTCAGGATCCAGTCAAACGACGATTCGCCAGGTCCTTCTTTAAATCTGTTAGCTTGAAATGGTCTAATTCTTAGTTGTTTACACAAGCTTCGTTGATTTCTTTGTCCGTGTCCGCCATCTTTTTTTTTACTTAGTCCCCAGAGGCTCGGCGGCGAGTTAGCCTCGCTTTGAATTCAAGGGAAGTAACCGAGTTATCGGACTGCCCAATAGAAAGATGAATACTTAGTTTCTTTTCAATCCATTAACTGGTTTTTATGGTAAAATCTTAATTGCAGTTGCACACTATAAACTTCAGCATTATAGCTATGCTGATGACAACAGGCATGCAGATGCTAACATTCAAATTCAGATAAACTGGATATTTCTGTTTAAGAATGCTCATTTAGGGAATTACGTCTAACGTCTCACAAATAAAGCCGCCATCCAGCTTCTACATCATTTGAGACAGGAGGCTAGTTATTTATAATTACACCAAAAATCAACAAGAATTGACCACCGCAGCCGAGAATCGAACCGCGGGCCTCTTGATATGACATCTGTCTATTCAAAGACTAGCTTAATTTATGTCCAAATTTAGGTTATCAAGTTCTGTTCAAGTCCTACAAATGCTTACTAAATAAGGATCCTTTGTCACATTATGGCTTTTGAGGTCTGTAGAGAGTTGAGACCCAGCTCAGCTGAGACCAAGTTTATCAATGTGCTAATCCAAGTTTAATTAAGGCTATCAAGTGGAGTCCAAGTCAAGGTCAATCACAAGGGTTAAAGTCAAGTAAAGACCAAGTCTGTACCCAAAGACATTGTATAAAGATGTATATATGTTACAGCCAATCTGTGAAATCAGACGTTTCATGAAATGGCTAAATTTTTTAGCCTTTTTATGAAATGACTAATCCACTCAGCCGTTTCATGAAACGGCTAAATATTACAGCCATTTCATGAAATGGCTAAAATCTCCATGTCAATGTTACACAGATTGACTGGTTCAGTTTCACCCTTTGATTATCTACATTGATTGCTTTGATCATGGTTTAAGTGACAAATTGTGTAACTAATCATCATCATATAATAATTTGATAATTATAATTGGTTTACTAAAGTATAATTAATAGTTACTTGTTCTGAATTTAATTACTTCTTATAAAAAGAAAACTTGAATTGTGTCAACAAAATGCCTACATTAAAAAATGTGTTAAATCATACTTTAATTACTATTAATTGATACTCATTATTGCTATAAAAGCATGTGTTTTTTTACGTTCATTACATTTTAACTTTGTAAGTGATTCAATTTGATTCAAAATGGATAATACAGCGGTTTAACTCAAATTCCGTGAAGCTTTGCTTCTGAAGTATACCCAGTGTGAGAAACATCTTCTTCCAAGGGATGTTTACTATAAGACAGTCAGTGATCTGAGGTTAGCAGCAACCACTGAAACAAAGATTCCTAGACATCAGTACTACCTCCTGTCCAAATATGAAATACTACAGTGTGGTGTGGTTAAAAGCTGATCAAGAGAATCACCTGAAGAACGTCCAGTGAATTATGTCACCATAGAAGATACGTATGATATAATCAAGAAAGCTCACATATCTACTGGTCATGATGGCCATGACAGAATGTTAAAACACATCAAGGAAAAGTATGCCAACATAACAAAAGACTCCCTTAAATTGTTCAAGTCCTATTGTGTTTGTCAAGAGAAAAGAAAATGTCCGAAGACCAAGGGTGTTGTTGTTTAACCTATCCTATCTAGTGAATTTAATTCTCGTGCCCAGGTTGACCTAATTGACATGCAGTCTCTACCTCAAGGGCAGTATAAATATATTATGGTTTATCAGTGTCATCTTACGAAGTTTGTTATCCTACGCTCCTTAACATCGAAAAGAGCAGTAGAAGTAGCCTATCAGCTACTAGATATTTTCCTTCTCTTCGGTGCCCCCGCCATTCTACAGAGTGACAATGGTTCTGAATTCACCGCACAGGTTACGGTTTCCAGACGTTTCCCCCACACTGACATTTCCTCCAGGATGTTTCCTCCCCTATATATATATTATATAGTAATGTGAAGATATACTATATAATGATGATATTGTTCTTTATGAAATATTTAGTATGATTGATACTAATGATACTTTACATAAACATGTTAAAATCATTCTTTTACTTAAAATATAAAAAGAAAGTTGGGGTTAGGTAGTTCAAAACAATATGTATCTATTGGATATCAGGTATTAGGTTTTAAATTAATTTTTTACAGTTTACTTAAAGTTTTTGTTGTAACTGTTTATGGTGGATACATATATAACTAAAGATGATTATGTATGCATTGATGATATAAAATATTAAACAATTAGTCATTTAGCATAAATTGTGTGAAAACTATTTTTTAATGTTTGTGTTAATTTATATTGCCAATAATGTGTTAAAGGTGTTGAAAAAAATTATTCAAACAACTCTGAATCATTATTTTAAATCCATTTAATTGGCATGTGCTTTTCTTTGATCATTAAAGTTCAAAGTTTTGATTAAAATTAATTAGTTTCTATGAAAGAAGTTTATTATTACAAGTTAAGCAAACTGTGGAAGTTGCCTATATAAAAGAGCTGTTAAACAGCATAGTTCATCCATATATATTGATAACACGTTTTATGGTAAATTTAGTACTTAACTGTAAGACATATTATTATAAATTGTGATTTGGATTTTTAAGTGTTTATGTGAGTGTTGAAATAAGTAATATGTCGGATTATCCGTGTATTCAATGCAAACGCCAGGTACGCAGTCGTCAACATGCAATTTCTTGCGATATATGTAGTAAATGGCAAGAGAGATTCATTGACATTATACCAGTTTGAATAAATGGTGCTACTTTGTGTAAACTGTGCTAGTCGAAAAAAACAACAACATTACTTGTGGTGATTATGAGGTGTAATATACTTATGTAATATATTATTATGTTAAGATTGTGTGATTTGAGTAAACTTTGCAAGTGAAAAGCAATAAAACATTTGTGGTACTGATGAGATGTTATAAATTATTATGTTAAGATTGTGTGGTTTTGGTAAACTGTGCATGCCAAGTGGAAAAAAAAATTATTTGTGATGATGATGAGGTATAATGTATTTTGTAAGCTATTATTATGTTAAGATTGTGTAATTTGAGTAAACTGTGCCAGTGGAAAACATTGAAACATGATTTGTGATGATGATGATGTTATTTATTAATGTAATATTTCTTTTAGTTTGTAAGCACATAGTAAAAATTTGAAATAATTGCAACTGAAAGGTATATAACACATGACTTGTGGTAATATATTAATGCAGATATAATATAAAATTACTTTCAACCAGAAGGCTTTGTTATTTCTTCATTGATATAAATCTTGTCATTTGTAAAGAAACATAATTGCTACTAAGCTGTTTAAAATGTGTCAAATACACATAACACCACATGTTTCACACCTGTTAATAGTCTTTGTACAGTTTTGTAGTGTAACTATCTCAAACAATTCACACATTTCACTCCAGTAAATGCTTGGTAAATCTCGAGTTATATATTTCAAAAACATAATTAACAAAATCAATAAAATAATTTACTATTTATTTTTGCATACAGAATTGAAAACTATATAAATGTTATGTTATTTGTAAAATTAATTTATGGTAATCTTGATTCTTTTAATAATCAGATGATTGAAATGTGAATATTATTTCTATATTTCTATATCATTAATTAAACTATTGTAAATGCAACAAACCAATGGTACCTCAAAATTATGTATGTATTTAAGTAAAAATATAAACCTTTCCAATCTTTCACAACGACTTTTTATATTTTATACATAAAGGGGAGGAAACATCCTGGAGGAAACTGCAGTGTGGGGGAAACATCCAGGTGAGGAACTTGCTTGTGGGGGAAACGACTGGATACCATAGGTTACATGTATCACTGAGCTGAAAGAGTTGTGGCCGCAGCTCGTTATGGTTCACAGAAAACCAAGACATCCCCAAAGCCAGGGCTCAGTAAAGGGAGCAATAAGTGACATAAAGGACATTCTGGTAGCCTGGATGAGTGACAACAACACCAATGACTTGACAGTTGGCCTGAAGTTCACACAACAACAGGAAAACTGTTCACACCATGCTGGTATAAACCAGACACCTTACAAGGCACTTTTTGGCGAAAAATCCAAAAGTGGTACTAACATCTTTAAGTCTGCCAAGTGAGATTCTGGAACGACTACAGTCTAAAGATCATCTCCAAGCTATCTGTGGTCAAAAGAATACATCTACTAGAACCGATGAGCCACAACCTACATCTGCTAGAACCGACGAGCCACAACCAGTGCCTGCATCCGATTCCAACTTGGCTCAACAGCACGAAACATATATATGTTAGCATAATCATTACTATATATTTTGTAACTAGATATTGCAAATATGATATTCAATATTGGCATGGATATAGTCAACTTGATAGTATTTTGAAGTACTTTTTTCTTAGTGTTTACTATGTATATATTAACTTTCAATATTGATTAAATATATATATTATTTGGAAATAAGTTTATAAGCAATTTTTACTGCATATTAGTAAAACTAGGAAATTGTTCAGATAACAAGATGTAGCCCCAGGGAGAGTCAACATATAGAGAATCAATCACGTGACTGAAAATACAATTACCTCCTGCTAAGACTTTATATAAAAGGCCTGAGATTTTAGTTAAAGCCAGTTCAGCTTACCGAAGCTAATTGGTTGTATCTCAGGTACCCTAACTGGATCCCCTGCACCACACCTAATCATCTCCAGCTAAGAGATTTTTAACCCAAAACCCTCTCAAATGGTACAACAATAGAACCCATCAGAGAACCCCCTTTGAAACCCTCTGAAAACTGGTGGAGAATCCAAAGCCGATGATTAGAGTGCACACCAGATCACAGGGACCAGTACCAGACCTCAAACAGACGACCAAGAAGACCACATCCACCAAGGCACTGCTCACACAAGATCTAGACGTCAAGCAACAGTCGCCAGACAACATCTATATCTCAATATCACAACTACAAGTACCTCTGCAAACAACTATGAGTCGGCCCATCAGCCCAAATAGAACAGAACTGACAGGTAGGCCTCCATTTAAAGTTGACTTAGTAGGAAAATATGATCCTTCTTTTGATGCAAAAACATGACGAGAGCGTTTTGAACATTTTGGTAGGGTGACTAAAATCCCTGGTGTTACTTTGGCCAGGTTATTTGGAATGTTCTTAGCAGTCGGGGCAGCCTTTGATTGGTTTATGTCCTTAGCAGAAGGAATTACAGAAGATTTCAATTTGTTACGAGAAAAATTTCTTCAAAGATTCTGCAAAAGAACTGACCCAATTCAGACATTATCCGAGCTTTTTCAAATGAAGCAAAAAGTTAGGCAAAATGTAAGAGATTTTATATACGAAGTCAATTCTAAGGCACGTTTGGCAGATATTTCAGAAGACAATATTTTAAGTGCCATAATCAGTGGAGTTTACCTCAAATCAGATTTAAGGCGAAATCCTCCTAAAACTTTAGAACAATTGATTGAAATTGCTGAATTAGCAGAAAGTGCATATTCAATAAATCCACCCTCAATAAATTTTACAGAAGAAAGCCTTTCGGACATTATTAAAAATGCTACTGGGAATGTCAATATGGTCAAATAAAAAAAGTAGATGCTCTGACAAAAACACATGCAGAAATATGCTCATTAAATAAAGGAAAACATAATCATCCACAAAGTCATTTCAACAGATCCCAAACATTCAATAATTATGGTCACAGGAAAAGAAATAACACCAATCAAGCATATTCAAAACCACATACACAAGTCAATAAGGTTGTGTGTAGAGCTTGTGGAAAAACAACTCCACATGACTTTGCGAATTGTTTTGCAAAACAAAAGCATTGTCATTACTGCAGCAAAAAGGGTCACATAATTGCTGCTCGTCTAAAAAGAAAAATGAACAAAACATATAGGAACGCCCGCCTACCATTGGTCCAAAAGAGAACCATGTGGAAAGGCTAGAAATTATGCATTCAACTACAAAAACTAAAAGGAATGAAAATTTTAAGAAGACATTTGATTAAGGAAAGCATACCATCAATTGCTAATACAATGGTTAAGACGTCATTTGTTGGCATTGAAAACATTTATTGCCAAAAATAGGGATATGTTTGCATTAGATTTGTCAGAACTAGGGTGTACTAACTAACTAATTTTAACTTTAAACATCTTTATGGTCTCCGTAACGCGCCTGTAGCATTTCAGAAGCTCATGTGTACTGTTCTCAGCGGAATGAACTTTAAGTTCAGCTTAGTCTATGTGGATGACATTTTGGTCCACTCTGCTGACATACACAAATATTTTGTTAATTTGCAAGCCATCTTTGATAGACTGCGTCAAGCAAATTTGAAGCTTCAACCCAAAAAGTGTAGATTTGCTACTAGTTGAGTTGAATACCTAGGATGTGTACTTCTTTTCAAATGAGGGTATTGAAGTTAATCCAAGGATCATAGAGTCTGTAGAAACCTTTCCAATTCTGAAAACTCAGAAACAAGTTCAACAGTGTCTAGGACTATGTAACTATTATCGCAAGTTTATTCACAAATTTGCTGATATGGCGGCATCTTTATATGAGTTGACTAAACATGACAACAAATTCAATTGGAGTGATAAGTGCGAGGAAACATTCGACAGCCTCAAGAGCAAACTCACTTCAGCTCCTATTCTGGTACTACCCCAAATGAACAAACCTTTCATTGTGTCAACGGACACATCTGACTCAGCAGTAGGCTTTGTTTTGGGTCAAATTGACAGTAAAAATAGGGAAAGGGTAATAGCATATGGAGGACGAGCATGACATAAACATGAACACAATTGGCCAATATATGAGAAGGAATGTTTAGCCTTAGTTGAAGCTATCAAACAATTTCGGCCATATCTTTCAGGCTCAAGGTTTACTGTATACACCAACAACTTTGGAGTAAAGCATTTTCAAAAGCTCAAAGACATAAATGGCAGGAAAGGCCGATGGGCAATGATTTTACAAGAATATGACTTGTAAAAAAATGCCAATGCTGACGCACTGAGTAGGAGAGATTACAACACAGAGAATATTGCACCAAAGACTCACAAAGATTCTAAGTATTTACAGGCAGAACTAGTCTTCAATGAACCCTCGCTTATCGGTGCAATGATCATTGCAGAAGAAAGAGATGAGGTTAAGGAATTAGACATGTCTCAGATATTTAAGGGAAACATTGATTTGTCTAAGGATCAGTGGGATTGTCCTGATACTGAAGCCATCTTAGCATATTTGGTCAACAATAGATTACCAAACAATGCCACTGAGAGCAAGAAATTGGTTATACTGTCCGAGCAGTTCTTTGTAAGAGACAATATACTGTATTACATATATGACCCCAGCCTAAAGAGACATAAAAATCAATCACCTCCATGGGCACAAGTAGTTATCCCAAGAAAGCATAGGTTGAAGGTCATGACAACTTATCATGAACAACATGCTCATTTAGGCTTTGAGAAAACCTACTTAGCTTTTAGAAGCAAGTATTTCTGGCCTAAAATGTACAAGGAAGTTGAGGAACATGTCAACAGTTGTCTGGAGTGCCATAAGGCAAAGCGCAATTATGGTAACACAACACCTCCTTTACATCCAATTCCTGTACCTTCACATAGCTTCTATAGGATACACCTCAACATTGTAGGGCCTCTGCCGCCATCAAGTATGGAAAACTATAAGTATCTTAGTCGTAGTAGACTCTTTTTCAAACTGGTGTGAAAGCTTTCCCAAGAAAACTCAAGATGCTACAGAATTGGTAAAACTTTTTGAGATAATTTGCAGGTATGGAGCTCCTAGAATCATTGTTACTGATCGAGGTTCAAACTTTCTCTCGAAATTAGTTTTAGTGGTGTGTGAAAGATTCCAAATTACACGGCATCACACATCCTCATTAAATCCTCAGAGCAATTCTGTCGTTGAAATAGTTAATGGAGTCCTTGGTCAAGCCTTAAGAACTTTATGCATGGATAATCAAAGCAATTGGGCTGAACTTATCCTTGCAATCATGTTGAGTTTTAGGAATGCTGTTTCATCTACCACTGGGTTTACTCCTTACCAAGTCTTATTTGGCAGACATATGAACTTACCAATAGACACAACACTCATTCCTAAGGAGAGCTTTCCAGTAAGCATTAAGGAATTTGTTGACAACTTAAATAAGCAGTTGAAACTCATGAACAACATTGTACATGCAAACAGAACAGGTCAACAAATCAAGCAAAAACAACACCATGATAGGGATGCTAAAGAGCCATCCTATAGCTTGGGTCAAAAGGTCATGCTTAAAAAAGAGAACCTCAAAAAGGGTCAATGTAGGAAGCTAGCACCAAGATTAACAGGACCATATGAAATTATTGAAGCAGGACCAAATTTTACTTTTAAGTTGAAAAATGTTCAGTCAGGGAAGGTAGTGCAATCTTTAGTCAATGCTGCGTGGCTAAAGAAATACCACATTCCTGTTAACAGATATGGTTCTGAAACAGTCACTCAAACTGTAGACAATGTTAGTGATAAACCTGGTGTCAAGGGCGACGAGTCAAATGACAATAATCCAGTTACTGACGACAATGTCATACAATATGCAGTTGTTGACAAAATATTGCGTTACTCGTACCAGAATGGCAAAAAATGGTACAGGGTCAAGTTTAAAGACCTTGACAAATCTCACAACAAGTGGCTTATTGCTGACTATGTGCCACAAGAAATGCGCGATGCTTTTCACTTTCAATTTACATAAAAAAACAGGGAGCGCAAAAATTAAGGTATTTCATCATAGAAAGTAAATTTTTCAATTATATGTTTAGTTTTCCTAAACAGTGTTATCATCACTAGCCTGATATAAGCAGATAGCAAAACATTGTCATGGTTACCACAATTTTTTTGTGATCAGAATGTCCGAATAAACTGAGAGGACTGACATAATCTCTCTTTGATGTAGTCTGTTATCCTATTCACCGTAGGTGAGCTCGAAAACATTTCATTATTAATATTTTTTAGTAGTGAACATCTGTTCATGAATTATAGTGCTAATGTTGACTCTAATAATGCTTTGTAAGTTGGACTCACTTGGGAAATGGGTATCTTTCTACTTGCAAGCTTTGGTCTGTGGCTTCTGCTGTTATGTCAGCCTTGGCCAACCCAAATGGACTGCAGGTCAAACGTCTTAATTATGGAATTATTTTCAAACCACTGCCTGAGCTATACAGCTCATCAGAGTATTAGAAGCACACATTTATTATAGATTTAAAACTGCCGGTACTTAATCACACTGAATTGCCACATTGTGATTGTCCAGAAATTGCTACAGCAATACAACACTTAAGTCTAATTCATAATGAAACCTTTAAGGCATCAAATGATATTGTACAAAATATTTTTAGGCAGACAAAATGGGCTTCCTCTTTTCCCTCAAGGTCTAGAAGGAGTCTATTACCATTTGTGGGTACAATAGCATCAGGATTATTTGGTGTCAGTACAACAAAGGATGTTCAAATAGTAGCAGATACTCTAAACCAAATTCATAAGGAACAAGACCGTTTAAAGTCCGAATTCCGTCACGAGTTTTCAACATTTTCTTCATTTATGGCAACATCAAATAATAGACTAGACAAAGCAATGGCAGAGATTGTTGACAATCATGGTCTCATAATAGACATGCAAAAGGATTTTTCTGCATTTACAGAGACCATCGCACAACAACAGTCATGGATGTTTACAAAAATTATTGATCAATTGTACAACTACAATTTTATAAACAGTTTTCAAAATTTGTATAATGGTTTCATCACACTACAACAAGGACATATTTCACCTTCACAGATAACCAGTAGTGATTTAGAGTCTGCAATCATCCCTTCCTGCACCATTTAAATTATATGAGATAGAGCATTATCTACTTCCATTAAACACAAAGTCTTCCCATACAACGGCTATAAAGGATTTGCCAAGTTTCCTTGCAATCTTCCCATGCAAAATATCACTGCAAAAATATCACTACACCTGATTGTGCAGTCATTATACTCGCTCAACAAAACTGCTATTAAGGAGCTGTGTAAATTTGTTTTCTCACCAAATTCTCTAGTTCCGGCTATATGACAAACCAAACTCATTTTTTAGCTATCAATAGTTCCACTATTACTGTAATGTAATATTACCATATTAATTAGTTTTCAGTTAAATAATAATTAGTTATAATTTGGTTAGTTAAAGACATCGTGCCGTTTAATTAAACTAAGTGCAAGTTAAATAAAGCAGGACAATGAATGACATGAATAATAAACCCGAATGATGCAATATACATTTGGTGTACCGGGGAAATAGTAAAAGAGCAATAAAGAGGAACGATTCAGGACAGTGATTGATGAATATGTCAAAATATAGGCGGGAAACGCGAGTTGTGCACTGTAAGAATGACATCATAGTCAAAAATATATGCGACCCCAGTTCGAATGGGCAATTAGTTTTAGACTATATATGTGCGGAGTGCAGAATGGAGTGAAAAGAAAAGAAGGAATTGAGAAAGGCTAGGGAGAAGGAGTGTAGATCTTGACGAGACTGAGAGGGGATGTGGACGCCTTAGAGAGAGGTATACATGCCTTACTGTTGTTAGATTGTAAAATGTAACTTTCATTAATAAATTTGTAATCATGGGATGATGTTGCATTTCTGCTATGGAGCCCCGTTACGCCACATTATCTTGCACTGCGACAGTAATGTCGAAACCATAGAAGCTTGCCATTTTTGTTTAATCCAAATCCCATGCAATTGCTTGATTCAGACTAATTACTTCGTATTGTCCAAAAGATATGCTGAATGTGATCAACAGACAAGTGTCACAACTGTGCATCCAGTCAACTTGATAGTTTTACAACACTTCTTTGGTGAAGACAAAACACAAGATATAGCTGCAAACTCTACATTCCCCAAACCTCTAAATATAACCTTGAGGAAGTTCATGTTCGAACATTAATTTCAATCAATGATTGTAAAAGACGAAAAAATAAATCTTAATCTTCGAAACATTATTGATTATGCCAAAGAAGACAAAATGATTTACAAAAGCCTTGCTGAGCCATTTCTTGAAAGGCCTGAAAATGATTATACTAACATAATATAATTGGTACTTTCCTTAGTCATTTCCTCATTTCCTCATGTGCAATTATTTTAAGTGTTGTCCTTTTTATTAAATATCGCAAGTTGTCCACAGCTCTACTCCTCTTTAAGACAGTTCCACGAACAGCAGCCTCTACCTTGCCATCCTTCCACTATGACATGACAGACAACATCACACCAGCATCTTTTTCACATTTACAACTGTCATGAACATTTTCTAGAATTCAATGAGTATATTACCTGCTTGATAGTTATTGCACTTTTTATATTTGTTATTTATAAATAAGAAAATTAAACCTTTCAAACGACCTATATTATATATGGAAATCTCCCATAGAAAACATTGTGCCTTTTGTCATATACTGTATCTGCCAACATGTGTAAGAGATTGTGTATGTTTTAATTCATCAGTCGTTCCATCAATTAACCTGGTTACAGGTATTTTGTCAAAACTAAATATTACTTGGAACAGTCTAAGCATTCAGGTTAACGGTCAAGCCAACCCACTTTACTTGCCAACCACTGTTAGTCTTAATCCAACTTTAGCCTATTCAATATATAAGATAATCAATAAACCAGAGTCATTATCTATCTACATGTGGACCATCCATGATAAATTCTGTATTCCAATAGAGACATGCAACAAACTTAAACCATCTGCACCAGACGACCATAATGAGGATGAACCACTGATATAAAAATAAAATCATATATTTCTGGTGGATTAACAAATGCAGCATCAATGGTGAATCATATTTTCTCCTATAAGCAGGAGGCCTTACAGTGTATACATGCTTTCTTCGAATTTTCTATGTTGTATTGATAAATGTATATAAACAACTATGTTCTCACTTGATAATTACAACTTTGTATCATGCATTATAAACCAAATTTATGTAACTAATTTCTGGCTTTGTATTATTTTTGTCAATGCAGGAGCATTGAATTTTTGGGCATAGGGGAAGTTGTCAAAAAGACTTGTATAAAGATGTTTATATTTATATATGTTAGCATTATCATTAATATATTTTGTAACTAGATATTGCAAATATGATATTCAATATTGGCATGGATATAGTCAACTTGATAGTATTTTGAAGTACATTTTTCTTAGTGTTTACTGTGTACATTGTATATATTAACTTTCAATATTGATTAAAAATATATATATATTATTTGGAAATAAGTTTATAAGCAATTTTTATTGCATATTAGTAAAACTAGGAAATTGTTCAGATAACAAGATGTAGCCCCAGGGAGAGTCAACATATAGAGAATCAAACACATTGTGACTGAAAATACAATTACCTCCTGCTAAGACTTTATATAAAAGGCCTGAGATTTTAGTTAAAGCCAATTCTGCTTACCGATGCTAATTGGTTGTATCTCAGGTACCTTAACTGGATCCCCTGCACCGCACCTAATCATCTCCCGCTAAAAGAGATTTCTAACCCAAAACCCTCTCAAGTGGTACAAAATAGAACCCATCAGAGAACCCCCTTCGAAACCCTCTGAAATCTGTCAAGACCCAAGACAGATAAGTTAAGACCAACATGGCTGTTCAGACTGAGTCTGTCAGATTAACGTTATCAAGTCCAGGTCATGTTATGCTTAAATCCTAAGGGTTTGTGTCAAGATAAGATGGATGTCTTTAAATTAAGTCCATTTCCAGATCAAGTTAACTCAAGTTTACCTTGAAATGTTGGCAAACTGAGAACAAAACTGGAGACTATAAGGTGCAATAGTATTTTAGTATAAACCTAATTTCATTTTATGCGAGACATTACCTTTGGCTTGATTCACTTTTTAACTGCCAACTACCAGGTATTGTAATAATTATGGTAGTAAGATTGTTAAGAAAAAAAAAATCTCTTCAGGATATTGTCAAGACATTATTGCTATTTCTTAAATACTATAAGCAGCAAACTAAACATGAAAACATTGATATATATATTATAGTTTGTAAATCAAAAGACATTCAGCATTGCAGCATCATCATTATGTAACACAGTTTCGTCATTATGTTGTGCTCATATATACTTTTGTAAGCCATGATGGCACTGTCTAGGTAATGTTACACAACTCGCTTATATTATGTTGTGATCATACAATATGTATAAGGCATTATGGCAGTATCTTTGTTATTTTACACAACTCTTGGTTATAATGTGTTCATATATACTTTTGTTAGCAATTATGGCACTGTCTAGGTAACGATACACAACTCGTTTATATTATGTTGTGAGCATAGAATATGTATAAGGCATTGTGGCAGCATCTTTGTTATTTTACACAACTCTGTTATTGTGTTGTGTTTATAAATACTTTTATTAGCCATGATGGCTCTGTCTAGGTCAAGTTTCACAACTCATTTATATTATGCTGTGAACATATATTATAGTTCGCTATTATGGCAGCATCTTTGTTATTTTACACAACTCTTTGTTATTGTGTTGTGTTTATACATACTTTTATTAGCCATGATGGCTCTGTCTAGGTCAAGTTTCACAACTCATTTATATTATGCTGTGAACATAAATTATAGTTAGCCATTATGGCAGCATCTTTGTTATTTTACACAACTCTTTGTTATTGTGTTGTGTTTATACATACTTTTATTAGCCATGATGGCTCTGTCTAGGTCAAGTTTCACAACTCATTTATATTATGCTGTGAACATATATTATAGTTAGCCATTATGGCAGCATCTTTATTACCACACAACTGGTTATATAATGTTGTGTATGTTTGCCCTAATCCATAGTCTGCAGGGAGGCCTTATTTGGGTGCTAAGGAGAAGGGCCAAGAACTTAGACAAGGTCTAGGCAAGGGCACATTGGTTTGCGGACGGACAAGGGAATGCTGGTGAAGCAGTTTAAACTGGGTTAGGGGCAGTGGCTGGTTTGGTGTTGGGGTTTTGGCAGTTAGATTGTGATTGGGGTATTTCTCAACTATGACACACACAGACTCACAAGGAAGATGTAAATATGTATATATTTTTGTATAGATTTTTTTTGGTTTCTGTTTTTTTTTCTTTTTAACTTGTAACCTTTGCATGATGTTTTAATTAAGAATTTAGTATGGGCCTCTGACTATGTCTATGACAGGTGTTTATGGGTATGCTTTGTACTTGGGGTTCAAATGCAAATTTACTCTCAGACTGCTAAGCAGGAATTAATCAGAATTTATGCTTTTATCGAATTATTAAGAATTTAGAATTTGTTTCTTATTAAAGCTTGAGATAAATGCTCTTCTGCTTAAGTTATGCCACCTCACATAACATAACCATAGTGGACACACTGTCTTTCAGTGCCTCTCTCTCTATGTCTATGACTTAAAATTAGGGACTTGTTTTGTTATTTGAGGGGTTCAAAAGGAAGCTTAACTTGTAGCCTGCTACAAACAATCATCAGGCCAAGACAAAAAGTGAATATCCAAATTAGCCAGCTCTCACTAAGATCTGTCTAATCAAGATCTGCACTATTTTGCTCCTTTTTCACCTTTAAATAGATGTATGATGACTTATTAGAATTGAGTTGAAATAAAGTGAAGCCTTATTAACTGGAACCTAATGGCCTTACTTTTTGGAGCATCAGGTTTGGGTGCATGCGATGGATTAGAAAAAATATCCTAGTGGGGCTACAGTTCTGTCACCTATCAGTCCAGTGTTGACCAAAAGTAAAGGACTTCATAGTAAACTCTTGAGTTTAGTAATTATCTTTTCACATGTCTAGAAGATACAACTATTTTCTAAAAAATTAACCACTTAAAAACTGCACATTTGTCAGGTATATTATCCTTGTTATTATTCCCCAAGAAGTAAAGGACTTTCTACTATTTCTCAAAGAGTAAAGGACTTAACAACTGCACCATGTTACATGGAAATAATGCTCTGTCAAAAAGAGTAAAACACTTTACTTCAACAGCATGTTATACAGATATAATGCTCTTTCATAAAGATTAAAGGACATAACAACTGCACTATATGTTATAGCGATATAACGCTCTCAGAAAGAGTAAAGGTCTTGACTTCTACACATGCCAGCTGATATACTTTCTTCAAAAAAGAAAAGGACTTAACAACTGCACTCTTATTATGTTATGGGGATATATTACTTTCAAAAAGAGTATGGTACTTGACAATGATTATTTCCTCAAGAGTACAGGACTTAACAACTGCTTATTTGCCTTTATATGATGTATTACTCCAAAGAGGTAATGATTAGACTAATAACATTATGTTAAAGAAGAACATAATCTTTTATGAAGTAATCTTTCATTAAGACCTAAGGACCTGACTACATATGTCAGAAAATATTATACTTTCTTCAAAGTAAAGGACTTAACAACTGCACTATATGTAACAGGGCTATAATGGTCTTTCAAAAAGTGTAAAGGTAACAATTGCACCATGTTACAGGGATATAACACTCTTTCAAAAAGAGTAAAGGACTTAACAACTACTATGTTTTACAGATATAACGCCTTCAAAAAGAGTAAAAGACTTGACTTCTGCACCTTGTTATAGAAATATAATGCTCTTTTTAAAGACTAAAGGACTTGACAACTGCACCATGTTACAGGGACATATTGCTCTTTCAAAAAAGGAAAGGACTTCTACACATGTCAGGATATTTTTTTACTTTCTTTAAAGTAAAGGATTTGACAACTGCTACATGTTATTGGGATATAACACTCTAAGAAAAAGACTAATGTACATGACAACTGGACCATGTTATAGGGATATAACCTTCTTAACAAAAAAGACTAATGTACTTGACAACTGCACCATGTTATAGGGATATAACCCTCTTAACAAAAAGACTAAAAGACTTGACAACTGCACCATGTTACATGGATATAATGCTCTTTCAAAAAGAGAAATGGACCTCTGCACATGTCTGGAGATTTTATTACTATTTCTCAAAGAGTAAAGCACTTAACAACTGCACCATGTTATAGGGATATAACGCTCTTTCAAAAGTAAAGCACTTAACAACTGCACTAACTAAATGTTTTAGGGATGTAATGCCCTAAAAAAGAGTCAAAGACTTAACTTCTGCACCTTGTTATAGGGATATAATGCTCTTTCAAAAAGAGGAAAAGACCTCTTTAATGTAAAGGACTTAACAACTGCACTGTTTGTTATAGGAACATAACACTCTTTTTGCACATGTCAGGAGATTTTTTACTTTCTTCAAAGAAATAAAGGACTTGACAACTGCACCATTTTATTGGCATATAACACTCTTAACAAAAAGATGAAATGACCTGACAACCGCACAATGCTGTAGGGATATAATGCTCTTTAAAAAAAGGAAATGGACTTCTACACATGTCTGGAGATTTTACTACTATTTCTCAAAGAGTAAAGGACTTAACAACTGCACCATGTTATAGGAACATTATGCTCTTTCAAAAAGTGTAAAGACTTCTGCACCTTGTTATAGGGATAGAATGCTCTTTCAAAAAGTGTAAAGCAGGAACAACAACCAATGACTGTCAACCAGAATCACACCTGGCATGTTTCTGTTTCGACTGAAAAAGAAATGAAGATTTCATCAGGGGCTAAATGTAGACAAGGGAAACCCTGGCCTGCCTAGCTATTGCATAAAGTCAAACCAATAAAGATACACTTTCATTATGCAATTAAAAACTGTGGTGAAGATATTCAAAAGATGAAGACATGTATAGAAAATGTACCACGCCACTATCAGGATGACCACCAGAAGTGCCTAAGCAAAGCTCGCTGTAAGACAGATGGAAACTACATTACAAGCAGGCAAATTCTGACAGATTCAGTCACAGTAAACCTAACATACGCATTGTGTTGAACAGGCGTGTACAAGCACCCGGAAAATTATGTGCATTGTATGGAAACATTCTTCGTCAAGTCCTTCAACAACGTATTAAATATGTTCCAGAACAAACGAATCGGGTCTATGGGAGACGCCAATTATAGAAGCCAATTATAGACTGCGAAGTGACTTACCAATTTGCCACTGGAATGAGAATGTTGGAAGGAAACGAACTTCTCATCACCATCAAGACAAGGTTTGGGCCTAGTGGATGACGTAAGTGTTTGAGCAGCACATCTGGAGGCCATTTTGATATATAGATTTATTTAAAAAAAAAAAAAGATGCGGATGTCTTTCAAAAAGACTAAAGGACTAGTCAACTGCACCATGTTACAGGGACATTATGCTCTTTCAACTAGAACTCCATGAGTCGGATGTGTCGCCTGACGAAAATTTTGTTAGTCGACATAAAAAATGTTAATTAGTTTTTTGTTGTACAGATATTATCAATGTATTTGCACAAAATTCAAATATAAAATAACCTTTTAATTGTCTCATTGCAAAAAACATGCACAAGTTATGCCCTTCGCATGAAAAGCACTAAAAATCAATCAAAGGGGAATAGCTAAAAAACGGAAGAAGGTAGAGTTACCATTCTTGTGCACTGCACTTTGAGTCATTGCCAGAAACATGCATACCAAGTTTGGAGTCATTTGGACCTACGGTGACAAAGCTATACTCTAGACAAGAAATGCTTTATAAAAATCAAAGGGGAATAATTAAAAAACGGAACAAGGTAGAGTTACGGTTCTTGTGCGCTGCACTTCGACTCATAGCCAGAAACATGTATACCAAGTTTTGGAGTCATTTGGACCTACAGTGACAAAGTTAGGCTCCGAATAAGAAATGCTCTATAAAATCAATCAAAGGGGACTTACTAAAAAAAAGAAGGTAGAGTTACCTTTCTTGTGCACTGCACTTACACAACTCTTGGTTATAATGTGTTCATATATACTTTTGTTAGCAATGATGGCACTGTCTAGGTAAATAATACGCAACTCGTTTATATTATGTTGTGAGCATGCAATATGTATAAGGCAATGTGGCAACATCTTTGTTATTTTACACAACTCTTTGTTATTGTGTTGTGTTTAAACATACTTTAATAAGCCATGATGGCTCTGTCTAGGTCAAGTTTCACAACTCATTTATATTATGCTGTGAACATATATTATAGTTAGCTATTATGGCAGCATTTTTGTTATTTTACACAACTCTTTGTTATTGTGTTGTGTTTATACATACTTTTATTAGCCATGATGGCTCTGTCTAGGTCAAGTTTCACAACTCATTTATATTATGCTGTGAACATATATTATAGTTAGCCATTATGGCAGTATCTTTATTACCACACAACTGGTTATATAATGTAGTGTATGTTTGCCCTAATCCATAGTCTGCAGGGAGGCCTTATTTGGGTGCTAAGAAGAAGGGCCAAGGACTTAGACAAGGTCTAGCCAAGGGCACACTGGTTTGCGGACGGACAAGGGAATGCTGGTGAAGCAGCTTAAACTGGGTTAGGGGCAGTGGCTGGTTTGGTGTTGGGGTTTTGGCAGTTAGATTGTGATTGGGGTATTTCTCAACTATGACACACACAGACTCACAAGGAAGATGTAAATATGTATATATTTTTGTATATATTTTTTTTGGTTTCTGTTTTTTTTTCTTTAACTTGTAACCTTTGCATGATGTTTTAATTAAGAGTTTAGTATGGGCCTCTGACTATGTCTATGACAGGTGTTTATGGGTATGCTTTGTACTTGGGGATCAAATGCAAATTTACTCTCAGACTGCTAAGCAGGAATTAATCAGAATTTATGCTTTTATCGAATTATTAAGAATTTAGAATTCGTTTCTTATTAAAGCTAGAGATAAATGCTCTTCTGCTTAAGTTATGCCACCTCACATAACATAACCATAGTGGACACACTGTCTTTCAGGGCCTCTCTCTATGTCTATGACTTAAAATTAAGAACTTGTTTTGTTATCTGTGGGGTTCAAAAGGAAGCTTAACTTGTAGCCTGCTACAAACAATCATCAGGCCAAGACAAAAAGTGAATATCCAAATCAGCCAGCTCCCACTAAGATCTGTCTAATCAAGATCTGCACTATTTTGCTCCTTTTTCACCTTTAAATAGATGTATGATGACTTATTAAAATTGAGTTAAAATAAAGTGAAGCCTTATTAACTGGAACCTAGTGGCCTTACTTTTTGAAGCATCAGGTTTGGGTGCGTGTGATGGATTAGAAAAATTATCCTAGTGGGGCTACAGTTCTGTCTCCTATCAGTCCAGTGTTGACCAAAAGTAAAGGACTTCATAGTAAACTCTTGAGTTTAGTAATTATCTTTTCACATGTCTAGAAGATACAACTATTTTCTAAAAAATTGACCACTTAAAAACTGCACATTTGTCAGGTATATTATCCTTGTTATTATTCCCCAAGAAGTAAAGGACTTTCTACTATTTCTCAAAGAGTAAAGGACTTAACAACTGCACCATGTTACATGGAAATAATGCTCTGTCAAAAAGAGTAAAACACTTTACTTCAACAGCATGTTATACAGATATAATGCTCTTTCATAAAGATTAAAGGACATAACAACTGCACTGTATGTTATAGCGATATAACGCTCTCAAAAAGAGTAAAGGTCTTGACTTCTAAACATGCCAGCTGATATACTTTCTTCAAAAAAGAAAAGGACTTAACAACTGCACTCTTATTATGTTATGGGGATATATTACTCTTTCAAAAAGAGTATGGTACTTGACAATGATTATTTCCTCAAGAGTACAGGACTTAACAACTGCTTATTTGCCTTTATATGATGTATTACTCCAAAGAGGTAACGATTAGACTAATAACATTATGTTAAAGAAGAACATAATCTTTTATGAAGTAATCTTTCATTAAGACCTAAGGACTTGACTACATATGTCAGAAAATATTATACTTTCTTCAAAGTAAAGGACTTAACAACTGCACTATATGTAACAGGGCTATAATGGTCTTTCAAAAAGTGTAAAGGTAACAATTGCACCATGTTACAGGGATATAACACTCTTTCAAAAAGAGTAAAGGACTTAACAACTACTATGTTTTACAGATATAACGCCTTCAAAAAGAGTGAAAGACTTGACTTCTGCACCTTGTTATAGAAATATAATGCTCTTTTTAAAGACTAAAGGACTTGACAACTGCACCATGTTACAGGGACATATTGCTCTTTCAAAAAACGGAAGGACTTCTACACATGTCAGGAGATTTTTTACTTTCTTCAAAGTAAAGGATTTGACAACTGCTACATGTTATTGGGATATAACACTCTAAGAAAAAGACTAATGTACATGACAACTGGACCATGTTATAGGGATATAACCTTAACAAAATAGACTAATGTACTTGACAACTGCACCATGTTATAGGGATATAACCCTCTTAACAAAAAGACTAAAAGACTTGACAACTGCACCATGTTACAGGGATATAATGCTCTTTCAAAAAGAGAAATGGACCTCTGCACATGTCTGGAGATTTTACTACTATTTCTTAAAGAGTAAAGCACTTAACAACTGCACCATGTTATAGGGATATAACGCTCTTTCAAAAGTAAAGCACTTAACAACTGCACTAAATGTTTTAGGGATGTAATGCCCTAAAAAAGAGTCAAAGACTTAACTTCTGCACCTTGTTATAGGGATATAATGCTCTTTCAAAAAGAGGAAAAGACCTCTTTAATGTAAAGGACTTAACAACTGCACTGTTTGTTATAGGAACATAACACTCTTTCTGCACATGTCAGGAGATTTTTTACTTTCTTCAAAGAAATAAAGGACTTGACAACTGCACCATTTTATTGGCATATAACACTCTTAACAAAAAGATGAAATGACCTGACAACTGCACAATGCTGAAGGGATATAATGCTCTTTAAAAAAAGGAAATGGACTTCTACACATGTCTGGAGATTTTACTACTATTTCTCAAAGAGTAAAGGACTTAACAACTGCACCATGTTATAGGAACATAATGCTCTTTCAAAAAGTGTAAAGACTTCTGCACCTTGTTATAGGGATAGAATGCTCTTTCAAAAAGTGTAAAGCGGGAACAACAACCAATGACTGTCAACCAGAATCACACCTGGCATGTTTCTGTTTCGACTGAAAAAGAAATGAAGATTTCATCAGGGGCTAAATGTAGACAAGGGAAACCCTGGCCTGCCTAGCTATTGCATAAAGTCAAACCAATAAAGATACACTTTCATTATGCAATTAAAAACTGTGGTGAAGATATTCAAAAGATGAAGACATGTATAGAAAATGTACCACGCCACTATCAGGATGACCACCAGAAGTGCCTAAGCAAAGCTCGCTGTAAGACAGATGGAAACTACATTACAAGCAGGCAAATTCTGACAGATTCAGTCACAGTAAACCTAACATACGCATTGTGTTGAACAGGCGTGTACAAGCACCCGGAAAATTATGTGCATTGTATGGAAACATTCTTCGTCAAGTCCTTCAACAACGTATTAAATATGTTCCAGAACAAACGAATCGGGTCTATGGGAGACGCCAATTATAGAAGCCAATTATAGACTGCGAAGTGACTTACCAATTTGCCACTGGAATGAGAATGTTGGAAGGAAACGAACTTCTCATCACCATCAAGACAAGGTTTGGGCCTAGTGGATGACGTAAGTGTTTGAGCAGCACAACTGGAGGCCATTTTGATATAGATTTATTTAAAAAAAAAAAAAAGATGCGAATGTCTTTCAAAAAGACTAAAGGACTAGTCAACTGCACCATGTTACAGGGACATTATGCTCTTTCAACTAGAACTCCCCGAGTCGGATGTGTCGCCTGACGAAAATTTTGTTAGTCGACATAAAAAATGTTAATTAGTTTTTTGTTGTACAGATATTATCAATGTATTTGCACAAAATTCAAATATAAAATAACCTTTTAATTGTCTCATTGCAAAAAACATGCACAAGTTATGCCCTTCGCATGAAAAGCACTAAAAATCAATCAAAGGGGAATAGCTAAAAAACGGAAGAAGGTAGAGTTACCATTCTTGTGCACTGCACTTTGAGTCATTGCCAGAAACATGCATACCAAGTTTGGAGTCATTTGGACCTACGGTGACAAAGCTATACTCTAGACAAGAAATGCTTTATAAAAATCAAAGGGGAATAATTAAAAAACGGAACAAGGTAGAGTTACGGTTCTTGTGCGCTGCACTTCGACTCATAGCCAGAAACATGTATACCAAGTTTTGGAGTCATTTGGACCTACAGTGACAAAGTTAGGCTCCGAACAAGAAATGCTCTATAAAATCAATCAAAGGGGACTTACTAAAAAAAAGAAGGTAGAGTTACCTTTCTTGTGCACTGCACTTACACAACTCTTGGTTATAATGTGTTCATATATACTTTTGTTAGCAATGATGGCACTGTCTAGGTAAATAATACGCAACTCGTTTATATTATGTTGTGAGCATGCAATATGTATAAGGCAATGTGGCAACATCTTTGTTATTTTACACAACTCTTTGTTATTGTGTTGTGTTTATACATACTTTAATAAGCCATGATGGCTCTGTCTAGGTCAAGTTTCACAACTCATTTATATTATGCTGTGAACATATATTATAGTTAGCTATTATGGCAGCATCTTTAACAACTCCTTGTTATTGTGTTGTGTTTATAAATACTTTTATTAGCCATGATGGCTCTGTCTAGGTCAAGTTTCACAACTCATTTATATTATGCTGTGAACATATATTATAGTTAGCTATTATGGCAGCATCTTTAACAACTCCTTGTTATTGTGTTGTGTTTATAAATACTTTTATTAGCCATGATGGCTCTGTCTAGGTCAAGTTTCACAACTCATTTATATTATGCTGTGAACATAAATTATAGTTAGCCATTATGGCAGCATCTTTGTTATTTTACACAACTCTTTGTTATTGTGTTGTGTTTATACATACTTTTATTAGCCATGATGGCTCTGTCTAGGTCAAGTTTCACAACTCATTTATATTATGCTGTGAACATATATTATAGTTAGCCATTATGGCAGTATCTTTATTACCACACAACTGGTTATATAATGTAGTGTATGTTTGCCCTAATCCATAGTCTGCAGGGAGGCCTTATTTGGGTGCTAAGGAGAAGGGCCAAGGACTTAGACAAGGTCTAGCCAAGGGCACATTGGTTTGCGGACGGACAAGGGAATGCTGGTGAAGCAGCTTAAACTGGGTTAGGGGCAGTGGCTGGTTTGGTGTTGGGGTTTTGGCAGTTAGATTGTGATTGGGGTATTTCTCAACTATGACACACACAGACTCACAAGGAAGATGTAAATATGTATATATTTTTGTATATATTTTTTTTGGTTTCTGTTTTTTTTTCTTTAACTTGTAACCTTTGCATGATGTTTTAATTAAGAATTTAGTATGGGCCTCTGACTATGTCTATGACAGGTGTTTATGGGTATGCTTTGTACTTGGGGTTCAAATGCAAATTTACTCTCAGACTGCTAAGCAGGAATTAATCAGAATTTATGCTTTTATCGAATTATTAAGAATTTAGAATTCGTTTCTTATTAAAGCTTGAGATAAATTCTCTTCTGCTTAAGTTATGTCACCTCAAATACCATAACCATAGTGGACACACTGTCTTTCAGTGCCTCTCTCTCTATGTCTATGACTTAAAATTAGGGACTTGTTTTGTTATTTGAGGGGTTCAAAAGAAAGCTTAACTTGTAGCCTGCTACAAACAATCATCAGGCCAAGACAAAAAGTAAATATCCAAATCAGCCAGCTCCCACTAAGATCTGTCTTATCAAGATCTGCACTATTTTGCTCCTTTATCACCTTTAAATAGATGTATGATGACTTGTTAAAATTGAGTTGAAATAAAGTGAAGCCTTATTAACTGGAACTTAATGGCCTTACTTTTTGAAGCATCAGGTTTGGGTGCGTGTGATGGATTAGAAAAATTATCCTAGTGGGGCTACAGTTCTGTCACCTATCAGTCCAGTGTTGACCAAAAGTAAAGGACTTCATAGTAAACTCTTGAGTTTAGTAATTATCTTTTCACATGTCTAGAAGGTACTATTTTCTAAAAAATTAACCACTTAAAAACTGCACATTTGTCAGGTATATTATCCTTGTTATTATTCCCCAAGAAGTAAAGGACCTTCTACTATTTCTCAAAGAGTAAAGGACTTAACAACTGCACCATGTTACATGGAAATAATGCTCTGTCAAAAAGAGTAAAACACTTTACTTCAACAGCATGGTATACAGATATAATGCTCTTTCATAAAGATTAAAGGACATAACAACTGCACTATATGTTATAGCAATATAACGCTCTCAAAAAGAGTAAAGGTCTTGACTTCTACACATGCCAGCTGATACACTTTCTTCAAAAAAGAAAAGGACTTAACAACTGCACTCTTATTATGTTATGGGGATATATTACTCTTTCAAAAAGAGTATGGTACTTGACAGTGATTATTTCCTCAAGAGTACAGGACTTAACAACTGCTTAATTGTCTTTATATGATGTATTACTCCAAAGAGGTGAAGATTAGACTAATAACATTATGTTAAAGAAGAACATAATCTATTATGAAGTAATCTTTCATTAAGACCTAAGGACTTGACTACATATGTCAGAAAATATTATACTTTCTTCAAAGTAAAGGACTTAACAACTGTACTATATGTAAGAGGGCTATAATGGTCTTTCAAAAAGTGTAAAGGTAACAATTGCACCATGTTACAGGGATATAACACTCTTTCAAAAAGAGTAAAGGACTTAACAACTACTATGTTTTACAGATATAACGCCTTCAAAAAGAGTAAAAGACTTGACTTCTGCACCTTGTTATATAAATATAATGCTCTTTTTAAAGACTAAAGGACTTGACAACTGCACCATGTTACAGGGACATATTGTTCTTTCAAAAAAGGAAAGGACTTCTACACATGTCAGGAGATTTTTTACTTTCTTCAAAGTAAAGGATTTGACAACTGCTACATGTTATTGGGATATAACACTCTAAGAAAAAGACTAATGTACATGACAACTGCACCATGTTATAGGGATATAACCTTCTTAACAAAAAAGACTAATGTACTTGACAACTGCACCATGTTATAGGGATATAACCCTCTTAACAAAATAGACTAATGTACTTGACAACTGCACCATGTTATAGGGATATAACCCTCTTAACAAAAAGACTAAAAGACTTGACAACTGCACCATGTTACATGGATATAATGCTCTTTCAAAAGAAATGGACCTCTGCACATGTCTGGAGATTTTACTACTATTTCTCAAAGAGTAAAGCACTTAACAACTGCACCATGTTATAGGGATATAACACTCTTTCAAAAGTAAAGCACTTAACAACTGCACTAAATGTTTTAGGGATGTAATGCCCTAAAAAAGAGTCAAAGACTTAACTTCTGCACCTTGTTATAGGGATATAATGCTCTTTCAAACAGAGGAAAAGATCTCTTTAATGTAAAGGACTTAACAACTGCACTGTTTGTTATAGGAACATAACACTCTTTCTGCACATGTCAGGACATTTTTTACTTTCTTCAAAGAAATAAAGGACTTGACAACTGCACCATTTTATTGGCATATAACACTCTTAACAAAAAGATGAAATGACCTGACAACTGCACAATGCTGTAGGGATATAATGCTCTTTAAAAAAAGGAAATGGACTTCTACACATGTCTGGAGATTTTACGACTATTTCTCAAAGAGAAAAGGACTTAACAACTGCACCATGTTATAGGAACATAATGCTCTTTCAAAAAGTGTAAAGACTTCTGCACCTTGTTATAGGGATAGAATGCTCTTTCAAAAAGTGTAAAGCGGGAACAACAACCAATGACTGTCAACCAGAATCACACCTGGCATGTTTCTGTTTCGGCCAAAAAAGAAATGAAGATTTCATCAGGGGCTAAATGTAGAGAAGGGAAAACCTGGCCTGCCCAGCTATTGCATAAAGTCAAACCAATAAAGATACACTTTCATTATGCAATTAAAAACTGTGGTGAAGATATTCAAAAGGTGAAGACATGTATAGAAAATGTACCACGCCACTATCAGGATGACCGCCAGAAGTGCCTAAGCAAAGCTCGCTGTAAGACAGATGGAAACTACATACAAGCAGGCAAATTCTGACAGATTCAGTCGCAGTAAACCTAACATACGCATTGCGTTGAACAAGCCTGTACAAGCACCCGGAAAATTATGTGCATTGTATGGAAACATTCTTCGTCAAGTCCTTCAACAACGTATTAAATATGTTTTAGGACAAACGAATCGGGTCTATGGGAGACGCCAATTATAGAAGCCAATTATAGACTGCGAAGTGACTTACCAATTTGCCACTGGAATGAGAATGTTGGAAGGAAACGAACTTCTCATCACCATAAAGACAAGGTTTGGGCCTAGTGGATGGCGTCCGTGTTTGAGCAACACATCTGGAGGCCATTTTGATATATAGATTTATTTAAAAAAAAAAAGATGCGGATGTCTTTCAAAAAGACTAAAGGACTGGACAACTGCACCATGTTACAGGGACATTATGCTCTTTCAACTAGAACCCCACGAGTCGGATGTGTCGCCTGACGAAACTTTTGTTAGTCGACATAAAAAATGTTAGTTTTTTGTTGCACAGTTATTATCAATGTATTTGCACAAAATTCAAATATAAAATAACCTTTTAATTGTCTCATTGCAAAAAACATGCACAATTTATGCCCTTCGCAAGAAAAGCACTGAAAATCAATCATAGGGGAATAGCTAAAAACCGGAAGAAGGTAGAGTTACCAATCTTGTGCACTGCACTTTAAGTCATTGCCAGAAACATGCATACCAAGTTTGGAGTCATTTGGACCTACGGTGACAAAGCTACTCTAGACAAGAAATGCTTTATAAAAATCAAAATGGAATAATTCAAAAACGGAACAAGGTAGAGTTAGGGTTCTTGTGCGCTGCACTTCGAGTCATTGCCAGAAACACGTATACCAAGTTTTGGAGTCATTTGGACCTACAGTGACAAAGTTAGGCTCCGAAATAGAAATGCTCTATAAAATCAATCAAACGGGACTAACTAAAAAAAAAGAAGGTAGAGTTACCTTTCTTGTGCACTGCACTTACACAACTCTTGGTTATAATGTGTTCATATATAGTTTTGTTAGCAATGATAGCACTGTCTAGGTAATGATACACAACTCGTTTATATTATGTTGTGAGCATGCAATATGTATAAGGCAATGTGGCAGCATCTTTGTTATTTTACACAACTCTTTGTTATTGTGTTGTGTTTATACTTTTATTAGCCATGATGGCTCTGTCTAGGTCAAGTTTCACAACTCATTTATATTATGCTGTGAACATATATTATAGTTAGCCATTATGGCAGCATCTTTGTTATTTTACACAACTCTGTTATTGTGTTGTGTTTATAAATACTTTTATTAGCCATGATGGCTCTGTCTAGGTCAAGTTTCACAACTCATTTATATTATGCTGTGAACATATATTATAGTTAGCCATTATGGCAGCATCTTTGTTATTTTACACAACTCTGTTATTGTGTTGTGTTTATACATACTTTTATTAGCCATGATGGCTCTGTCTAGGTCAAGTTTCACAACTCATTTATATTATGCTGTGAACATATATTATAGTAAGCCATTATGGCAGCATCTTTGTTATTTTACACAACTCTTTGTTATTGTGTTGTGTTTATACATACTTTTATTAGCCATGATGGCTCTGTCTAGGTCAAGTTTCACAACTCATTTATATTATGCTGTGAACATATATTATAGTTAGCCATTATGGCAGCATCTTTGTTATTTTACACAACTCTTTGTTATTGTGTTGTGTTTATACATACTTTTATTAGCCATGATGGCTCTGTCTAGGTCAAGTTTCACAACTCAATTATATTACCGGTATGCTGTGAACATATATATTATAGTTAGCCATTATGGCAGCATCTTTATTACCAAACAACTGGTTATATAATGTTGTGTATGTTTGCCCTAATCCATAGTCTGCAGGGAGGCCTTATTTGGGTGCTAAGGAGAAGGGCCAAGGACGTAGACAAGGTCTAGGCAAGGGCACATTGGTTATAGGAACATAATGCTCTTTCAAAAAGTGTAAAGCGGGAACAACAACCAATGACTGTCAACCAGAATCACACCTGGCATGTTTCTGTTTCGACTGAAAAAGAAATGAAGATTTCATCAGGGGCTAAATGTAGAGAAGGGAAAACCTGGCCTGCCCAGCTATTGCATAAAGTCAAACCAATAAAGATACACTTTCATTATGCAATTAAAAACTGTGGTGAAGATATTCAAAAGGTGAAGACTTGTATAGAAAATGTACCACGCCACTATCAGGATGACCACCAGAAGTGCCTAAGCAAAGCTCGCTGTAAGACAGATGGAAACTACATACAAGCAGGCAAATTCTGACAGATTCAGTCACAGTAAACCTAACATACGCATTGCGTTGAATAAGCCTGTACAAGCACCCGGAAAATTATGTGCATTGTATGGAAACATTCTTCGTCAAGTCCTTCAACAACGTATTAAATATGTTTTAGGACAAACGAATCGGGTCTATGGGAGACGCCAATTATAGAAGCCAATTATAGACTGCGAAGTGACTTACCAATTTGCCACTGGAATGAGAATGTTGGAAGGAAACGAACTTCTCATCACCATCAAGACAAGGTTTGGGCCTAGTGGATGACGTCCATGTTTGAGCAGCACATCTGGAGGCCATTTTGATATATAGATTTATTTAAAAAAAAAAGATGCGGATGTCTTTCAAAAAGACTAAAGGACTGGACAACTGCACCATGTTACAGGGACATTATGCTCTTTCAACTAGAACCCCACGAGTCGGATGTGTCGCCTGACGAAACTTTTGTTAGTCGACATAAAAAATGTTAATTAGCTTTTTGTTGCACAGTTATTATCAATGTATTTGCACAAAATTCAAATATAAAATAACCTTTTAATTGTCTCATTACTAAAAACCGGAAGAAGGTAGAGTTACCATTCTTGTGCACTGCACTTTAAGTCATTGCCAGAAACATGCATACCAAGTTTGGAGTCATTTGGACCTACGGTGACAAAGCTACACTCTAGACAAGAAATGCTTTATAAAAATCAAAATGGAATAATTCAAAAACGGAACAAGGTAGAGTTAGGGTTCTTGTGCGCTGCACTTCGAGTCATTGCCAGAAACACGTATACCAAGTTTTGGAGTCATTTGGACCTACAGTGACAAAGTTAGGCTCCGAAATAGAAATGCTCTATAAAATCAATCAAACGGGACTAACAAAAAAAAAAAAGGTAGAGTTACCTTTCTTGTGCACTGCACTTACACAACTCTTGGTTATAATGTGTTCATATATACTTTTGTTAGCAATGATGGCACTGTCTAGGTAATATACACAACTCGTTTATATTATGTTGTGAGCATGCAATATGTATAAGGCAATGTGGCAGCATCTTTGTTATTTTACACAACTCTTTGTTATTGTGTTGTGTTTATACATACTTTTATTAGCCATGATGGCTCTGTCTAGGTCAAGTTTTACAACTCATTTATATTATGCTGTGAACATATATTATAGTTAGCTATTATGGCAGCATCTTTGTTATTTTACACAACTCTTTGTTATTGTGTTGTGTTTATAAATACTTTTATTAGCCATGATGGCTCTGTCTAGGTCAAGTTTCACAACTCATTTATATTATGCTGTGAACATATATTATAGTAAGCCATTATGGCAGCATCTTTGTTATTTTACACAACTATTTGTTATCGTGTTGTGTTTATACATACTTTTATTAGCCATGATGGCTCTGTCTAGGTCAAGTTTCACAACTCATTTATATTATGCTGTGAACATATATATAATAGTTAGCCATTACGGCAGCATCTTTGTTATTTTACACAACTCTTTGTTATTGTGTTGTGTTTATACAAACTTTTATTAGCCATGATGGCTCTGTCTAGGTCAAGTTTCACAACTCATTTATATTACCGGTATGCTGTGAACATATATATTATAGTTAGCCATTATGGCAGCATCTTTATTACCATACAACTGGTTATATAATGTTGTGTATGTTTGCCCTAATCCATAGTCTGCAGGGAGGCCTTATTTGGGTATTAAGGAGAAGGGCCAAGGACTTAGACAAGGTCTAGGCAAGGGCACATTGGTTTGCGGGCGGACAAGGGAATGCTGGTGAAGCAGCTTAAACTGGGTTAGGGGCAGTGGCTGGTTTGGTGTTGGGGTTTTGGCAGTTAGATTGTGATTGGGGTATTTCTCAACTATGACACACACAGACTCACAAGGAAGATGTAAATATGTATATATTTTTGTATAGATTTTTTTGGTTTCTGTTTTTTTTTTTCTTTTCAACTTGTATCCTTTGCATGATGTTTTAATTAAGAATTTAGTATGGGCCTCTGACTATGTCTATGACAGGTGTTTATGGGTATGCTTTGTACTTGGGGTTCAAATGCAAATTTACTCTCAGACTGCTAAGCAGAATTAATCAGAATTTATGCTTTTATCGAATTATTAAGAATTTAGAATTTGTTTCTTATTAAAGCTAGAGATAAATGCTCTTCTGCTTAAGTTATTTCACCTCACATATCATAACCATAGTGGACACACTGTCTTTCAGTGCCTTTCTCTCTATGTCTATGACTTAAAATTAGGGACTTGTTTTGTTATTTGAGGGGTTCAAAAGGAAGCTTAACTTGTAGCCTGCTACAAACAATCATCAGGCCAAGACAAAAAGTGAATATCCAAATCAGCCAGCTCCCACTAAGATCTGTCTAATCAAGATCTGCACTATTTTGCTCCTTTTTCACCTTTAAATAGATGTATGATGACTTGTTAAAATTGAGTTGAAATAAAGTGAAGCCTTATTAACTGGAACCTAATGGCCTTACTTTTTGGAGCATCAGGTTTGGGTGCGTGTGATGGATTAGAAAAATTATCCTAGTGGGGCTACAGTTCTGTCACCTATCAGTCCAGTGTTGACCAAAAGTAAAGGACTTCATAGTAAACTCTTGAGTTTAGTAATTATCTTTTCACATGTCTAGAAGATACAACTATTTTCTAAAAGTTAACCACTTAAAAACTGCACATTTGTCAGGTATATTATCCTTGTTATTATTCCCCAAGAAGTAAAGGACTTTCTACTATTTCTCAAAGAATAAAGGACTTAACAACTGCACCATGTTACAGGGATATAACACTCTTTCAAAAAGAGTAAAGGACTTTACAACTACTATGTTTTACAGATATAACGCCTTCAAAAAGAGTAAAAGACTTGGCTTCTGCACCTTGTTATAGGGATAGAATGCTCTTTTTAAAGACTAAAGGACTTGACAACTGCACCATGTTACAGGGACATATTGCTCTTTCAAAAAAGGAAAGGACTTCTACACATGTCAGGAGATTTTTTACTTTCTTCAAAGTAAAGGATTTGACAACTGCTACATGTTATTGGGATATAACCCTCTTAACAAAAAAGACTAATGTACTTGACAACTGTGCCATGTTACAGGGATATAATGCTCTTTCAAAAAGAGAAATGGACCTCTGCACATGTCTGGAGATTTTACTACTATTTCCCAAAGAGTAAAGCACTTAACAACTGCACCATGTTATAGGGATATAATGCTCTTTCAAAAGTAAAGCACTTAACAACTGCACTAAATGTTTTAGGGATGTAATGCCCTAAAAAAGAGTCAAAGACTTAACTTCTGCACCTTGTTATAGGGATATAATGCTCTTTCAAAAAGAGGAAATGGACTTCTACACATGTCTGGAGATTTTACTTCTATTTCTCAAAGAGTAAAGGACTTAACAACTGCACCATGTTATAGGAACATAATGCTCTTTCAAAAAGTGTAAAGCGGGAACAACAACCAATGACTGTCAACCAGAATCACACCTGGCATGTTTCTGTTTCGACTGAAAAAGAAATGAAGATTTCATCAGGGGCTAAATGTAGAGAAGGGAAAACCTGGCCTGCCCAGCTATTGCATAAAGTCAAACCAATAAAGATACACTTTCATTATGCAATTAAAAACTGTGGTGAAGATATTCAAAAGGTGAAGACATGTATAGAAAATGTACCACGCCACTATCAGGATGACCACCAGAAGTGCCTAAGCAAAGCTCGCTGTAAGACAGATGGAAACTACATACAAGCAGGCAAATTCTGACAGATTCAGTCGCAGTAAACCTAACATACGCATTGCGTTGAACAAGCCTGTACAAGCACCCGGAAAATTATGTGCATTGTATGGAAACATTCTTCGTCAAGTCCTTCAACAACGTATTAAATATGTTTTAGGACAAACGAATCGGGTCTATGGGAGACGCCAATTATAGAAGCCAATTATAGACTGCGAAGTGATTTACCAATTTGCCACTGGAATGAGAATGTTGGAAGGAAACGAACTTCTCATCACCATCAAGACAAGGTTTGGGCCTAGTGGATGACGTCCGTGTTTGAGCAGCACATCTGGAGGCCATTTTGATATATAGATTTATTTAAAAAAAGAAAAAAGATGCGGACGTCTTTCAAAAAGACTAAAGGACTGGACAACTGCACCATGTTACAGGGACATTATGCTTTTTCAACTAGAACCCCACGACTCGGATGTGTAGCCTGACGAAACTTTTGTTAGTCGACATAAAAAATGTTAATTAGTTTTTTGTTGCACAGTTATTATCAATGTATTGGCACAAAATTCAAATATAAAATAACCTTTTAATTGTCTCATTGCAAAAAACATGCAAAATGTATGCCCTTCGCAAGAAAAGCACTGAAAATCAATCATAGGGGAATAGCTAAAAAACGGAAGAAGGTAGAGTTACCATTCTTGTGCACTGCACTTTAAGTCATTGCCAGAAACATGCATACCAAGTTTGGAGTCATTTGGACCTACGGTGACAAAGATTCACTCTAGACAAGAAATGCTTTATAAAAATCAAAATGGAATAATTTAAAAACGGAACAAGGTAGAGTTAGGGTTCTTGTGCGCTGCACTTCGAGTCATTGCCAGAAACACGTATACCAAGTTTTGGAGTCATTTGGACCTACAGTGACAAAGTTAGGCTCCGAACAAGAAATGCTCTATAAAATCAATCAAACGGGACTAACTAAAAAAAAAGGTAGAGTTACCTTTCTTGTGCACTGCACTTACACAACTCTTGGTTATAATGTGTTCATATATACTTTTGTTAGCAATGATGGCACTGTCTAGGTAATGATACACAACTCGTCTATATTATGTTGTGAGCATGCAATATGTATAAGGCAATGTGGCAGCATCTTTGTTATTTTACACAACTCTTTGTTATTGTGTTGTGTTTATACATACTTTTATTAGCTATGATGGCTCCGTCTAGGTCAAGTTTCACAACTCATTTATATTATGCTGTGAACATATATTATAGTTAGCCATTATGGCAGCATCTTTGTTATTTTACACAACTCTTTGTTATTGTGTTGTGTTTATACATACTTTTATTAGCCATGATGGCTCTGTCTAGGTCAAGTTTCACAACTCATTTATATTATGCTGTGAACATATATTATAGTTAGCCATTACGGCAGCATCTTTGTTATTTTACACAACTCTTTGTTATTGTGTTGTGTTTATACATACTTTTATTAGCCATGATGTCTCTGTCTAGGTCAAGTTTCACAACTCATTTATATTATGCTGTGGACATATATTATAGTTAGCCATTATGGCAGCATCTTTATTACCACACAACTGGTTATATAATGTTGTGTATGTTTGCCCTATTCCATGGTCTGCAAGGAGGCCTTATTTGGGTGCTAAGGAGAAGGGCCAAGGACTTAGACAAGGTCTAGGCAAGGGCACATTGGTTTGCAGACGGACAAGGGAATGCTGGTGAAGCAGCTTAAACTGGGTTAGGGGCAGTGGCTGGTTTGGTGTTGGGGTTTTGGCAGTTAGATTGTGATTGGGGTATTTCTCAACTATGACACACACAGACTCACAAGGAAGATGTAAATATGTATATATTTTTGTATAGATTTTTTTTTTTGTTTCTGTTTTTTTCTTTTTAAATTGTAACCTTTGCACGATGTTTTAATTAAGAATTTAGTATGGGCCTCTGACTATGTCTATGACAGGTGTTTATGGGTATGCTTTGTACTTGGGGTTCAAATGCAAATTTACTCTCAGACTGCTAAGCAGGAATTAATCAGAATTTATGCTTTTATCGAATTATTAAGAATTTAGAATTTGTTTCTTATTAAAGCTAGAGATAAATGCTCTTCTGCTTAAGTTATTTCACCTCACATACCATAACCATAGTGGACACACTGTCTTTCAGTGCCTCTCTCTCTATGTCTATGACTTAAAATTAGGGACTTGTTTTGTTATTTGAGGGGTTCAAAAGGAAGCTTAACTTGTAGCCTGCTACAAACAATCATAAGGCCAAGACAAAAAGTGAATATCTAAATCAGCCAGCTCCCACTAAGATCTGTCTAATCAAGATCTGCACTATTTTGCTCCTTTTTCACCTTTAAATAGATGTATGATGACTTGTTAAAACTGAGTTAAAATAAAGTGAAGCCTTATTAACTGGAACCTAATGGCCTTACTTTTTG
The DNA here is from genome assembly GCA_007844125.1 of Sinonovacula constricta. Lineage (NCBI taxonomy): Eukaryota > Metazoa > Mollusca > Bivalvia > Cardiida > Solecurtidae > Sinonovacula > Sinonovacula constricta. Next base: position 52,762,768 of record CM017562.1, read on the forward strand.
GACCATCAGGTTTGGGTGCGTGTGATGGATTAGAAAAATTATCCTAGTGGGGCTACAGTTCTGTCACCTATCAGTCCAGTGTTGACCAAAAGTAAATGACTTCATAGTAAACTCTTGAGTTTAGTAATTATCTTTTCACATGTCTAGAAGATACTACTATTTCTCAAAGAGTAAAGGACTTAACAACTGCACCATGTTACATGGAAATAATCCACTGTCAAAAAGAGTAAAACACTTTACTTCAACAGCATGTTATACAGATATAATGCTCTTTCATATAGATTAAAGGACATAACAACTGCACTATATGTTATAGCGATATAACGCTCTCAAAAAGAGTAAAGGTCTTGACTTCTACACATGCCAGCTGATATACTTTCTTCAAAAAAGAAAAGGACTTAACAACTGCACTCTTATCATGTTATGGGGATATATTACTCTTTCAAAAAGAGTATAGTACTTGACAATGATTATTTCCTCGAGAGTACAGGACTTAACTGCTTATTTGCCTTTATATGATGTATTACTCCAAAGAGGTAATGATTAGACTAATAACATTATGTTAAAGAAGAACATAATCTTTTATGAAGTAATCTTTCATTAAGACCCAAGGACTTGACTACATATGTCAGAAAATGTTATACTTTCTTCAAAGTAAAGGACTTAACAACTGCACTATATGTAACAGGGCTATAATGGTCTTTCAAAAAGTGTAAAGGTAACAATTTCATCATGTTACAGGGATATAACACTCTTTCAAAAAGAGTAAAGGACTTAACAACTGCTATGTTTTACAGATATAACGCCTTCAAAAAGAGTAAAAGACTTGGCTTCTGCACCTTGTTATAGGGATAGAATGCTCTTTTTAAAGACTAAAGGACTTGACAACTGCACCATGTTACAGGGACATATTGCTCTTTCAAAAAAGGAGGGAACTTCTACACATGTCAGGAGATTTTTTACTTTCTTCAAAGTAAAGGATTTGACAACTGCTACATGTTATTGGGATATAACACTCTAAGAAAAAGACTAATGTACATGACAACTGGACCATGTTATAGGGATATAACCTTCTTAACAAAAAAGACTAATGTACTTGACAACTGCACCATGTTATAGGGATATAACCCTCTTAACAAAAAGACTAAAAGACTTGACAACTGCACCATGTTACAGGGATATAATGCTCTTTCAAAAGTAAAGCACTTAACAACTGCACTAAATGTTTTAGGGACGTAATGCCCTAAAAAAGAGTCAAAGACTTAACTTCTGCACCTTGTTATAGAGATATAATGCTCTTTCAAAAAGAGGAAAAGACCTCTTTAATGTAAAGGACTTAACAACTGCACTGTTTGTTATAGGAACATAACACTCTTTCTGCACATGTCAGGAGATTTTTTACTTTCTTCAAAGAAATAAAGGACTTGACAACTGCATTTTATTGGCATATAACACTCTTAACAAAAAGATGAAATGACCTGACAACTGCACAATGCTGTAGGGATATAATGCTCTTTAAAAAAAAGGAAATGGACTTCTACACATGTCTGGAGACCTACAGTGACAAAGTAAGGCTCCGGACAATAAATGCTCTATAAAATCAATCAAAGGGGAATAACTAAAAAACAGAAGAAGGTAGAGTTAACATTCTTGTGCACTGCACTCTGAGTCATTGCCAAAAACATGCATACCAAGTTTGGAGTCATTTGGACCTATGGTCACAAAGTTACACTCCTGACAAGAAATGCTCTATAAAAATCAATTCAAGGGGAATAATTCAAAAACGGAAGAAGGTAGAGTTACCTTTCTTGTGCGCTGCATTTCGAGTCATTGCCAGAAACACGCATACCAAGTTTGGAGTCATTTGGACCTACAGTGACAAAGTTAGGTCGGGACAAGGAAATCCGGACGCCACCGAATCCCTATATGTCGCCTATTCAGGTGAGACAAAAAGGGAAAAGGACCTCTGGACATGTCTGGAAATTTTATACTTTCCTCAAAGAAGTATTATGAAGCTGCTTTTCCATGTGGAAATGCAGCATTACAATAATCTTAAGTTTTTGTATACAAATTAATATTAATTTATATCTCAAAAATGAGTTATAATGTACATATACTGTTTTATATCAAAATGAAGGTATTTTCATGTAGATTTCAAGTATTTAACTATTACTCATCTATTTTAGAAGTTAAGTCAAAAGTTACTAAAATTGAATATTAACTCTAATTTGGATAATATAATATTTTGTTCAGCTGTAAAGGTACCTTCAGTAAAGAGGCCATCCCTGGTAGGATTATTAAGTTATAATCCTGTCAGATAATCATGTCTTTACTTAACTTGCATACTAGCTTAAGTGTGGATGAAACCATCCTATGACAGATACAGTGGTCATCCCTAAGATTATACCTTCAACCTGCAAGATAAGCAGCAACCCTTCTTGATTAGTAACTTAAAGAAGGATGAAGCCATCCTTTGGTCTCTTTCACATCTTATAGATAGTGACTGATTTGGTGGCCATCTATAGGATTATAACTAGATTTCCACCATTGGGTAGTAATCCCTTTGTCTTAATGTGCAACACAGAATCTGAGTATAAAAGAACTGTTTGACACTGCCCAAGTATCATTAAAAACTTGGACAGTGAAGAATAAACGTCATAGTCAACAACAGCTTGTCTTCTGTGTTTGCAGCCAAAACATATTCAGGGTTAACATGCGACACAGTCCCACAACCGTCTCGAGATATAGGATCACCCAGGTTAACAGATTGACTCGTTCTGAGTGTGTGAAGTGTTGTGAAAGTGGCGTGTCAGCATAACTAAAACTGCCACACCATCAAAAGCTCCATAACAGAGCGAAAAGCTCCATAACAGAAGTAAAGGACTTCACAACTGCACCATGTTACTAGGATATAATGCTCTTTCAAAAAGAGGAAAGGATATCTGCACATGTCTGGAGATTTTATACTTTCTTCAATGTAAAGGACTGAACAACTGCACTGTTTGTTATAGGAACATTCTGCACATTTCAGGAGATTTTTTTTTCTTCAAAGAAGTAAAAGAATTGACAACTGCACCATGTTATAGGAATATAACACTCTTAACAAAAAGACTAAAGGACTTGACAACTGCACCATGTTATAGGGATATAACACTCTTAACAAAAAGACTAAAGGACTTGACAACTGCAACATGTTATAGGGATATAACACTCTTAACAAAAAGACTAAAGGACTTGACAACTGCAACATGTTATAGGGATATAACACTCTTAACAAAAAGACTAAAGGATTTCTGCACATGTCTGGAGATTTTATACCTTCTTCAAAGAAGTAAAGGACTTAACATCTGCACCATGTTACAGGGATATAATACTCTTTCAACTACTGCACACGTCTGATATTACCTTATCTTTTTATATAAGTACAAGAATCTAATTTCATGTTTTTTATTCTTATAACAATAATGTTAATATGACTAACTGAAAAACCACAGATCATATTGTTGCTAAAAATGCATGAGATGAATAACTGCTTATTTACATATTTATATCAATGTAAAGATGTTTATGTATGATAAAGTATAGAGAAGCGCAGTATATTCTTGCATCCTTAATAACTTCTGGATGTTTGGAAAAAAGACCAAATATTACAGAAATAAAGCAAAAGCATAAGGCAATCTAGACCCCTTTTGTCAGAACAACTTGTGTTCTTCCTGTGTTAAATATATTACAAATATCAAATTGTCTCACTTAAAATATCACTGTTTCACTGTTTTTGAAGCTTTTAAACAAAGCAGGCTAATCAAATATTCTGAACATACTTTATAAGGTCTCATGTAGAATGTATTAACTTGTACATGTATATTAATTCTGGCAGCTCGTGTACAAGTTGTAAAGGGCATGTTGTACTGAAATGCAGTTGACCCATTTATTCAAACTGCTTAAACAAAAGCTCAAATATGCCATGTCTAATCCTAAATGTGCTATTACACTTTGGTTTATTAAAGTAGAATACTTAGGCAAGTGCTTATTAAATAATCAGCTAATTTGGGTTACTCATTTATGAAGACAGTGTTTGAATAAATGTGGTTGACTTTGGCATGATGGCAGCATTTTATATAGGCAGTTAGTATTTTCTAAAGGCAAAAAAAGCATTTTCCAAAGGCACCGAGCATATATTATAGGCAGCAAGAATTTTATATAGGCAGCCTACCATCTATGCCAGTACACCCTCTCCTCTTGGTAGTTCACAGGGTAGTGCCTTGGCCTGAGTTCATACCTGAAAAAACATACAAGATTCTGAGGCATTCCTTTTAGTCACCAAAGTTAATTCATTTTTAATAGATTTGTTGATAAATAATTCTAATAAGTTGTTTGGTGACAACTACACTCAAAGCAAACCTTTCCTATTGTTTGAGGCTTTGCTGCAAATAGTGCATATCCTGATTAGATGACTTCCTGCTAAAGTTGGCTAATTTGGATCAACACTTTCTGCATACTTTATACTTACATTTATTTGAATAACATACACTTTCAATGAAGTCAGGGGTGCTCATGGTGAAGTAAATCCTTTACTTGCTTGGCCTCTGACAGTCTGTGTTGAAGTCAAATTGGAGGAAAAGAACATAATGTGGGAAGATCTTAAAGCTGAATTGTGGTGCACCAGTAGTTCTACCCAGACATTTGTCTGGGGTCTTACTTCACCAAAATAGCTGGACATTACTATAATGGCCAAGGCACATAAGTTGTATAAGTTGTGCAACTCCTAAGACCCTAAACAAATGGGTTTGAGTCCTGGTCAAGTCAAGAACTTTCATGTGGGGAGCTTTACTAACCTGCAGTGCACTGGAGGTTCTACCCAGACATTAGTAATTGGTCTTCCTACATCAATAATAAGCTTGATCACCAGCCAGATATATTTAGAAGTTATCAACAAAAACTAACATTTACTGTTTCTGAAAATCAACAAAGCACCTTCATCAACATCATCATTATAAATGTAGGGTTTTTTCTGCAGTGTCCCATTTGACAACTCCATGGAGAACTGATAACATAGTATTTGTGTGATCAGTTGTGTCACTTCATTTTAAGGGTAGTTACTGCGGAACTGTGCTTCGAACAGTTCATGTTTCCTTTGACAAATAGAAAACAAATAGATCCTGAATTTGGTTGTTCTGTGAATCAAAACAATGGCTCAACAATGGTTTAGTAAGAAGTACATCATGGTGAAAAAACAGGCATTGTTGATTTCATTTAATGATATCTAAGTTTACCATGTCACTTTCCAATTTTGTAATACATGTACTCATTATCCAACCATACACATCATCATAGAGAAAATTACACATTATTATGGATAGTGTGTGGGTGGCATTACAGATATATTGGTATGTGATGACTGACCCGGCCCGATAAGTATCAGTTCAATGATGTGCCGTACCAATATTTTATGTTCATTTATATAAAGTTTTGAATTGTTTTTGCATCATTTTTCACATTTTATTGTAATCTGGGTCTTACAGCACACTGACACTTGATAGTTCATACAGTGCCAAGTACAATACAGGTCAGCATAAGAAAAATTTATAAAAAATGTAACACATACAATGAGTACTTACCTAAATTGAAATGGACTTTTTGAATCATTAGAAGACTAAATCCATCTTAAGCTATTAAGCTACAATGTGTTATCCCTGTACAGGTTCACTCATTTTATTTACAAAGTATACATTGAACAATCAATTGTCATAGCAAATGGAGTGAAGGCTTGGACTGTCAGCGATTTAGACGATCTATAAGTAAACAATTGGAAGTTAATAGCAGGGTAATTTCAATGCAGTTTTTATTTTTTAATTACTTGTTTGGTCTTTTAATGGGGTTGTTTTGTTACAGAATGAAGAGGGTTTCAACTAATTGAGCCACTTGTATTTGGTTCTCTTTCAGCTCTATTTTTCAACTTTTTTGACAATCCATTGTATGCTGTTTTTAACTTGCAAATAATGATTTTAACTTATTGTGATTGAACATTTCTCACCATACCCAACCTGTGTTATGAATATTCAAAATCCATGACAATTTGAGGTTTGTCAAAAGTTGACCAGTGACCTGTTGGAATGTGGTTAAAATGGCTCCATCCGTTGGCCAATTACGCATAGTATAATTGACAAACAATTAACTGTCACAGCCCAGTGTTCATTAAAATATGGTTTTAATCCAATCATATTTTTGAAAGATTCCTCACTTTTTAGGCATTTTTAGGAATATTAAGTATGCAGGAATATTAAGTATGCTTAAATTTAAACTTGTACAATTTCAATAATGATACAAGTACACATAACATATATATGTAGGAAGTGCTTCATAAATTATGAATTTTACCTAAAATTTATATATATTTTAAGATAAGGTTGTGGTTATCAATTTAAATACATATTGAATGAAAGAGTGCACAATAAAGGACTGATTATATTAGTAGAAATGATTTGTCATTCCCCTAACCAGCCATAAATGCCTAAATTAACTATGTAAAATAAATGTACATTAATAAATAATATAAGTATGTTATTTCAGATGTCTTCTAGCCAACCTGTAAGTTGTTGGGGGTTTTACATTTATACAAGGTTAAGGAATCACTAAATATTTTATGCCAACAATTTGACTATGATGCCCTAAAATGCTTAAAATTGTAGTCTTGACTTCACTGTGCCAATCATTTCGTTGTAATCTATTGTTTTCGGTATGCCTTATCATCCATACATCTATGTAACAGGTAAATAAATACATAGGAGATGTCCAATATTGACAAAGAAGGAAAAGTTTTTCATATTGACTGTATTGAAGCAATTTACTCAGTAGAATACATAATAAACAGTTAAAGAATACTTACCGAATAACCCAGGACCGTCGTGCCACCCGTCTTCTCTGGAAGGAAGGTCGAGATGCAGGGGGCTTCTCATCAGCAAGGGGCAGAGGTGGGGTAGGCTCCCTGGCAGCAGGGTGTGCAGGCAGGGTAGGCTCCCTGGCAGCAGGGGGAAGAGGCGGCAGCTCATCCAGGTCCACCTCCATAGGGTCAAAGGATGGCTCCCAATCCATCTCCAGGTCATCCATGGGTTGGGCTGGAGATTGGTTGAGACAATTTTAGTTCTTTTATAATCAGGTTTACTTCAGGCAGATGTTCTGCAAATTGTTTGTTGATTGTCCTATCAAAAGTCCTTCAGTTATCCTGAGGTGTTCATGTGAGGCAGATGTAATGTAGCTTCAACGGGATTACCAGATCAGGTCACATTTGTGAATTATCCTTGCTATTACAAATGAGGGAGCATGAGAGCTAAACCACTACTTTTGTAAAATTTATCTATGTTGATACATGGTCGAACTGGATTTTGAAAATATAAAGTTTTCATTTATTAAAGTAAAAACAGGCTGAAAGTCAATCCTGCAAAGATAATGAAAAAACAGTGACATAAAAAGTTATACATTTAAGTACTACTTACAGCTAATTTAGATAGTTATTGGCTGAAATTAATGTGAAAGTATGAGTATAAATCAGAGACACACATCAGGATATTGGGGCAACAGTATCTTGAGAATAGTCATATGTACATGAGAATAATTTCTATGTTATACTAGATGAGTATTAACATACCTTTATACAAGTGAGATAACTAATATTTTTTCAGTTTGAAAATGGGTCATTTCTTAATAAACAACTAAAAAAAGTGCATATAATCCTATAGAGCTTACCCTCAGGGTGGGGCCGTTTAGGAATGGGATGGTCCTCCTCCTCCGACTACAGAGCTTCATGCTGTAGGGAGAGTTAAAAAGGAAACAGTAAGGAAAAGAGCTCTAACAGAGGGACAGATTAAATATTAACATTTTTCTGTCTTGAATAAGTCTTTTAAAATTCATTTGCTTGAATCCACTTGCAGAGCAAGTAATAAGACTTGGCAGCAGTAGCTGGCTAACCCAGATCTTTGATTTACCTGAGCTTGATAATTATTGTCACTAGCAACATCTGCATTTCATTTGTGGAGGAAAACATCAGACCAATGCCAGAGTAGAACCACTGGCCTACTGCAGATCAGCAGATTAACAAAACAATAAATGAAAATTGGGTAATTTGTGTATTTATGTATTTATTCATGTATATTTAATTTTATTTATCACAAATTTATTAAAATAATTTAAAGAAACTCATTTATGCCTGTAGGTTAAAAATACAGTATTAAAGCAGTGATTCTTTATAATTTTGCTTTCAAGGTTAATACAAAACTTTATAGAGAAGTTTGTTTTGAAGGGCATATTGAGCAATTTGCCAGCATTAACAGTATCATACTGATAGGTAACTATAGTACAAACAGTTGTCATAAGGTATTTAGGAATGTTAACTGACCAAAGGTTTTGTTGGCTTTTAGTTTAATTTTGATCACAACTGCGATGGTAACGATAGAAATAGTAATGAATCAGGCTTTAAATCCTTTCTCATACACATCTTTGTTGCAATGGGAAATTCCCAAGAAATATAGAGTTTAAATCTGATGGAAAATCTTTTTTAAATGGCAGACTTGCAAATGACAGAATTTGCAAACAAGTTAACTGTTATTCAACACAATTAACTTGTATAAGAACCAGGATATAAATGTTACTTTAGCCACATGATTGTGGCCAGGCTCCTGGTGGCTGGCTCCACACTGCATTGTTGATGAAGAGCTAGGATTCAACACACTAAAATCATGTTTATAGTTTTACAACTCCTACAAAAATCTAGGAAATCAACAAGCAGCTTGTTGCAAGACCTTTGTTTGAACTTTTCCTAACTATTTCTAGCCAAATAGCTGTCTCCAATACAATTATGTGTCTTCAATAAAATAAATTAAACAAACTTTATCACAAAAACTAAAATTCATTATTTCCCAATATATAAAATCACTTACAAATTGAATGTGCAAATTTTGTTGCAATCTATGTAGTGGTTATATAATCTTGAAAAGTGCTTGCAAAGCTTTAACCTTTATAACATGCAACAAAACTACGGGACCACATTTCCCATGAAATCTAACCAAGATTAATCGAACTTGATCGTACCATTAGGTTAAGGTAGGCAGACATGCCCAGTTTCATACCGGACCTGTTAGCAAAATTGGTAGATTGTTGGCACCAGGTACAGGAGGCCCTGGGTTCAAACCCAGACCATGACATACACAAGTCTTAAAAAGTGGTAGTGGTATATCTCCCTTGCTAACGCTCAAGCAAATGTAAGGGTAGTTCCATGACTGGTTGGCCCAGTGTCAGGATAATGTGACTGGGTGTGGTATCATGCCAGGTGTTCATGGCATGCTATACAGAGTGAAGGCAGCACTATATCTGCTTTACGTGGACATCATCTCCAGGTAACTGAAATACTGTTAGTGGGACGATACACCCAGGGACGATACACCCAATCACTAATAACCAAACCATTTTTTATACAAATCCATGTGCTAGTTTCCTTAGATATAATCTTAAGAATACTGGTACATAAACCTATATATATATCTTCAAAATATCTTTACAATAAACCAATGCCATATTTGAAACAAACAAAAGAATTCTTTACTTTATTCAGTTGGCCTGATTACTGAGCTCTGTTGCTATGTACGTCTTTATGTATGACAGGTCATTCATATCATTTCAGCATCTCAGTCTAAAGTTACTTGACAGGCTTGGAAAAGAGTGGCGCAGTCAAGATTCTTACATTCAGATCACAGGGGTGTAGTGGTGACAAAATAAATAACTGGCAGTTAATTTCCGGTAGCATTAATGAGCATTCATTTTAGACCTTATTAAAGTTAAAATGAAATTGCATAGAAAGAATTGTACGTTGAATAAATAATCATCTGATGTTAGTGACTATACTGTAACTTTTGTCCCAATTATAATCTAATGCCAGCAGGATACAACATATTAAAAGATCCAGATATATATTAAAAATTAACTTTTGTATTGTTTGTTTTGCTGATACCCTGCAGCTACCTTAAGGTATGGTGACAGTGTTCATTTGATCTGAGATTTATCCTATGAAACTCACTTAGCACATGAACATTGTCTTTTTGAAGTATTCGCTAACAAGAAATATTCCTTTATGAACACTTGCTCAATGGACTTAATTCATTATACATGTCATGCAGGCAACTTATAAACTCAAAATTTCTCAATACAATCATGGGAGATAATATAGAATAAGAAAAACTAAAAAAAAAAAGCTAAGTCTTACCGGTCACTTGAAGCTCTGAAGACCGTTCGGGCCCACCACAGGGCTATCCCTGGGTGTCCTTCCGCTCCATTAACGTTACCAACACTTGTGGAGCAAAATCCTCCAACAAATTTCTGATTGGTGGCGCTGTGCCCCTCACAGACTCCTGGAAGCACAGAACAACAAGTCCATTAATATTTATCAATCAGAGCACTGTTAAGGAACATTCTTTTGAATAATCTGTGTGTAATAGCACAATAATTTAACATTAAGTCAACCAATTCAGGGTTTTTGCTAGTTTTGCATCTATCTTTTGTGCTGACATTAATTTGGAGATATTTCACCACACCATGTTACAGTATCCAAATAGTGCAATGATCAGTTAAAGAAACTACCCTAGCAATTGGAAACCCTTTAAATATACTTCTGAATATATGATGAGTTAAACCCTGCAAAGTTAAATATGTCAGTGCATATGAAATCATGGAAATAACAATGATTATGTTTTATCTGTTGAAGTTAAGTGGCAACAATTATAGATCTAATGAAATGTAAATTGATAAATGAAACATTTTTAAGATTTTTTTTCCATCTAGCAAAAGTTCACAAGTATTTATATACATATATCAATGCACCAGATACATCTTACTGATGAGCATCCAAGTTAGGTAATTATCCTAGTAGTTTTGATTGTCCTGATTTGTGATCTGAGTATAAGTAAGAATGAAGATTGCCCAAAAGAATGAAAAAGATACATAATTTACCTGATTAATTAACACATTTAGTTATCATATCCCATCCACATGCAAAGTTGCCTAACAATATTGCTAGAGACTCAACAGCAAATAAACGAAGCAGATTCTAATCAGACTGCTGCTATCAGGAGTTAGCTGATCTTGATCTTCACTGTGTTAGCCTGATCCAATTTCAGGGGCTGGCTGATTAGGATCTACACTTTTTTAAGCTAGACCAACTTCGGTTTAGAAGTAATTGAAGATATCTATTTTCTTATAACATGTTCTTTTAAAATTGTATTTAAAAAACCAACTCACACAGGAAATAACCAGCATATCTAACTTGAAAAAAGATAATTGTTTAACAAACTAAAGAAAATTGTATAATACACATTTCATGTACATTCTAAAAAAATAAAAACTAGGTATTTCTACTATTTGTAAATGCATTTATATAAAAATACTCAATTAAAATCAAGGTTAAACTTGGGAGAAGAATTAAACTAATATTTTTGCTTCATCTACTTACTGGTTCTGTTTCTTTGGTAAAAATGATGATTTGTTAATTAGATTTAAGATTTTTCTGGTTAACTTTATAAAAATAATGATAATCTGGTCATTGTGTGAGAGATGTTAAAAAATAAAGATAACAGGACCATAAACAGTTTAATTGGTAGATATCTATCTTGAGCAGCGTGTTATGAACCCTTGTCATAATTAAACTGAAACTACCTTTATAACCAGACCATTAGAGAGAAGGCTTTACTGATAGAAGGACATGTAACAGACCTTAGTTATATCTGGATCATCTATTCCTTCAAATGTACTCATAAGATTTTCTCCTGAGCACACTTTTTATAAAGGTTTGACTCCCAGACAAGGTAAAAACTCTCAACTCAAACTTTGTTTTCTTAGTTGTCTGTGGACTGTGCCGTACAATGACAAATAAAGCCTTCACCATAATATATAATTATGTCATGTCTAATTATGTTATGTTTATTATCAAGATTGACAAAAGAATGCAACTCACTTGAAATTGCAACTTCTGACCCAACCCAAACATTCATCAGAATTTTTTATATATTGCATTTGTGTTTTTTGCAAAAAGAAATAACTGAATTGTACTCACAAGCCAACGCTTGTATGTCTGCAGAGGTGGCCTGACGAACTAGACGTGGTCGAGGGCGTCTGGCATGCCGGTCTGCCTCGGGACAAGGTGCAGCTGGATCTGGCAGGTAAACTGGGTGACCAAGCTCAGCTGGCTGGGAGGGGGTAGAGGCAGGGTCGATGGTGAAAGGAACCATCTCACAACCAAGACAACACACAGACTCACAAGGAGTCCTATAGACAGGCCAAGAAGGCAAGCTAACAACAGCTGAAATACAAGAGAAAAAATATTTTTTGTATGACTTGAATTTAGGGCCAGTGCCAGATATTAAGTAGATTTGAAAAAAACATGGGCCGACTCATTACAAGATTGACAGTTTTCTCTCTAAATACTGGGTCAAGCATAACTTGTAGTGACAATGTTAAGTAGTGTAAATGATGACAAATCTATGTAATGCCAAAACACAAAAGGGACACTCTTGTATCAAACTTGTCTTACCCTTTATTATTTGAGAAAAAAATGGATATAATAAAATGTTATTTGTCCGATAATCTTTCTCAGTTTATTATTAAATGAAAGCTTAAAGATTAAGCATGAACTTTTTATCATTTAAGATAAAGTCTAAAATGAATTGTTTAAACCATGTAATAAATTGTTTCTCCATGGAACAAATAGTTGTACTATTTAATTAGTGTTAGTCTTTTGACATGACCCTGGAAATGGTATTTACAATGCAAACAAAGAAAACAGCCCATGTTTTTAAAATTGAGCATACAATAAATGGATTGACAGACTGATTTTATCCCTACCCAGAACTTAAAAGGGAGGTTACTCAGACCAACATTAACAGTTAAATTGCAAACTGGTGCAGTTTTATCTATAATTATAATGTATATTTATAATACAAAAGTAAAAGATGTACTATTTATGAATACTCTTCAACTGAAGGTGTTGTATTGGACTTGTCCTGCCTTATTTAACATCCATCTTTCTCATCTTATTAAACAAGCTGAAGTTTGCCTTTCTTGACTTCCTTAGCACCTGATGGGACATAATCTGAAGGTTTAATGTATATTTTAATAAAAGAAAATCAGTGAACTGGTAACTCTCAACATGTGAGGAATATTTAATAACATGACCCATTTCTTACATTAATTGCTTTACATTTGAACATAATTAAATTATAAGTAATATACATGAATTCACACAAACTATGCTGAAAATAAAAAATGACAATAGTCCACAAGAAAACATGTTTGTGGGTAAACACATTGTTTATCGAGTTTTTTATTCCACCATCAGTGTTATCTAGAGACAGTGTCCATTTGCAGCAGATAAAGTGCTGCTTTCACTCTGTATATCATACTGTGAAAACCTGGCAAGATATCACACTCAGTCACATTATCCTGACACCGGGTCAACCAGTCATTGGACTTCCCTTATAATGGCTTGCATGTTAGCAAGGGGGCTTTAATTACCATTTTTAACGACTGGTTTTTCATGGACTGAGCTCTAACCAGGGGCCTCCTGTACCTGGAGCCAATGCTATTAAACATGTATACACTTGGATCATGCATACTCAAAAAACTCGAGCACAATGTGACAGACTAAGGCAAATAGTGTATATCCAGATCATCCAGCTCCCAATCAATGCTGTCTCATCAGGATCTGCTCTGTCCACTGCCAAGTAACTGTTCCTTCTTGTTTTAACCTTTGCCTGTGGTTGATGCTCGCATTTAATAGAACTAAATTTGTAATTTATATACGTAAAGCATTTAAAACACAAAGATCTTAATTGTGAAAGTAAAAAAGACTTAAAAAAGTTGTTTTTACCTTTTTCTTTAATCAGTTCACATCTAAGATGTCCCACTGTTCCTATGCTGTCGGAAGCGGCAGCTGATCAGCTTGTTTATGATGATCTGGATGGTGTCCAACAACACTGAACTGAAACAAAGCTAACTTAAGGAAAGTATAACTTCTGACACAGAAAAAAATCATTACATTTCTAACTTTTGAATTATCTTTCATAATATACCGGTAAGTACTTGCTGGCTTTTCAGCCCCTCGCCAAGTGGGTTCAAGTTCCAGTCAAGGGAAAAACTTTGGGGAGGTCTTAGTGTTAGCATGACATGTGCTAGTGGTTCTACTAAAACTGAGGAATTTAGGAAGACTTCAAAACATACAAATGGCGCTTCAATATATAGGAGAATATAGAAATTGGTTGACAGCCTGTATAAATTCTCATTCATCTTTGACTTGGAGCTGAAAATGGCAAATGGGGCAATCGATTGGCAGATAAAAACTGTAAACTTGTTCAAGAAGTATTCCATAAGTTCGTAATAATAGCATTTCTTATAACCGATTCTCAAATGATTTATATATTTAAGCTGATTTTGTCTTCATTGTATTACTCCTAAATAAAAATCCACTTTTTTGCTTCACTTACAGAATACCTCAAGATACTCAGATGCTGGCATACCCATAAAGACAACATTTATGTGACCGCTATTTACATTCTCGAGTCAAAATGATGGTGTGCTAACTTTTTCTTTAAATTTGGAAAAATACAAAAGCCACAGGTAATGAGCTTTATCAGGGTTGTATTGATGGGGTTATTTTTAAGTTGAGATTTGTAAGGTTATAAATGGTAAAATCTTCCACTGTATTCACTGTTTCTCTATTATACAATAAATGCAACCCAATTCTAATTTTCTTCCCGTTTAAGAATATAATGGACCTATGAAATGCAAAAATTCTTTAGATAAAATTTTTCATAAAGATGGGATAAACTGACTCAATTGATGCCTGAGCTGTTTCTTGCATCAGTTTGCAATGTTCTTGATGGTCAATTGAATCATTATCTTCTGTTCAAACTTTGTTTGGAAATTTAAAGAGTATAAAATGTGTCCATAAATTGAAGTATATTCATGGATTCAGTGAACTAGCACATTGTCATTTAAAACAAGAAGCAACAGGCAAAGGAAAAGACCCAGTCAATCAGCCCTCTTGTACAAGGAAGTATGGGATACTACAGCTCATTAAGGGTCCAATTTAAACATATTTCGATATATATTACGAATTTATGAAATTCCCCTTGCAGTGAGCTTTTTTAAAATTTAAAATGGATCAGATAATTTCATATAGAATGCATAGACTTTATTTGTTTCATGGTTTTGTTGACACCTCACTTACATTCCAAGAAATGCACAATGTTAGAATTAGTTTTTTAATGGTTGTTTGCAGCAATGACTGGCACTGGATTACAAAATTGAGTCAGTCTGTGGTTAAATAAAACCTTGAAAAGGACATTGGTTCTATATTTGTGGTTGTCAAGAGAAACTTTAAAAGTGACATCAATTACTTTAGTAATTTAAAGAAATTTATAACAATACAGATGGCTAATCCCTTTAATAAGCCTTTAGTTTACTTCTATATATATTACACCTGCATTCATTAAAGTCATCAACACCCAGTCACATTATCCTGTCCTTGGGTTAACAAGTTATGGAACTAACTAATAGTCTGGATGCAATGGAGCTACAACTATTTGTTATGGTTGTTTAAAAAACTCTGCTGCACACTTTCTCTCTCAACCTAGCAGAACAGAATAAAATATAGACAGAATACGCGTAAAATCACCCCTTACAACATTGCATAACCAATGTCAGAACAGACAATGTATTATTAATGTGACTAGCATTACCAAATATATCAAGCACGTGGCTGACTAAGCAGTTCAGTTTCCGCAAATTTCGTGCAGCACGAACAAAATGGCGGAGCGCTGCTGAGTTTCTAGAAGGCGTTTCAATGATTTCGTTAATTGTACACATTAAAAACTAACCAAAGTATATAAGTACAGAACGGTGCCAACACTGTCATGAAAACAAATGGTTATATGGCTGAGGGGGGAAATGTAGTTGGGTGGGGTATTGCAGACACACATGTGGCGGGTATAAAGTACAAACTAATTTTTGCAAAATTCAAACAAATAAATGCTAAACATGTGAATGCATGTGCCTAATATACACTAACATGTAAATAACACATTAAATCCCAAATAAATAGAGTATAACTAACCAATATCAATACAAAATGTGCATACAATTAAAAAAATGCGAGAGCAAAAGAAAACACAACCTACTTCGGCAATCATCCTCGTCTAAATGCCAAGGAGGGACTATGCCAGCGAACCTCACGTGACATGACATATATACAATACACACACCTAATTAAATATTTATTTTCATTGATGGAACAATGCATGTTTCAAAACAAAGAGACAAGCGGAAAATATTATAAATAAAAACAATGATGTTTAAAATTGTACTACTCCTTTATGTTCTACACGGATCACGTGATCTCCTCATGAGTACATGTAAGATATGTTCGGGTTACACATTATCAAAGACAGTGAGACGCAATCGGTAAGGATGTCAGTATAACTGGTTATGTGGGAGTGTTGGTGTCTCAACCCAACCTTTTTGTTCGTTTGCGCTTTTAATTGAGAATGATTTAAAGTGGGTCGATTCGAACAGTCGTAACTTTAACAACATAGATTTAACCATATCCATAGAAAAGTTCTTCTAATCAGTAGTTATCTCTTAATTAGAGTCTCGGTCAGGGCGAGAACTTTCATGTGGAAAGGTTTTCTAGCTAACCTGCGGTGCGCCGTTGGTTTTAACCGGACATAAGTCTAGGATCTTCCTCCGCCAATAATTAGCTGGACGTCGCTAATATGATCCTGATTGTGTCGGTGCGATATTACAAATAACCCAAACGAATAATATATTTAAATTTGAATCAAATATTTATTTGGTTCAAAATTAATGAAGCAAATGCAAACAAACTAAATGTGTACAAGATTCGTTAAATCAAACTAAACGTCGGATCAAGCACTTCCAAATTGTGACATTACACAAACTGATTTTTTTTTATATGCGAAGCTCTAAAGTTCTACTGTATACACTGTTACATTAAGCCTTACATGGTTGCATCATGTGAACAAATCTTTGTATGTTTTACAACTAAATGTATTATTTTATTTTGGTATTTTGGTCGTTCGATGCTTTAATGGGGGGGGGGGGGGGGGGGGGGTTCTTAGTTTATGAAAAATAACTACGCAATGAGGCTCGGTTAGGAAATGTTTGTCAAGTGTAGTGTTAAGGCCATCTCTCGAGTATTCGAGCTGTTCTGCGGTGCGTCAGTGGTTACTTCACACACACACACACAAACCCAGCTGGATAAAGCTATAATAAACATAATTTGGTCACTGTGATGTACTTCAAAATAGCACAAACAAAAAGATCTGCTGACTCGAACACGCCAGCTGAAACTGATAAGCGTTTACATAAAGCATTAGCTAGAATACAATGATGAAAACAAATTTCTTAACATGTAAAAATGGGTTCCCTACTGCAATTATCATTTTGTATAAAAAATCCGCAAGCAAAGTTAAAGCTTAAAGATAATACCAAACTAATACAAGTACAAACATATTATTGCGTCAAAACATAACATGCTTTATGTGTCAAAGCGTTATGCTTTATCATACACACTATTAAAATATACATTTACATTATCGTTGTTTGCTTTGAAAAGTGTAACAATATAAAACAATATTTACTAACTCGGATTAAAGACATAAGTATGCTGAAAGCCAGTGCATGTAAGAGTGTCATCTCTGGATGCAAGATTTAATAGTTTTAAAACCTTCAACCAAGTTGAAAGTTTTCACATTGCAAGAAGAAAAGTTATTCTATATAAAGAAGGGACTTAAGCAGGTTGTAAATTGATACAGACATTTGTTAGTTTTAAATCATAACTAAACTATATATTTTATTTATTAATTTGTTAATACTTAAAACATACATGTACTATTGTGAATAGTTTAACTCTGAACTTTGACATGTTTATATTGTCAAAACAACATACAACTATAAAGAAACGTTCTGTCAATAAATATAAACTTAAATTACTGCATCATACATACATAAACAATTCAGATAATGGAGTTTCTACATTAACTCAATTTATAATTAGTGTACTAAGACATGTAAACCAGGGTTCCCCTGATATGAAATGTTAAAACTATATGTCGGCAGTAGGTAATAAGCTCTGTCTGTCAATAATGTAGGATATATATCAAAACTGAAAACACACCAAAATACCACTCTTTCAGTGTTGTTAGTGGTTTTATATGATCTGTTTCTCAAGATGTTCTGTTATAATAAAAATACATATGTCGACATCTAACAACTTACTATTAATTTATAATATTGTCTGGAAGAATTCTCGCTCCAGTTGAACGTCTCTGGGTCAGGGGATTCATAACCATTGTCTTATCCCTAAAATCAGTATGAAAAGACAATAAAGTGCATACTCCTCTATAGCTGTATAATTTAATTATACTTGTGTTCAAATATTGTGGTTCTTTTTTCTTTCCAATTTGAGGTCCCTTACACGCTTAATCCTTTCCACTATCAGTCTTTGCGCAGTCTTCCTCCTGTGTCTCCAAGCAATTACTAAATTTATTTTATCTTAAATAATATGTCTTTCTCCTTGCAGTTTTGGAAAATACAAGCCATAATAAATACCATCAGTTACACAATATTAGCTATGGAAGTATTTATGGGAAAAGGGCAGCAAAATAAGACCTAAATGGGACTTTGTCTATGATTCTTCAGAATTCGGGTTCTTTGTTTACATTTCGTTACGATATATTTACTGCCGATTCATGAAAAACTTAAAGCAGGCAATACTCATTCAATCCATTTTCAAGGTGACTCATTTTCCGCGGCCGTATTTCTTCAAATCTCTGTATTATTTGTCAGCTTATGCTATTGTTTTGCATGCGAAACTCCAAAATTCTTTTTATGACTCCCGGTGATGGCGCTGCGAAACTGGAAGTTATTCGCGCACCTTGCGGCGTCGTCAGTCCCGTTGTTATACGTCTGTGGTCAGATGACATCAATCCAGACGTCGTCGTCGTCAATACGGAGGTTGGCGGTGGTGTAGACTAGGGATGACATCTCCACAACATGTTCTATTGGTTCTATTAAAACCCAGTTAAGGTCATCAAACATATTCCGAAGACATGTGTTGCATGCATATAGTTACATGTAAGTTACACGTTGTTGTTTTTTTAAAGAAATTTGAAACTACTTAAATGACAATATTATTACGGCAATAGGGAAATGTTGTATTACTGGTTGGACTCCAGCTTAATTAATATTAAGTAACGACCAACAATATACGATATAAGTGCAACGAAATAATTGATTTATTTATTTATAAATAATTGAGCAAAACAGTAATAAGTACCAATTTAATAAATTTAAGATATTCTTCATAAAAAAATGCTAACATATAGACACTGCGAAAATTCTACGCTCACGTATAAAATCACTCAGCCACCATTTATAAACATAATAACAAATATTTTATATAAACTCACATTGCGTTAGCATCTGGCAAGAGTTTAAGTAGTTTCCTTTGCTAAATCTTCGACAAAAACAATCAATGTAATGTTTTCTCTGATAACAGCAAAATATATCAAATAATACGCTAACTATGTATTTCCGACTTTTAAATTATTATGAGCTGAATTTGCGTATCACTTATCCCTTAAATTAAATAAAAATAAATATTCAACAAAAACAAATGCAGTATGATCGAATCAAACTGACATCAGTTAAGTGCTGGAGACCTCGACTGAGGAAAATCACAGCTATTTATACTGGCCCCAGTGCATCAGAAAATCTTGTACATGCATCAGAATTTCTTTTTCAAAATAAAATACACAAGAAAATAGTATGCTTAAAGGAACGCACAAGAAAATAGTGTGCGAAATGAAACGCACAAGAAATTCTTGTGTAAAAATACAGTGCGCTGTGAGAAGTATTATTAAACAATGTACTTCTGATAATGAGAGACATTAGTGTATAGTCTCCCCTGAATCACCCCGCAATGCAAGTAGGTCCTTTCATTTGTTTTACTCGGTTTTTATGTTTGTGCTGTTTGGAGTGTGTGATGACTTATCTGCCTTTCTTGTGATACGCAGGTTACCAATCACCAACAAACACTTCCATTTTCTTTTTTAAATAACAAATCTCTATAAGTATGTAAATCGATTTTAAGCTTAGATTTATGCAAAAGTAAGAAATTTCACTGTTTGTTATTGCAATGTCTGCAAAAGAACAGGCGATAAAGTCCAAGAACTTCAACTAAAAGGACCTACCTACTGTTTGGAGTACCTCGGATATTATCTAACAAGGGAGACAATTTCCATTTCAATATGATGGATTAGCAGAAGTTTATTCTTTAATTGCTTTACCTTAATGCCCATCTTAGTATAAAATCTCAAACAAATATTAAGTTTATTCGTACTAATTTTTACATCAATTACAGCTTTTGCACCCTTTTATGAATGGGCCAAATTGTGAATTTGTGTGACATGAAATAAGGTAAATTGTGAAATAAAAGTAATTGTGAACTCAAACAAATTGTTAATTTTTATAAACAACAGTACATTATTTTTTTTATCTTATTGCTAATAAATACTTCCCACTTATTATAATGTGTTATTTTTATTATACCTGATGTACAGTAAGTGTGTTTTGCTTTATTTTCTAGCGCTCTATCAGGATGAAGGTTAAACAAAAGTTGAATACCCATTTTATTTTTATTTGAAAGTTTTATAACTTTGAGAATTGTTATAATTTAAAACAAAATATAAATTGCAGTAGGTTTTCTATGTTTTGCTCCAGTATAGTGTTACATAGTCATTAAATGATCTTGTAGACACGAACCATCGAAATATTCACTGTGGTTTTTGTTGTGGTTTTTGTTGATAAAATAAAAAATTCAGTTATATTAAATGAATGTATATTATCAATTTTGTCATTAAAATAGTGGGTCAAACAGCCTGTGTACAGTAAAGGAAACAAAATTGTGCGTTTTAAACAATTATAGAGCTGCTTAAAACGGAAAACATGCCCTTGAAAGGACAAAAGTTTCATAGTCACAAAATGTCTATAAGATAATTTCAATCTTAGTATAGCCTATGAATCTTTTGTCCTAGAGTTTGACACTAAATCTTTAACTGAAGAAGGTTTAATATAACTTTTTATTATACATGTTGCTTGAAAGTTGCCTGGAATTGCTATGTTGTCCATTTTAGTTCCTCATCAAGAAGTCAACATCAGTGACACAAAACAACATGGCAGTGGTAATTACTTATTTCTTTCAATCTTCAGTCAGCATCCAGTTAATAAAAAGCAACAAATAATTGTACACTGAAGCATATAAAGTGCTAAAAAAGCCCCTTACTTTTAATAGATTTCACAGGACATGATATTCATATTCAGATTATTCTTTAACAAACAGCTATAGTCATGAAACTGCCTTTATTAGACAGATCAAAACATGGAACATAAACTAGAACAATTATTATTATTATTTAAAACTTATTTTATAACCTCTTCCAGGGACAGAACTTTTGACTCTCCTGTCTATTGGGGCATTACAAGATGGGAAAGCCCTTATATATTTATACCAATATGAAAAACTTAAGTAGCCACTCTTATGACTTATAACATAAACATACGCGTCTATTTACGGCTGGGTAAGGGTGGGGCTGGAATTTTGGATCTGGTTTACCGGGGTCCGGACTCGTTCCGGCCTGATTTTTTTTTTGGCATGAAAGGCAAGGTCCAGGCCTGCCGTCGACAGCCTATCTGGTCCCGGAGGTCTGAGTCCAGATACAATCTGGCGTGCCTGCATGAATATAGAGCGTATGCGGAGACATTTTTAATATGCAATTTGGGTGGGGTTTCGGGGTCCTGTCAGCTCACCAAAACACATGTAGACAGTAATTCGGGTCTGGTCAGGTGGGGCAAGGACGGCCCTCAAAACCAAACCCGGTTCCAGGGGCATGGGCTCACGAGCAGACTGACAAACGGGCCAAAACGCATGAATGTCTAGCATGGGGAATGACCCTTAAAATAAGCCATTTTGGCTGGGTTTTTGGCCCCTGACACGTCACCGGTAGCCATCCGGGCAGAACTTTCAGTGTTGTAAGGTAGGGCCAGGACTGCCCTAGACACCCAACCCGGTCCCAGGGGCCTTGTCTCAGGCGCAGACTGACAAACCGGCAAAAAAGCGCAGCATTCTTTGCACTTAAACATACATGTCTATTTACGGCTTGGTAAGGGCGGGGCTCGAACTTTGGGCCCGGTTTGACCGGGGACCGGACTCGTTCCGGCCAGAATATTTAGCATTAACAGGCGTGCCTGCATGCATATAGAGCATATACGGAGACCTTTCAAACAGACCATTTGGACTGGGTTTCGGGCCTCTTTCAGCTCATCGGAACATATGTAGGCAGAAATTCCAGTGTGGTCAGGTGGGGTTACGAATGCCGTCGAGACCCAACCCGGTTCCAGGGGCCTGGTCTCAGACGCAGACTGACCAGCGGGCCAAAATGCTGCATGTCTAGCATGGGGAAAGAACCTTAAAATAAAATTGATTGGATTTTTGGCAACTGACACGTCACCGGTATCCATCCGGGCAGAACTTCCGGTGTTGTCAGGTAGGGCCAGGACTGCCCTCGACACCTAACCTGGTCCTAGGAGCATGGGCTCAGGTGCAGACTGAATTACATGAAAAACTCACATGCATGTCTATTTACGGCTGGGTAAGTGCTTGGCTAGACCGGTGACCGGACTCGTTCCGGCCAGTTTGTTTTTTTTTGCACCGGAAACAAGGTCCAGGCATCCCGTCAACAGCTTATCTGGGTCCAGGGGACTGAGCCCAGATGCGTGCTGACCAACGGGCGTGCCTGCATGCATATAGAGCATATACGGAGACCTTTTAAATAGGCCATTTGAGCTGGGTTTTGGGCCCCTCTCAGCTCACCGGAACATATGTAGGCAGAAATTCCGGTATGATCAGGTGGGGCAAGACCTGTCCTCGACACCCAAGCCGGTTTCAGGGACCTGAGCTGTGGCGCAGACTGACCAACGGCCAAAACGCATGCATGTCTAGCATTGGAAAATACCCTTTAAATAGCCAGTTTTGTCTGGGGTTTTTGCCCCTGACACGTCACTGGTAGCCATCCGGGAAGAAATGTGAGTTGGTAGGGCCATGACTGCCCGCGACAACCAAACCTGACCACACCGGAGGTTCTGCCCACATGCGTTCCCGTGACGTGTCTGAGGTTAAAACCCTGGCCCAAATAGCGTATCTAATAGGTCTCCAAATATGCTATAAATGCATACATGCACGCCCGTTTGTCAGCACGCACCTAGGCACAGTTCCCTGAGACAAAATACGGTGCCGAGGGCACGCTTGGACCTTGGCTGCCATGCCGAAAAGACTTTCCTAAATGCGTCTAGTCCCCGGTAAAACCAGGCCCAACGTATGAGCCCCATCCTTACCCAGCCGTTAATAGAGGTGTATGTTTACATGCAAAAAATGCATGCGTTTTTGCCCTTTTGTCAGTCTGCGCCTGAGCTCAGGCCCAGGGGACCGGGTTGGATGTCGAGGGAAGTCCGGCTCTACCTTTCCACACCGGAAGTTCTGCCTGGATGGCTACCATAAAATAAAATCGAGTTTATTTGAAGTTTCATTATTGATTGATGGTATATCTACCGTTAAGATCGGTTTCAAAATTACATTCACGAACATTACACAAATTTCAAGATTGCATTAAAGGGTTACGCTTATACACAACTATAAACTCTTCTTAACAGTAAAGAGTTTGAGGATTTGATGCAAGTTTTAAATACATTAGATAAGTTGGTTACGTTGTTTTACAAAGCCCACTCTTGCTGCTGCACGTCCTTATAAGAAGGAACTTCAGACGTGTGTATGTGCTTTTAAATTTAGTTTATTCTTTTCCTACTCTAATTTCTTTGGAACAAACCTCGTTAACAAGACAACACTAAAACATAGTGACACAT
Organism: Sinonovacula constricta; assembly: GCA_007844125.1. NCBI lineage: Eukaryota > Metazoa > Mollusca > Bivalvia > Cardiida > Solecurtidae > Sinonovacula > Sinonovacula constricta. The sequence continues at coordinate 52,786,801 of CM017562.1, forward strand.
GCCTCCAAAGTTGAGATTAAAAACAAACATACCTTTCTCTTACAGAATTTTTAAATAACAGACATGTACATTAATTTAAACAAGAACATTGTATCATGCTTCGCTATCTTTATCTTTGTATGTTATCAGGAAAATGTATAATTATAAATTCATTTATCATTTTAATTTACAAATGAAATAATAACAAATTCAGGTTAAGCTTGTTTGAATATACTTGATTAGACCAATGGGACAAAAAGTTTAGCACAAGTGATGTTTTATTTATAACCTATATATTACTTTGATTACATCAAAATCAAACTAGTTTAAATAAAGCGTGCTCAATTTAAAATGTTTTAATATGTCACATAATCATGTAGAGCTCATAGATAGGTTTGTCCTTTAGCACACTAAGCAGAATCAGAAGTTCTTAAAATGGATTTAGTAGGTTAACAATTTATGGCATCATGAATGTTTTGAGACAAAACAATATGCATGTCCTATTTGACTTTATTTGTCTCTTTTTGTTTGCATCAGAACCAAACAGAAAAGCATTTAACACGATAGTGTTAATTTTTGAATTCTTCATTGTGTTCCTTAACTTTGTGATTTACCTTAAAGCTGCTTAATATGACACAATTCAAATATAATTTAAAAGATAAAAGTTATTACTTGCAGTCTTTAAAAAAAAATCCATGACAACAATTTGTTTAAGCAACATAACGTGGATACTTCAGAGACTCCATTAAAGACGTAAAAAGGAGTTAGATAATAGTTGCTTGCATTGTCGTGTTTATATACTTATACAGTCAATGCAGTTAAAAAAGATAGATATAGGTTGTGCAATGTCTAGATGCACAATATACTTTATTTCATAACATACTTACATAAAAATGCACATATTAGCAAGCGCAGTTTTGAGAACCTCAAAACAGCGAAAGGGCAGAATGTTTACTTTTTGAAAACATTGGACTGATCTAAATGATCTTTACACAGTATGTTCACGAACATATAAAATACATTCATTCCACATATTAATAAAAAGGCAGAGGGCAACCTTTCATACCTGTGGATACGGTAACATAGGTTGGATAGAAAAGAATATGAAAAAAATGAAGACTATAAAACTGATACATATGAGCTAAGACAATTTAGTAATGTTTGGAAAATGCTTTATGCAGACGGGAAATGTCAGTCTCAATAAGTAAATCCCACACCAGACATGCATAATCCAAAATAACAAGTCAATGGTGAAGTAACAGCCTCAGAACATTTGCTAATCCTATTTTACTTGTCATTATCTAGAAAACACAATCACGTCAAAGGCCATTTTGACCTTGAATTTTGCACTATTCATCCCAAAATAAAAAAGGTCACTTTCTATTCATGACAAATGTCATTAACAAGTTAGAAAATTGTGGGCTCGTTAATTCTTTAGATATTGATAGAAAACACGGAATTGTCTTCTGGCCATCATCTGCATCATATTATGTAGCTTTTTTAATTATGAAGGTAAATTCAAGAGTTTGTCTTACTTATAAAGTTCCTCTAGAGCTTTATGTGTGTATGAGGCCAATCTCACAAGAAAAGCTTACAAATGTACAAATGCATCATCTTGAAATATTGTAGACCCACATTAACAACATTATTTCTTCTTAGATATTTGTCATACAAAAGCACAGAAGCAACATCTGAAAAGATTTGATTCCTGCCTTTACAGGTGTTGTTCGACAGTATGGACCAAAAATATTTTCACTAAACATCATAATAAGTCACTGTTACCTGAACAAATCTCGCAAAATGCTGTTTATTGATGTCCTACACCGGTGTGACAAGTGAACCATAACGCCACAAATATGTATTTCCTATCAGAGCTATGCTGCACAGTAAGCTATTTTTAACTAAGAAAGCCACGCGACCACTTATGTTTCAGCTCATCCACGTCATCCGCTGTGACATCGATGTCTATTTTTAACAGAAATCTCAATTGTTCTCGTTTATAGATTTGAAAAGAATGAACATTTAAGTGTTGATTAACGAATTTTACTGCAATAATATTAATATAATGTTGAAAGTCATCAAAGCTTAGACTGAAGAAAGAAATCATGTACAAACCCCCCACGCAGAGATAAGATATTGTTACATATATTAGATATGGGCAAACAGTTGGATACCACCTGTAAAGCCTGTTTCCCAAATCATTATGGATATATTTACTTCTACATATGTTATTGTACCGTACGGCATAAGCTTGGTCATTATGGCAACAACAAGTCTCTTATTATAAGTTGAGGAAGCGCATGACTCTAAGACCGTTCTTTTTTTCCGCCCGAACCCGATACAAAATATTAATAAATACAGGGAATATCCCATTTAATGCTATAGGCGTCTTATGTATCTCTGTATACCTGCATATAGCTTTACAGTTTATTTTAATAATTATTTCACGTCTGTATTAGACATAATCACAACACTATACTGACATTCTGTTATTTTTTATCACCGCAGTAGCAAAGACGTAAAAAATCACTACTTGTAAAAGCGCAAAGCATGGGCATGTTATTTTAGCTTTAAAGGAACGTTTATAACAACTGCTGACAAACAAGGAGTGCTTTGTAGTGATGTTAGAAAGAATATTTCTATTATGTAATGCATCATAGTAGTTCTGATTTTATGCTTTACAAAATAATTTCTGTTTCAATAAACTAGCACTTATGTGTATGATGTTTGGTATTAAGATAAGAGATGACGTAGATTTCAGTTATAAAACTTACCTTTCTATACTTCATATGTAATACAACGTTTAATTATTCGCCATATTTTGGATGCAAAACTGTTAATATTTTAAAAATTAAATAGTCTGGGCATACGCCTACTGTCCAGACATTTTACAAATACCTTTGGGTTTGTTCGTTGGCCTGGTCAGTCAGTTTTTTATATATTCGCTCAATCATTTAGTCTTTAACCTTGTAAGTTGATTTAGGATGACTTCAATAATGCTATAGGACTTTACAGACATTTTGCTTTTGAACATTCCACAGCAAGAGTTGCACTCTTTCAAATCTGGCCTTATAATAGCATGATGAAATCTCGAAAATACTTGCACAGGTGCAACCATTTTCAATTTGAGACCAAAGTCATATATCTCACTAAAGAGAACATATCTAAGGTAAGTTTTCAAGACGGTGCTATTAATGGAACGACTTGCTTCATGGAACGACTTGCTTCATTTCTTCCCCACCTATGTTGATATGTAAATTCGACAATACCTGCAAACAATATTTTTACCTAATTGTTATAGATACGTTGATGAAAAAACAAACACCCTCAATGCTCGTGATACATATAAAACTCTTCTTTTTCATATACTAGTAAAGTATAACATTTTCATAGAATAGTGATCTAAAACCTATACCTTAAATGAAGTAGGCCTAAATAAATGAGCATTCAGCTACGACCTTCCATCTGTTCGGTCTCAATGATCACAGTGATAGCAGAGGAACTTGGTGAACATGGATTGGCATCTATTGGACCTTTGCAAAAACATAACGAAGTTAAATTGATCATCCAAAATAATCATCATCAAAATCACGTTGCATGGGTGGAAAAATACGGTTGCCCGACGCCCCGGACAAGATATAATGCAGTTTCGCTCTACTGGTCATCAATTGATCATTAAATTAGTCTCGGACATGACATAAATCGGCAGTCGGACAAGTGACAATTAAACAGCGGTTTCTAATTAGCGATGAGGACAGTAAATTTCACACCAGGAGTATTTTTCAACTTATATAAAGGTGGTACATGTATATATATATATATATATATATATATATATATATATATATATATATATATATATATATATATATATATCATTATTAATTCATAATTCCTTGCTTATGTTTAATGAACCAGCCCCCACTAATATAGGACTTTGAAGCAATTTCGCCAATTATAGAAGAACTGCTATAAAATATAGGAATCAATTAAATATGGTAGAGTTGTCATCCTGGTTAAATTGCATGCTTTCTTGATGAATTGGGCATTATCTGTATCAAAGTAACATCACCCTTAACGGACCGAAAAAATGTTGGGGTGCCAGTTGCTGAGGGGTAGTTGCAGAATTGTGAGTCGTGACTCGCTGGTTTCTCACCCCATGGGTTCAAGCCCCAATCACAAGAAGATTACATGAGAAGGCCTTCCAGTTGATCTGTGCTGTGCTGCAGGTTCTATCAAGACATTAGTCTGGAGATCTTCCTACACCACAATCATTGGCACTGGTATAATGGCCGTAACTGTGTCATTAAAATAATGAACTAAAGGAAAGACAGAGATTCTATGCGAGACATAAAACAGCCGCCAAAAAAAAAACTCATTAACTATTTGATAGTATTAATATAAATTGGTTAGCTTTAAGTTGACCTGCTGTGGATCTAAGATTCTATCCATATCATATTCTGGCTGAAAACACGAAAAATCTGACCAAAAGGATATGTTTTACCACCTGTAGAGCATTTCCTATAATATGGCAAAAAGTAAAACAGATCAAACTCATCTATTTTATACGTCAGAACGAGTGTCCTTCCATCGTATTTGATGTTCGAAGAACTGGAGCAGCTAAAAAAAACTCATTCAATTATTCCAAATTGCAATTATGCTCAAGAAAATGTTCATTAAGCAGCTCAACTAAACTTCTATTTATGACCACCAATGACTACGTGAATGTCAGCAGTGGTGTTTATGTAAGAACCAGTGGTCGATAACTCCTCACTTAGTACTGTTTTAGTACACGCATCAAACTGAAATTATGTAATTAGAGGCTTTGTCGATAGTACGAATATGACGGATATTCTGAATATACTGTTTGTGGTGTTGTAAGTAATAATTGTTTTTTTTTAAATATTTACTAGAAGGATTAGAGAGCTGGACTGGCAATCAAAAATAATATATTATTTTGAAAAAAAAAAACAGCATTCTTCCATGGCCTGCTACTTTATCAGTGTGTTCTTAATCCAATGTGTCTGCTATTTGTTTACATCAATTAGGTTTGAAATGTCCTTGCAGGCGACATTTCAGGCCGTTAATGAGAACATTCCGTAACTAAATGTCATAAAGGTTAATAAATGTGAAAATGAACAGGTACAAACATACTAGGAAGAATTGTCTTAGAATTTTCTTGTATTAAATGCGTTTCTTTTTTTTAAAGTACTGATGATATTTTATCCCAAAAAATACTGGGTAAGTGACAAAAGCAATTATTTTGAAATTGTACTTCGTCATGAAACGGAGTGTGTGTGTTGGATCTGTTGAATGAGGGATTAAAACATGATAAGTGTTCTTTTGAAGAAAGGAAGTCACATTATACCAAGAATGTGTACATAAAGAGTGGTCCTGAGAGAAATGTTCAAGCTCCTAAACCATAAAAAAAATGAATTCCGCCCTTGGAATTTTAGCTGAGAAGTCAACGACCATTTAGTTAAGTCTATTGAAAGACCGATCACCGTTCAACATCTAGTCTATGTATACATGCTGCATGTGTTTCATAAGAAGATGAGAAATGAGATCAACACAATCACACATCATAGTGATTAAAAAGAAACCGTTTAGTCTTAATTTAGAAGTACTCAGTGAAAAGAAGGTTTCATAAAAGCAAAATACCTTTTAAGGTGTTCATGTGTTTGTCTGTCGTTGTTATCACTGACTCCCTAATAAAGAAAAAATAGGCGTCAACAATTTAGTCATGTTTATGAAAGCACATACAATGTTGCAACCCATATTAAGCAAGAGGAAATATAAATGATTGAAATAACCATTAGCAGGAGAAAGGTTTAAACGTGCATTTCCGAATAACATCAAACACAAGGTGTAATAGTATTCACTTCATTATTTCAACTTTCAATCATTTATTAAAATGCTGCTTCTTCTTTAAAAGCCCCCTCAAACCAAACCAATACACTCATCCTCAAACTTATTAACACAGTAAATACTGCTGGACAGTCAAGCACAAATCAATGCCGTATTACTGTATCAAGTGTTGTGCCTTACTTCCTAGCTTTATTATTTCCACATTCGCATTCAGATGCCAGTTATTATAATGTGTATCTCTTACAAAGAACCTACAAGATTATACATACATAATACTACATATCTTCTTCCAGTAGTATACCTGTGAAGCAGTTAAAGACCGGCCCAACACACAGCCAATCGTCATCTGGAAAAAATAGGATCTTGCGGCACTCTGGACTTCCTCATCAAACATCCATGATTCTCCTGCAATCCTTTGTCTCCACCTGACCTTCTTACATTACCTAACACTGCTTTCTTGCTTGCTCAGCAACTTCTCTGGAATTCACTTCATAAATAAAATAAGAAGATGCAGATGGCGATAATAACAATCGACACTCTAAAGTAAGGCTATTATGAACAAGACATGCAAATGACATTACCTGTTACTAATACTTTTCTGTCAAATCACTACAATATTCCGCCCTTCAAATGTATAAAAATGATAAGACACTAACATGCCCTTACCTGTTGATGCATAAAAACAGTGTCCTAATAAGACATCATTATTTATCATACAAAGGACACTAAAACGAAATTAAATAAAATCCAAACCCACAATAAAGTACAGCATACAGGTAGATTTTAGAAACACATATGACCATTTTTTATGAAGCTTTGTATCATCAACCATATATAAACATCCTGATATAATTAAGTGAAAAGCATGTTATGTTTCAAACACAAATGCACGTTTAAAATGGGAACCTGCCATGTGGAAATTTATGCATACATAACGACAAGAAATAGCCTTGTATAAACACTACAATCGATAGCATCAGGTTTGTTTCTAGATATCAGAAGAATTGCCTTAGAGCTTATCATTGCTTGGAGCAACATTAGAACAGTCTTTTAGTGGTTCATCTTTAGTCAAATTAGCTGCGCGGAAAATACTAGAATAAATGTTGAAAGTCTCAAGAGAGGCTTGCATGACCAACTTGCATAAACTGTAATACTACCATAAACTGTTATAAATTAGTAGACCGCTCGGACGTCGATATCTATTTTTAGCAGTCACTATCAGGCTTATTTATAGATTTGGAAAGAATGAATATTTAGAGTGCTTTTTGTAGCAATATATAGAAGCTTACAATAAAGGTAGTGTTCACAATCGTATATACTTAGACTACAGTAGGAGTTTATGCAGAAATTATGCCTAAATTCCCCCAAAATCGTGGGAAAAAATGTTACGGGCATTTGATGTTGGCAAACTGTCAGATACCACCTTTAAAGGTGAAAAATCGTTACCATTATGCAGAGTTGTGTGTCCCTTTCAAAGATGGATTAAATCGTTAGTCAAATTTCAAATATTCTTGGTGGAGAAGAATAATCAGCAAAGTCTGGACAGAACACAACTCCACCGATATTTTGTATAATAGTTTACTATTGCTGAATTCTTCGGTATGCTTTCACAATGCATGTGGCAATTTTACTGGTACTGGTAATTTGTTCACAGAGCATCAATAGCTCAGTGGCAGTGTGACCCTCTAGTATTTTTGAGTTCTGTGATCCGAGGCTCATTTCTTCCACCCTTGTTACATTCTATGCCAATGACAACTGCAGGAGCCCGTTGTGACCTGCAACAGTGCTTTGGAGTAAAACCTAGGATTAGATTTAGGATTGTTACAGTTTTGCTGCTAGTTTGTTCACACAGGGCCTCTATATCTCGGTAAAGCGACCTGCTTGCACTGGGCAGGTCTGTTGTTTAAATCCCCGTAGAGGCTAATTTTTTCCTGCCCTGCTACATGCTTAGATTTTAATCTGTTAAGTACTGTCTCTTGCTAGTTTTGTCTGCTTTTTGGTAGATTTTAAAATTGCAAACTTAGAACTTGTTTTATGTACCTGGCATGTTTTGTCTACTTTTAGTGCACTTTTAAAGCATAAATTATAAAGCCTTTACCTGTTTAGATTGGTCTGCTTTTTCTTGTCCTTTTTACTGGTAAATATACATTGTATAGCCCTTAAAGTTGCCTGCTAGTATTGTATGCTAAATGTTTTAACTATATAATAAATTGAATTGCCCTTAATGCACTTGGCTAGTTTTGTCTGCTTCTTAGTGCATTTTAATATGAAATTGTACAGCTCATTTATTATACCTGTCTATTTTTTGTCTGCTTTATTAGGATTGAAAAATGTATTTAAAGTTAAATGCCACAATCACTTTTCATCTGCTATTTAGTTGATTTTAAAGTACAAAGTTTGAAAAAGCTTATTATTCTTGGCATGTTTTGTCCTAGCATATGCTTGCACAAAGCTAAGTTCTAAACACTACATTAGGACAAAAAATTTACAGCATTTATATATATTTTTCAAATGACACCAACATACAGAATGCAGTGTGTCTTCTGGTAATTTGTACTTAGTACAGTTGACAATAAAACTGCATACTTTATAGTAATCAAATTTATGTTTGTCATATAGAATCAATTTTATTATGTTTGTATGAGGATTGTATATGTATGTCTTACTTTTCTGCAATTTATCCACATGTCAAAACCTTTCTAATTCAATGACTTATGAAAACAATTATCATTATCAGTTTTGTTTCAACATCAACTTATTAAAATGGGCCTACGTAAGTTTTGGTTGGGAAAGAATATTTTGTCCATTTGTCTTTAAGGAGGCTTATGTGTTAACTTGCTTCAGATTTATTTTATTAAAAACAAGTAAAATAAAAACACATATCAACTACAGTTTCATGTGTTTATTCAAAGTAAGAATGTAATATTTTTTGGGCAAATTCAGCAGTAACATTTTGCTAATACATATATATTCATCAATAACAGTTATTGTTTTCACCACTTACAGCTTTATAATTGAAGAATGAACCACTTTAGTCACAGATACACAATATGTTTTGTTATTTCTTTTTATTCTTTTTATTTTTTTTATCTCTCTTTATCTTTGGTTTCTTTTTGTCATAATTCAGATTCCTAACATTTATACCAACATAGTCACTTATTCTGTCATTGCTATCACTGTGCATTCTCTTTTTGACCCTGGCAGAAATATTATCTTGGGACATCGCTTTTCTTTTTGATGAGCTGCAATGCTGTGATACTCCCCCTGTCAAGGTAGATGTAGGTGGTCTGATGCCATAACACTGACCTTCCAGTTCTGATAGTTTGGATTTATTCTTCACTGTAACTCCATCTTCAACTATCACATCCGCCTCACTAATACTTGGTTCTGCAATCAAACTGATGAAGTCTTGTCCAGCAAAACTGCTGTCATCTTTTTTCGGTTTTGAATTAGCATTTTTCAAGACGTAGAATTTTGTATGATCTACATTTGGAGGCAATGCTAGGATTTTCTTCACAAATGATTTTTTATTTTCAACTTTACCTTCATTATTTGGCTTATTACCATTTTGTACTACTATTGGTTTTGACAGTTTTGGCAGTATAGGGAAGGACAGTTTGGGAAGGGCAAACTTCATGAAATCCACCAATTCATCAAAGTCATTTGTCTCACTTGTCTTCTGAAAAGTAGAAAACCATTCACAAGTTGTAAGAGTGGTAAAGGTAGTTTATAATACATTAAAGTAAGTTTTGAGATTCACTTTCTTACAAAACAGCAAAGTTAAAAAAAACTTTTTTTATTTAGAATATATCAGGGTCGTTTTTTAAAAAACAATGTTATTCTATGAAACATTATGCACTGTTAAATAGAATATGCAGTCAATAAGTTTTTAAACATCATTCAGGTAGCTTGTGTGTGTTGATGTTATTACCCTTATTCTGTTTTACTACAAAGCGGTAAATGAAAAAATGGCCACACTCTTGGTGGCCATGTTATTTTAACAGATCAAAAAATATATCAGATATGATGTTTTTTAAAGACTGTGAACAGGCCTGGACATAATACAGATGAACTTAAAATCTGAATGTGAAGCGAAGTACTAAATTTACAGGGACAATAAATGTCTAATCACCTGCGCAAAATATTACTTAACAGCCTTAACAGCCTTGAATACATGTACTATCTCTTCAACACTGAATAGTTAAATTAATTATCTTTAAACATATTTTATGTTATTTTCCCCATATACTGACCAGTACACCTAGGCATGTGAGACTGGTAAGTCCTGGCCAGAAGGGCTGAACAGTCAGCAGCAGATCGTCAACTAGAGCGGCTGGACAGTCTCGACTGACCACCAAAGTCAGCAGTGCCTGTTTCAACACAGGTGGACTAGTAGCACTCCATGCCATCATACATCGCAATTCATCCCTCTCCAGTCGCTTAATCACATTACGATGGCCCACAACAAACCAGGATCTAGAACAATTGTGATAAAAGGTCTTCACTTTAATATTTTCTAATTCAAGTTCAAGATACTCAAGGCAAATTTTTTCTATGATGTAAGGCTGAAATTGCAACACATTAAGCAAGGGCCTGTGATGTGGAATTACTATTTTTAATTATCACCATGTAGCCAACACAATTACCAAGTGTTCAAGTATTCAGTATTGAACTAAAAGTCAAGGATTTAAGTTGTACATACCATAATAACAAGATCATTTTGTAGATAAGTTATAAGTATTTTAGTATAAAACCCTTATACTAAATAATTTCATTCCTTTTTTGTTGTGGAACTGGTACATTAGAAACCTAAATTTGTTTATAAATTTGCCATCTTTTAAGTGAACTGTTAGGCCTGACAAACACTTACCAGTACACAATTGTGGAAATACAATATTGGCAGTGAATAAGATAAATGTCTTAAGCATGGTTTATGAAAGAACTCTGGACTAAAAGGAACCATAAAGTCTGAGACTTTACCTAAATAATTTCTTTGTCTTTTCCTCCTCTTCAGTCAGAGTATCAGTGTTCTCGACTTTCTTCCACTTTGGTGGCTTTTTCACAGTTCTTAAACAGCTTGCATATTTTCTAAAGATGCTGAAAAGACAGAAAAGAGAACATTAGAGTCAGGAAAGAATAATTTTGACATTAACAGAGCTTATATATTTATATATTCGATATGCATCCAGGTGGTAGTAAATCTGATGCAATGTACAAGTACATCCCAAATCTTGACCAAAGCATATATGATGGTTCTCATCACAATATTTACTACTTTTATTATGGGAAACTGATTTTCCACCCTTATTTTTATTTAAAATTTTACTTAATGAGTAAAATACATGAAGGTACACCATATATTGAAATGGTTTATTACTCATAAAGAACTACTCAGACTAAATGGTGTAGAGAAAAATGGAAATAAGCATGATAATGTATCCCCTCTTTCTTTGACTATTTAATTTTCACAATTCAGTTACCTTTAAATAGAAACAACGAATTACCCTAGTTTTCAGATACCTGAACACATATTACAGAGGGCCATAATGGCTCATTCAGCAAATGAACACACAAAAATTACCTTGACAAATGTTCTCTTATTTTTGCCTGCACAGTTGTCTCAATCTGTGGCCTGAAAAGATAAAACAGCAACATTTTATTATTTAACAAGTGATATTTATATACTGTCTTTACTTTATAAATAAACAAACAAAAAACGTGGCCAAGCCAGGAAACCAGGTTTTCAATGATTTAACAAATCCAATCCCAAGGTAGTCTTCATGCAAGCTTGCTATATCCAAAGTTTCAACCATCCCTTCTTACAGTACACAACCCTGCCTTTAATGTTGTGGACATAAGCAGAAGCTTATGAGTCATAACACAACAGTGAAACCTTACCGCCTTGAGGAGTGTGGCGATAGAGGTGGTCACTGGTTTAATCGATTGTATCACGTCACACTGGAAGTTAGGTTTCTATGAGGTGCAGGGTTCGACATTAAGGCCCGACCGAACGACATTCACTAGAAGGTTGGTGGTCCGGTCTAGCTAAGTCCTAGGCTAGTTGGACCGCTGGTCGTGTTCTAAATTGGAAAAAGTTTGCAGAAAATTCGCCTATGAATGAATCAAAAGACAAAAAAATATTTATAATGGTTAAACTCGATCAAACTATTGACACATGTCGATACAGTTTCTTGGGAAACCCTGGGTGTACTATATTTAGCGGTGTATTTAGTAACAACCTTGACATGCATTCACTCATTGACTTGGCTGGTGTTTTCAGAACAAGGATTTTTTCCCATGCACTTGTCAAATATCCACTGTCGTAATATTTATTGTTTAGCCAGATACGAATGCTTATTTCTTTATAACTTCTTATTTTCTAATGTTTACGGAACTGTCCTATTATTATTTATATTATCTAAATTAAAATGCAAGGGATACAAAAGAACAAGTACTATCTGTAATGTTGGGATCCCAAGTATTACGACAACAGACTATTTATCCATTTGTTTATAACGTACTATGCACAGACGACACAAAAATGTTGAGCAATTAATTTAAGTTCGGTTTTTCGTCCAACAGAAAAAAGATGACAATATGAAACGAAACAGGAAGGATGCTTCAAAGAGATTGTATGACGAAACAAAGCAGTAAGATCGTTTCGTCCACAATGAACAGATGAGTTTAGCTGGCTAGATTTTAAAGAAAAAAGCAATGTTATGTTTTGTAAGACATGCAGAGAGTATTAAGAGTGTGGAGGATTTGTTGTTGGTAAAGAAACAATTTCAGAATCAATAATATAAAGGGGCATTCTGAATCTGAATCATATATATCTCACCAACAAAAATATGACCTTAAGTACAGCTCACTGCTCACTACTTTTGTTGCATCCTATACTGGGGAAATAAAGCTGGTTGACAATCAGTCATGTGAGTCTAGCCTGTTCAGTTGTGTGAAAACATGTAGTCATGTAGGTATGGTCATACTTAACTTTCTAGTCATATAAGTTGCATTAATAGAATATTAAGTTTCATACTTATTTTCTTGTCATAAATGTCTCATACTTAGTTATATTGGTATGTTATCACAACACAATGCTTGAACTCATATAACAATTTGATTTAAGTATGACTTGTATGTGTATTATGCGCTTTACATTTTGGTCTAGTCTGGTTTAGGTCAGGTCTATTAAGTTTTTTAAGTTACTGGACTACTAGTCCAGCTCTCAAAAAAGTTAATGTCGAACCCTGAGGTGGCTTATTTATAAATTCAATATCTATTAAGTGTATATATTTATAACTGGTTATGGAAATGTCTTATTCTTTTAAACAGAAATTTAACATTCTATTTCAGCAGTAAAAGAAGACTTGCATTTATATAATAGTTTCTTTTGTCTCTTCTTAAGAACTACAATGAAACTACAAAAATAAATGTGAGAACAATACAAAAAAATGACCTTTAACACATATTGTGTCAAACTCTTATTTTCAAACTGCCAGACTGCATTAATTTGACCATAATCTCTTCAATATTCATGGTGAAACATTTCTTTGTTTAAAAGATGTATTGTTTTTGTTTTTTTTAATAATCAGTATTCACAGTTTTGGACTTTTTAACAACCCTCAAAAAGCTTTTGGTGGCATATCAATCAATGACAGCAGGGCAAATATTTGGAAAAAACGCACTGAATTATCATAATATTTGTGTACATTTTCCTCTGTATTTAAATTTTTTTATGATTCAAATTTTATGTGTTACTTTCAAATCAAAGAAGAATGCCTTTGGAGACATTTTGCAAAGAAAAAAAATAGATCATATGAATAAATGTTTTTGTGGCCTGCTATCAATATTAACATGCTAAGGCCGATGTTGGTGACTTCATAATACTTTAAAGTTGCACCATGTTTGTTATCAACCGGATATGGTGACTTCGTACAGCATTGGTTAAGCAGGTGTTGTTCAAACCTGTTGTTGTGTTGCCTTAGGGGTTAAATTGTCATTCACACTTACAAATTAAATCAGTTAACAAAATAATCTTTTTGCAAATATTTATAATTCTAAAAAATCAAATAAAGCAGTACTAATTGCTTTGATAAATATTTCCAGTCACTTTGATGCTCTGCGCCATTTCCTGTTGTCACATTTTATCTTGTTAAAATAAACTGGGCATACAAATATTTTTAATTGACATGTGACAATTCTGCTATAACTGTATGACTGCCTTTCTTTAGGTAAATCTACTTTTTTTTTAAACTTGGAATAGCTGAACTTTGTCAGGTCGGTTGCAGTAGCATGAAGCATTAACCCTGTATTCACTGCTATTTTCATATGAAAATCAGTGTGCCTGATTAACATTTAAAGCAGCACTTTTAAATTTTCAAAGCACCCACTAATATTTGAACCTATACATATAATAATTGTTTACCTTCCCATGTCAACAAGCAGCATAAAGCTATAAAGCACTGTTAATTTACTTATAGATCTAGCCAACGTGCACTTGCCCTAATACTCTTAACAGGCATTATCTCAAAATAGAGAGATGGGTATATGCAGGGTATGTGTGAGATACATTGATTGCTCCCTTGATTATTACTAACCGACTTGTGGCGAAATAGCAGTTATATTTTGGTATGAAAAGTTCAAAGCGTAGACAAAATCTCATCTCGAATATATTACCATTTCAAATGCAGAGGATCAGCTAGTCGTCTCCCTGACGTTTCAAGGCGATGTGCATCTCTTCCAGACCTTTTGTTGGATTCAACATGAACCTCCGCGGGGGCCGCCATTTTGTAAAAGTGTATCACTCGGACACAAGGGTATTTTCAAAGGTACTGTGTTTGTTCACTGTGAAAATAAACCGTCCTGACGTCATTGTTTTTATATTTATACCATAGGCCGCATTTTTTATCAGAAATATTCACGTCCCAGTGATTTTGTGTATGTTTTCTGTTTCCGAAAATAAATCTGATCAGTATCCTGTAAAAATCAAATAACTAACCAAACAACACCAAGGTATCAAATGTTCGCAAATTCTCGTTGTTTCATTAGATCTGCTTAACGACGACTACGGCGAAAACTAGCACATAACTAGAAAGCAGATTTATTTTAGCCTGGTAAATTCGTCGACTATTTAAGTTAAACGGTGTTATCTACATTTTTATTCCTTTCATTGATTTTTCAAAACAACATATTTTGTGAGGAAAAGGAACTACATTTAATCGAATAAGCTAATATACACAAATTGTCAACTAGTTCGTTTTAAACTGTTATAAATAATACCCAAGCCAAAAGTAAAAAAAATAATTTCACATGAAAATGGAAACAAATTGTTGCTAGAGGTATAATATAACGGTGTGCGCGCATAAATGCACTTAATGTCAGAGCATGATTGACTGTTAATTATGCGAAATAAACGGCTGAAATTTACAGCAAAAAAAAAAAAAAAAAAAACCCTCAACGTATATACATATAGCCATTGTTATACTTAACATAAGCAAAATACCCAAATAATTATATGTAGTTTTATTTTAACATTTACTTATTTTATTTTATGTTAGGATGTTATGTTTTACGTTAAATAAAGTTGAACATCTTATCATTCCGGTAATCCTTACCAGGGGACTTAATTAAAATAATCTCTTAAAGATTAACCTATTTCTTTCAATCTCCTAGTCCAAGCTCGATAGGAATTTACCATCGTTGGGTTATAAGAATGATAGTGTAAACTTTTTTCATTTATTAGTTTATAAAGTAAACGTTTTTGCTATTTTGAACAATACATTTGTCCGCTTTTTAGTATTTATACTGTGTAAAACAGTATAATACAAATGGAAATGTACACACTATTTTGGTGCAAACTCCGCACAGGGTTTACGACATCGCTACGCTCGCTTAAAACCACTGCCATCATACAAAATCACGTGACGATAGTCAGATCATGTGACAGAAGCAATATGCCAACAGAGATTTCAGACACTCGATCTGTTTGGGCTTCGCTTTTATGGAGGAGTCAAACTCCGTTATTACTTTGTGAATTTCTTCAACAGTATCCATTGGTTGTTTACATTGAACCGGTGTAACCCTGAATGTAACCCTCGGCGAAAGGACGGAAATGGCCGAGTTGTTACGATTGTAGTGATAAATACATTCTTTTTTTTTCTTTATCGTTAGAATTTGTTTTTTCATCCATTGTTATTCGTTTTTCTAACATACACATTCATTTCGATTGTCACTTTACTGAACAAAAATTAAAAGTAAAAAAAATCAAATCCTTCCAGATCTGGAAGGATTTCTGTGTGGTGGCAGAGATTCTCCTTACTGAAAGGGGGAGATCACTGCGTTGGAGATTGATTTTGGTGTCGTGGTTCGTACAAGCTGATTTTCCTTTAAAATAACCGATCAATAAATTGTGTTAAAAGTCTTGGTAAATATATATATCATTTTAGACAACACATTGCAAGCTTTAAAGCCTCATCAACGCCGAATATTTTTAAAAGATATTTCTTATTTTACTCGTACATGTCTGATTTATTATCTGAAGTTGTTTTTAAGTCGAGTTAAAAATATTTATAAAAATAATTACATTTTTGAGAATATGTACAGGAGCGGAATTGAAGGGGTGAACACCCTCCGCAAATTTCCGGACCATACGTTATTGTTATACATTAGTGAAATCGTATTACATTTGGTCTGGAATCAAAAGCTTTCTGGGGAGCATGGGGCATGCGTCTCCACCATGCCATATGCCTAAGTTACGTAAATACTGGATGTGACGTACAGGTTTAAAGTATGATATTCATAAAGTAAGGTCGTAAAATCACAATTCGTAGATCCGCAGTTGATGTGGACAAGCCATGGTGTTCATGTACGTTTGTTGGCAAAATACTTCATTCTAAACATATCTCAATAATGTAGATGTATTATATTGTCTACTGGATCGTTAATCATGCAGATCATATTATTTATTAACGCCCCTCTCTGCACAACACAACAAGCATCTAACAGCAACTTTTGCGAATAGCTGTCGATCAAACAAAGTACATATAATATCATTTGACTTATAAGCAGACACGTTATCATAGAACATGCTACACAACTAGTATGCCGAACGATTTCGATTATACAAATTAGACAGAATATGAGTGCATTTTCATGACTCGTTAAGACACAATTCACAAACATGTTTTCATAATGCTATGTTTACCTTTCTCTAATGTTTCTACACATATTTTAAACCTACACATATTTTAAACGGTTTTTGTGTGCTTTTATATCGTACCATTCGGAACTCCTCGCCCCTTTCGGCAGAGATAGGGCGAGGTGTTCCGAATGATATCGTTCGTGGTGGCCTTTTGGGAGGTTTCGGTCTCCACGATATAACTAGATTGTAGGTACAGACATTTAAATATTAAAAACAGAAATGTACACGATTTTTTTTTTTGTATTTCAAACAGCGACGATACTCAAATACAAGCGCCAATTTTCTGGTTATATCCATTTATGTAAAATTTGATCCCCGCTATTTATTTATAACAGGAATAAATCACTTGTATTATGCAGACGTATTTTTAACATAGTGTCTTCAAGCAATGTTACGATATGGAGAAAACGAAGAATTCATTTAAGACATTTGGAGAACTCGCAGGAGACCAACGTTACACGTGGATCAAGTCGAATTAACACAACTGGAAAGATAATTTAATCACGATTTGACCCTCGAATTTACGTCAGTAAGCCCCGTGACTTAACAAAAGTCAATGCCTAGTATGTCATCATAACAACAAATATAAATGGTCTGTCTGTCATTTAAATGCAGTTACCACTGTACATCTAATAAAATATGAACATTAATAAAAGACAAACCAGCAGTAGCGATTGTGTATATATCCATAACCTAGCGATTGTGTACATATCCATAACCTAGCGATTGTGTATATATCCATAACCTAGCGATTCTGTATATTTCCATGACCTGATACACTGTACTATTAATGTGGAATCGTCCCGTTGATGGAACTACATGAGAAGTTCTGGATGATTTGAAAATAAATTTATAAATGTACAAAACTTATAAGTGGAGCAACAGTTACTTTCATATTTTCATGGTGCAAATAGGGGTACCAGTTGATAGCATTTTTTTTATCTTACCCCTAGTACCGGTAAGAGTTTATTGTAGATTTCGTCTGTTTATGTCTTCATTCTTTGGGCATAATGCAGGGGCGGATCCAGAGGGGGCAGAAGGGGCCGCCCCCCCCCCATTTTTCGACGACCAACAAAAAAAATGTTAATTTTTTAGTTTTTTTTTAACGCGAAGGTTTTCAAAGGGCTACACCTCTTAAGGCCCTTTTCCACTAGAGCTTTGTCACGCATATTTCTGCGGCGACGAGCCTACTTCTGTTGTCATGTTAAATGTTTTCTTGAACATAGCTCTAGTCTTTTTGAAAAAATGCTCTTATGGAAACGACGGCCTTCAGAAGCTGGTGGCTAATACTGAAAATACGATAGCCTCATACTTCGCGGAGGATTTACCCACACCTAATAAATTCAAGCAAGAACTTCGGATTTGGCGGCGATATTGGACTTCGACAAAAGATGAAGACCTTCCAGCAAGTATTCCGGACACTTTGAAAAAGGTGAAAGTGGAAGGTGTTGAGAAACTATATCCAAATATTGTCACCATTCTTCGCATTGTACTCACCTACTCTGCGACTAGTGCCACTGTAGAGCGAACCAATTCAGCTCTGAGATTCCTGAAGAATGCCTACAGGTCCACTATGGGTGAAGATAGGTTCAATGCTCTGGTCCTCCTCTACGCACACAAGGATATTCCAAGACGGATGCTCTTTGCCCATCCATTGTCGGATTAATTCGTTATGTGACAGATTTTATTATCCATTAAACGTTGATGACTGGTGTTTCTTCACTTTATATATACTTCATAATACTCTCATATTCTTTAACTCGTGCTTCAGAATGACTGGCAATGTAAATATATCATTTCTATGCTCTATATGCCTAAAAATAGCAAATGCTAGGAATATCCTTGCATTTATCTTTTTTACAGATAAAGTGATAATTATTCATATTCAGGACGTTCATTTTACTATACACTGACAGTGTCTTGGTTATTGTAGTGTTCTTACGATAATAGGTTTCTTTTCAGTAACCTTAAGATGTCCATGTCAGTGGATATTTTGCCCTTAAAAGTGAGCAAATAGATAAGGAAATTATGCCCCACAGATACTTGGAAATCGCATCTCAGCGCATCTAGAATTCAAAATTTTCTGGGGGAGCCCCCACCAGACCCCCCGCCGCGAATTTCGCGCCTGCGGCGCGATCAGCTCCGGCCTGCGGCCGAATGTTACTCCCTCGCCCCCCCCCCATTCTGAATCCTGGATCCGCCCCTGTAGTGTGTACGCAGCTGGTTATTCTGCATACAGGCAGCTACGCGCCTGGCTATTAGTATAGTAAGTAGAGAGTATAAACAATATACAGTAGTCTACCTAAATAAAATGTTAAATTTACGTTTCAAACTGCAGTGAATTAGAGAACTAAAGGAGCTTTAAATCATACCAAATATCGAGTCTGTTTATTATAAGCATCACGAAAACAAACACCTTTTTTAAAACGAAATAAAGCAACCTAGCATAATTTCTGGAACGATTCCAAGCAGCAGCTGACGTCAGAAGGTGTTTTCCTGTTACAAATACAGACATTGCGGGATAACGGAAGTGATTTTTGTTATTGATTGATTCCGAACGTAGCTTACTAAGTAACCTGATAATCGTTTTGTGTGCTGCAGAAAACGATCCAATTTCTATCTCTTAGCAGCGTGTGTGGAGACTTGTCTAAATCTTTGTGTTCAGTGGTAGCCCCTTTCTGTCAATAAGCGATAAACCATGATACCATAAGCTGTGTTACTTTAGACCCAGCGTCCACGAGGGATAGCATAGAAAGGTTATAGATGTATACACCAACACAAATACATGGATGTAGGAATACCGTCTGAGCATATAATGTAAGTACACTCACATAATTATATCTGTATCTGGTACACTGCAGATCTAACGTAAACCGAATGTTTAAATCTATGCTGTGGTTCGAATGAAACATGACTTATGTCAATACTATTTGTAAATATTACACTGTTGTGTTATATTTGCTCTTCTCATAGAATAGTCAGGACTTTACATTTGTAAACGCTTTGGCTTTTGATCAAATGCATTAGTAAATAATTATGCCTGTAACGCTATTAGATCTGTACTTGGCAGTGTTTCTGTGCAACAGTGTCAGTACCTAGCTACGCATCATTGTATATGCCCATAACCATTTACCACGAGGTTAAACAACTAAAATTACCCCAAAGTGACTTTCATGACACAGTTATTTAACCATTATATTCCACGCGCGGAAACTGTCAAATCGATATACACAGAAATGCATTTACCTTTACATTCACGGTTATTCAATTGCATTGTCAATAAACGTGTATGCCTACTTGTCGATTCAAATGTTTGGGATGGGATGGGGTTAGCCGGCATTTTTACCGATACTGTGAAGCGACATTTCTATCATTATAGCACAGGGGCACTTATGAGGTGCTCAGGGACTGAACCCGATCGGTCCATTATACTGACACCGACGAGTCAGGCGTAATGCTGTCCCCTTAGCCCCGAGCTTAGAAGGGAAGCCACTTCTACCAACTTTAAAGTCTTTGGTTTGACCCGGCCGGGGTTTGAACCCATGACCTCCCGATCCGCAAGCTCAAATGTTTGGCAAAGTCTAGATATGCGTTTAAGCGTGCATGATGATAACGGAAACACTAAATCGTCAACAAAATAAACGAAAGGGGAAAAACAAACACATCCGGCGGATTTGTATGCTAGGTTTACAGTCTCACTTACAACCGGTCGGTAAAATGTATGTGCTTAATCATATGGTTTTTATGAGTTATAAGCCCACCCCACCCCCACTGTACCGATTATTCTGGCGTTAAGGTGGGACAATCAAGCTCATTTCAGCCAATACCCACAGCCATCAGAAGAGTCAGGATTTAACACGTTTTAACAAATGACTTCAGTTGCTTGACACTTTTTGAAAACCATGCAATAATCGATTTAAGTCAATTGCCCATTACCAGTTAGTCCATTTATTCATCCACCCATCCATCCATCCATCCAACCAACCAACCACCATTCATCCGTCCGTCCAGTTGTTCTAATATTTAATAATACGGCATCAAAACTAATACATCATGTCAGTCAAGTGGTTTGAAATTACCTGCATTTCTACTAGGCATTCTAATTTAAAGGTCTTATTGCACTCAGTTACATTGATATACATAAATGTTTTAGTTTTGGCTGTGTATCATCTTCAGTGTTTCGTATCCGGGAAGGATGCGTGAACATAAATCAAGTAAATGTCTATTACCGAAAAGTCAACACTTCCAGCTCTAGTAAATACTTGCATACGTTGCATGTTTTTTTATTTGCTACAATGATTTATTTCATGGTTCTCTTTGAAGAGTCACAGGTCAGTGTACAGATCAACTGTCATTAGCTAGTCACGAATGTCCATGGCTTTATATTTGTGTGTTGTTATTTAAGGATGTTTTGTTCACTTTCTGCTTATGTTCAGCTGAGTGCATTGGCTAACACTTGCCAATGTTTGTACATAAACCTGGTCCGCCCACGTTGAACACAAGACATAGTTAACCATGATAAGATCTAAAACTACTGTGTGAAGCGTGGGAGTCCAGGTTTAGCTGTCGAAATGTGTGGAAAGTGATTATAAGATCGCAAAATGAAAGAAATTGTAAGAAATAAGGATTATAAGATAAACAAATTGCAAGAGAGTTAAAGCGAGAAAAACACGTGTGTGTTTAGAGATCGAAAATAAAGCCATAAAGATGGGATTGAAAAATAAAATTATACGACTGAGAGAAAGAGAGAGAGAGAGAGAGAGAGAGAGAGAGAGAGAGAGAGAGAGAGAGAGAGAGAGAGAGAGAGAGAGAGAGAGGCAGGCAGGCAGGCAGGCAGACAGAGAATGACAGACATAAAAACGACAGGCAGGCGGACGGACAGACAGACGGACAGACAAACAGAGAGTAAGACACACTGACAGACAGAGGGGGAGAGATAGTAGATAAATGATTGGGAGAGCAAAGGAGATGTTCTTGTGTAGAAAGAATAAAGCGAATGTAAGACAGAAGAAATACAGTGAGATATAGAAAAGGGGTATAATAATGGGAAAACGATGTCTTTTATTTATATTATAGAATTATATGATATTTATATTATGCGAGTCGCTGCGAGATATGCCTTTTGTATACTCAAGTATTTGAGATAGATTAAGAGAAAATACGGGACAAATACATACCGGAGGTGGTCGAGCAGAACACCCCCCCCCCAAACATTTATCTTTGAACATGACCTTCAAGGACCTTTCCTTCTCCTATTCAAATTACCTTTTTACTCTTCAATTTTAAAGGCGTGTTTTTTGCAAGGTCAACCAGTATATTATTAACAATTTCCATTCATATATCTCTTGGCCACAAATATGCGACCCAGGTCGACATTTTAAGTGGCTCTTTCGTTTTCTGTTACCACTATACGGCCTAGATCAGTTACAAACAAAACGTATGTACATGCAACTCATTTTTGTCAAATTAAATTAAACTAGTACTTGTAGTGAAGTTGGTAGATAATTGCCATTATAAAACGAAGTAGCTGGTTCGATTACAGGCTTAAGCTAACGGAAATACAATTGTAGCCAAGTACTGTCAAAGACTTTAAAGGCATAAAGTCAGTCACACTGAGCATTTTATTATTCACGGACATGTTTACCTGTTGTCAAAATCATGTTACTGTGTGTGAGAGCGATGTATATAGCATACAACCACAGTAAAAACAATATCGTCAGTTTCGAGTGGACACCGTCTTTTCTGGAACTAAGGTTGTTGATTCAACGACATGCTCAATTCAAATACACACCCACAATAAAACATCAACGAATAAACAACACCAAACGGACAAAACACAACAGTTTGTTTATTTTAATTTTAATTGATATCGATTTGTGCATTACACATGTACTAAAATAACTTTGTTAACAATTTCCATATTATATCCTCGGGCATGATCAATGGAAATTCTAATAGTATCATTTGCACAACCAATTTGTCATAATACTTAAACTCTCAATTGAGCACATTGGCACTAAGTGTACTTTCACTTTTACATTAGAGGGACTTTCCTCTTTTAGGACAGTGCATTATATCTCATTAAGATTACGTTGCCTTGTCCAGAAATGTGAATTTTTTTGTTTGTTGCTATATCTTGAATTAACTTCCCGCTTTGAAGTTATGAATTCGATATCATGAAATATCACAGATTTACTTCACAACGTCACGTTTATGAATTTTATCAAGTTGAAATCGTGAAGTTTCATTATTTTAGCTTTATGAATTCACCATTTCTATATGTCAATATATGGAACACACATATATACACTTCCTAAAACCAGACATAATGAACTGTCAAATGCACGGTAAATATGCTTTCAAAGATTGAACATTAACTTTTACCATAGCTTTTATTGGCTGTTGAAATAAAAGTGATTTTCAAATAAAATTAATATGTCCGACTCTTTCTGTTAGGCAATCATTCATATTTTCGCCATAGCGAAATGGTCCTTAACAAGTTTACCTGGTTTTATTCGGTCAATACAATGAAGATCGATATGAGGCCAAAATAAAGTTAACACTCCTGCAGGAAGTTCGTTTAAATTTAGATTAAATGTCGTAATAGGCTAATAGTGGTAGCGATCGTTTCCATTGTTTGCTATGCGGTTGATCCGCCAATCAATGAATGTTTAATACTGCATTGGCCAAAATGCTGATGCAAGGATTTAACTATCTGATCTTAATAACGTCTTTTTAAAACTCTTCAAATCAAAGATGCATCATTTTGCGTTATCAGTTTTTGGCATACTTCCTAGTTGAAGTTGGAAAATAATTATTACAAAAGGAACCGAACGGAAAAGGACGTCTCTTTATATTTATGCTGTCAAATGAGTGAATAGAGTCAGCGTCAATTAAACTCCGTTCTCTTGACTTTAAAGGTGGTATCTCACAGTTTGGACCAAATATTTTTCATCACATGACCAAATAGATAATTGTTACATAAAAAGATCTTGCAAAATGCTGCCCACTGATGCCCTAGATCAGTGTTAACAGTGAATCATAAATCCCCCTTTCTCATTGTAAACAAGTAGTTCCTGTCTGAGCCACGCTGCAGAGATAGCTATTTTTAACTAGAAAACCCACGTGACAACTCACTTTTGAGATTACGCTATATGGTCATTCGGTTTATCCGCTCTGACGTCGGTATCTTTTTTAGCAGAGATCACTGTCGTGCATATTTATGGAATAATTGAACTATTTAGAGTGTTTTTATCGCGATTTGTATTGTCTAACAATGTTGACCGTGTTCAAATCGATCACTTTTCCTGTGTTTTTACTCTTATCCGGCTTGGCAGGAATTAATCAGGCTTAGGCAAATGGTGTTGATCCGGTTCAGCCAGATCCCACTAGGAGCTGTCAGATCAGGATGTGCAAATTCTGCTGCGGAATTTTGATAAATTCGTATTTTGCATGGAGTTAATAAATAATTATTTTTATTGCTTATTAATAAATGCAACATGACAATGATAAATAAAGGATCTGATATGAGTTTTATCGATGACTGAAAATATTAAATCACTTGAATGAAACATACGAAACGAGGCTCAAGTTAATATTTTCAGTATTCATGAATACGAAAGCTGGGTTCTAATTATAACATACATCGGCTGTTTTTGCTTTTGTTCTATATGACGTCAAAATTCGACTCGATAACTAGCGAGTGGGTCATCGAAAATAATCAATTGGTGTCACTCAATGAGCCAACGTAAAGCTATGTGATAAATAGATACTTTATATGCTTGTATACTCGTGCATGCATCGGTTTAGTCCGGGATTGTATTTTATCTACATTCGTATGCATCGGTGACTATCACTGTATTGATGAAACTAAGTTAATCAATTGACTTAATGCTAATTACAAGTCATTGCAAAAAACATATTTTAATTAATGTGCTAATAAATATAGTGGCATTTCATTAAAAATTCCGACAAAGCACCCCCCATGTTTTTCCCGCTTGTAATGCAACAATATCAAATCAAAATTAATGCTTATATTGTTTTATTTTCGTCTTCATTGTTGCATGACCAAATGAATGCTGCAATGTGGCTCAAGCGCCTGTATACGTAATCTATTGCTTTGTCTGAGGGCCTTTGTCAAGAGGCCCACTTGAGTTATGCGATACTTGGAAAATTACCGTTGAGAAAATTAACTTAAGGAAGTTTTGTAAGCATTGATTTTGTAAAGAGGGAGGATTATGCAACAAGAGCGATCAATATTGACAGCCACTGTAGATGCAGTGTATCATGAATTTGACTTGATTTCATTTAAATTAACATATTTCATTAGTGATATATTTAGTGAGAACAAGGTAAGCGTTTTTCCAGTCTTAACCGTACCCATTTGAATTTAAACTTTGGGATGTTTTGCGCTCATTTTCATAAAAAGAAGTGAGTGCTATAATTATTTCAACAGTACTTATGACTGCTGCTTTTACAATGTATGTATTGCAGTTGTAGAATCGCTAGTAGTGTTTGCTTTAGACTTTTTTGAGAACACTCTCAGATAGGAAATACGTTTGTATAACCACCAGTGCAGTGCGTTTCACGATTAAATATTTAACGACTAGGTACCTCGTTTGTAGAAATTATTGAAAAAAAGTAGTTCTTGGTTACTCTGGTCATGTGGGGGTTTGATGGTATTTTGTAGTTATCTCCCTTAAATGCATCTTGTTGACGCTGATGCTGCTATGTTTTGTATTCAGTCTCATTTACATGGTGACTTAGGCTGTGTTTAACTGAAACAAACTCATACGCCATCACAGTGATATTGTGTTGAAACACACACACTCATACGTCATCACAGTGATATCGTGTTGAAACGAACTCATACATCATCACAGTAATATCGCGTTGAAACAAACTCATACGTCATCACAGTGATATCGCGTTGAAACAAACTCATACGTCATCACAGTAGTATCGTGTTGAAACAAACCCATACGTCATCACAGTGCTATCGTGTTGAAACACACACACACATACGTCATCACAGTGCTATCGTGTTGAAACACACACACTCATACGTCATCACAGTGCTATCGTGTTGAAACAAACTCATAGTCATCACAGTGATATCGTGTTGAAACACACACACTCATACGTCATCACAGTGCTATCGTGTTGAAACAAACTCATAGTCATCACAGTGATATCGTGTTGAAACACACACACTCATACGTCATCACAGTGCTATCGTGTTGAAACAAACTCATACGTCATCACAGTGATAGCGTGTTGAAACAAACTCATACGTCATCACAGTGCCATCGTGTTGAAACAAACTCATACGTCATCACAGTGCTATCGTGTTGAAACAAACTCATACGTCATCACAGTGCTATCGTGATGAAACACACACACTCATACGTCATTACAGTAATATCGTGTTGAAACAAACCCATACGTCATCACAGTAATATCGTGTTGAAACAAACCCATACGCATCACAGTAATATCGTGTTGAAACAAACCCATACGTCATCACAGTAATATCGTGTTGAAACAAACTCATACGTCATCACAGTAATATCGTGTTGAAACAAACTCATACGTCATCACAGTAATATCGTGTTGAAACAAACCCATACGTCATCACAGAGCTATCGTGTTGAAACAAACTCATACGTCATCACAGTGATGTCGTGTTGAAACAAACTCATACGTCATCACAGTGCTATCGTGTTGAAACAAACTCGTAGTCATCACAGTGATATCGTGTTGAAACAAACTCATAGTCATCACAGTGCTATCGTGTTGAAACACACACACTCATACGTCATCACAGTGCTTTCGTGTTGAAACAAACTCATAGTCATCACAGTGCTATCGTGTTAAAACAAACCCATACGTCATCACAGAGCTATCGTGTTGAAACAAACTCATACGTCATCACAGTGATATCGTGTTAAAACAAACCCATACGTCATCACAGAGCTATCGTGTTGAAACAAACTCATACGTCATCACAGTGATATCGTGTTAAAACAAACCCATACGTCATCACAGAGCTATCGTGTTGAAACAAACTCATACGTCATCACAGTGCTATCGTGTTGAAACAAACTCATACGACACCACAGTGATATCGTGTTGAAACAAACTCATACGTCATCACAGTGATATCGTGTTGAAATAAACTCATACGTCATCACTGTGATAAGGTGTTGAAACAAACTCATACGTCATCACAGTGATATCGTGTTGAAACAAACATATACTAGTTATAGTCATTACATTAATATCGTGTTGAAACAAACTCATAGTCATCACAGTGATATCGTGTTGAAACAAACTTATAGTCATTACATTAATATCGTGTTGAAACAAACTCATACGTCATCACAGTGCTATCGTGTTGAAACAAACTCATACGTCATCACATTAATATCGTGTTAAAACAAACTCAGTCATTACAGTGCTATCGTGTTGAAACAAATTCATACATCATTATAGTGATATTTTGTTGAAACAAACTCATAGTCATCACAATGATATTGTGTTGAAACAAACTTATAGTCATCACAGTGCTATCGTGTTGAAACAAACTCATACGTCATCACAGTGCTATCGTGTTGAAACAAACTCATACGTCATCACAGTGCTATCGTGTTGTAACAAACTCATACGTCATCACAGTGCTATCGTGTTGAAACACACTCATACGTCATCACAGTGATATCGTGTTGAAACAAACTCATAGTCATCACAGTGATATCGTGTTGAAACACACTCATACGTCATCACAGTGCTATCGTGTTGAAACAAACTCATAGTCATCACAGTGATATCGTGTTGAAACACACTCATAGTCATCACAGTGCTATCGTGTTGAAACAAACTCATACGTCATCACATTAATATCGTGTTGTAACAAACTCATAGTCATCACAGTGCTATCGTGTTGAAACAAACTCATACGTCATCACATTTATATAGTGTTGAAACAAACTCATAGTCATCACAGTGATATCGTGATGAAACAAACTCATACGTCATCACAGTGATATCGCTTTGAAACAAACTCATACGTCATCACAGTGATATCGTGTTGAAACAAACTCATAGTCATCACAGTGATATCGTGTTGAAACAAACTCATAGTCATCACAGTGATATCGTGTTGAAACAAATTCATACGTCATCACAGTGATACCGTGTTGAAACAAACTCATACGCCATTACAGTGATATCGTGTTGAAACAAACTCATACGTCATCACAGTGATATCGCGTTAAAACAAACTCATACGTCATCACAGTGCTATCGTGTGGAAACAAACTCATACGTCATCTCAGTGATATCGCGTTGAAACAAACTCAGGCATTACAGTGCTATCGTGTTGAAACTAAATCATACATAATTATAGTGATATCGTGTTGAAACAAACTCATACGTCATCACAGTGATATCGCGTTGAAACAAACTCATACGTCATCTCAGTGACAATGCGTTGAAACAAACTCATACGTCATCACAGTGATATCGCGTTGAAACAAACTCATACGTCATCACAGTGCTATCGTGTTGAAACAAACTCATACGTCATCTCAGTGGTATCGCGTTGAAACAAACTCAGTCATTACAGTGCTATCGTGTTGAAACAAATTCATACATCATTATAGTGATATCATGTTGAAACAAACTTATACGTCATCACAGAGCTATCGTGTTGAAACAAACTCATACGTCATCACAGTAGTATCGTGTTGAAACAAACCCATACGTCATCACAGTGCTATCGTGTTGAAACAAACTCATACGTCATTACAATAATATCGTGTTGAAACAAACCCATACGTCATCACAGTAATATCGTGTTGAAACAAACTCATACGTCATCACAGAGCTATCGTGTTGAAACAAACCCATACGTCTTCACAGTGCTATCGTGTTGAAACAAACTCATACGACACCACAGTGATATCGTGTTGAAACAAACTCATACGTCATCACAGTGATATCGTGTTGAAACAAACTCATACGTCATCACTGTGATAATGTGTTGAAACAAACTCATACGTCATCACAGTGATATCGTGTTGAAACAAACTCATAGTCATCACAGTGCTATCGTGTTGAAACAAACTTATAGTCATTACATTTATATCGTGTTGAAACAAACTCATACGTCATCACAGTGCTATTGTGTTGAAACAAACTCATACGTCATCACATTAATATCGTGTTAAAACAAACTCAGTCATTACAGTGCTATCGTGTTGAAACAAATTCATACATCATTATAGTGATATTTTGTTGAAACTAACTCATAGTCATCACAATGATATTGTGTTGAAACAAACTTATAGTCATCACAGTGCTATCGTGTTGAAACAAACTCATACGTCATCACAGTGCTATCGTGTTGAAACAAACTCATACGTCATCACAGTGCTATCGTGTTGTAACAAACTCATACGTCATCACAGTGCTATCGTGTTGAAACACACTCATACGTCATCACAGTGATATCGTGTTGAAACAAACTCATAGTCATCACAGTGATATCGTGTTGAAACACACTCATACGTCATCACAGTGCTATCGTGTTGAAACAAACTCATAGTCATCACAGTGATATCGTGTTGAAACACACTCATAGTCATCACAGTGCTATCGTGTTGAAACAAACTCATACGTCATCACAGTAATATCGTGTTGTAACAAACTCATAGTCATCACAGAGCTATCGTGTTGAAACAAACTCATACGTCATCACAGTGATGTCGTGTTGAAACAAACTCATACGTCATCACATTAATATCTTGTTGAAACAAACTCATAGTCATCACAGTGATATCGTGTTGAAACAAACTCATACGTCATCACAGTAATATCGTGTTGTAACAAACTCATAGTCATCACAGTGCTATCGTGTTGAAACAAACTCATACGTCATCACATTAATATCTTGTTGAAACAAACTCATAGTCATCACAGTGATATCGTGTTGAAACAAACTCATACGTCATCACAGTGATATCGCTTTGAAACAAACTCATACGTTATCACAGTGATATCGTGTTGAAACAAACTCATAGTCATCACAGTGATATCGTGTTGAAACAAACTCATAGTCATCACAGTGATATCGTGTTGAAACAAATTCATACGTCATCACAGTGATATCGTGTTGAAACAAACTCATACGCCATCACAGTGATATCGTGTTGAAACAAACTCATACGTCATCACAGTGATATCGCGTTAAAACAAACTCATACGTCATCACAGTGCTATCGTGTGGAAACAAACTCATACGTCATCTCAGTGATATCGCGTTGAAACAAACTCAGTCATTACAGTGCTATCGTGTTGAAACAAATTCATACATCATTATAGTGATATCATGTTGAAACAAACTCATAGTCATCACAATGATATTGTGTTGAAACAAACTCATACGTCATTACAGTAATATCGTGTTGAAACAAACCCATACGTCATCACAGTGCTATCGTGTTGAAACAAACTCATACGTCATTACAGTAATATCGTGTTGAAACAAACCCATACGTCATCACAGTAATATCGTGTTGAAACAAACTCATACGTCATCACAGAGCTATCGTGTTGAAACAAACTCATACGTCATCACAGTGATGTCGTGTTGAAACAAACTCATACGTCATTACAGTAATATCGTGTTGAAACAAACTCATAGTCATCACAGTGATATCGTGTTGAAACACACACACTCATACGTCATCACATTAATATCGTGTTGAAACAAACTCATAGTCATCACAGTGCAATCGTGTTGAAACAAACTCATACGTCATCACAGTAATATCGTGTTGAAACAAACCCATACGTCATCACAGTAATATCGTGTTGAAACAAACCCATACGTCATCACAGTAATATCGTGTTGAAACAAACTCATACGTCATCACAGTGCTATCGTGTTGAAACAAACTCACACGTCATCACAGTGCTATCGTGTTGAAACAAACTCGTAGTCATCACAGTGATATCGTGTTGAAACAAACTTATAGTCATCACAGTGATATCGTGTTGAAACAAACTCATACGTCATCACATTAATATCGTGTTGAAACAAACTCATAGTCATCACAATGTTATCGTGTTGAAACAAACTCATACGTCATTACAGTGCAATCATGTTGAAACAAACACATACGTCATCACAGTGATACCGACTGGCATATGTACAGACAATTACACATGCACAGGTATACAGCCAAACGTACAATCTTACATGTAGACATACAGCCATGCTGATAAACAGACCGACTTACAGTCACATGGATTTAGAAACAGGTATACAGATATATAGACACAGTGAGAAATTCATACAGACCGACATACACAAATATATGCAGACTTACGGACAGAGGCATACAGACGGATGAACGAACGGGCATATAATCAGATATATCCTGTTTGTAAGCAGACGGACAGATATACAGACATTATAGTACACTATGGACTAATGTTATTGCTGTAGCTAAGTACGGAAGGAATTAACGCTATTGATGTACCTAGGTACAGTAGGGATAGACGTTATTGCTGTAGTTAGGTACGGAAGGAATTAACGCTATTGCTGTACCTAGGTACAATAGGGATAGACGTTATTGCTGTAGTTAGGTACGGAAGGAATTAACGCTATTGCTGTACCTAGGTACAGTAGGGATAGACGTAATTGCTGTAGTTAGGTACGGAAGGAATTAACGCTATTGATGTACCTAGGTACAGTAGGGATAGACGTTATTGCTGTAGCTAGGTACGGAAGGAATAAACGCTATTGATGTACCTAGGTACAGTATGGATAGACGTTATTGCTGTAGCTAGGTACGGAAGGAATAAACTCTATTGATGTACCTAGGTACAGTAGGGATAGACGTTATTGCTGTAGTTAGGTACGGAAGGAATTAACGCTATTGCTGTACCTAGGTACTGTAGAGATTAACGTTATTGCTGTAGTTAGGTACGGAAAGAATTACAGCTATTGCTTTAGCTATGTTACAGTAGGAATTAATGCAATTACTGTAGCTAGGTACAAAAAGGATTGCCGTTATTTCTTTAGCTCGGTACTGAAAAATGCTTTTTTGATGTAGCATTCTTTTGTTAATTACTTTAATATAATTTAACGAAGCCTCAACAAATCTCTTTCTTGCCAATAAAGAAATCCACTGATAGACAGGAATATCTCCCACTGACCTGTGATATAAAACTTGTCTGTGTAGTTTTAAAATAAAACTACTTTCTTTAGTGTGCTTATCCGCAGTATAAATAGGCTACTATGTGGCGGATAAGCCACAAACTCGATTCGTGGGTAGCGTAGGACAAAAACAAGAACTGATCTCTACCCACTTATAAAAATTGTTTCCGGTATACACCACATATAGTACTGTGCCAAAACAATAACATTTAAGTGACAGCAAATTTTGATTGGGTCACGTTTGATCAACCGTTCACCGCACTCGCTCTGCGTCATTAATGTCCCTTAAGGCGGAATGAAAGTGTTATTGCGAAGACCACTTCCGTATTTAAATACAGGCGCAGTTTGGCATTTCTCGAGTATATTCGAGTATATTCTCTAATTCGAATTAGCTACACCTGAAATGCAAACGACATGACAACGATTTAAATATTTTGGAAAACCATGTGCGACAATACAGATGCGTTTCTTTTTGAAGAAATATCATTTTTGTCGGAAGGTAAGAGGATAAATTATTTCGAAGATCTTTTTTATATATCGTATTTGCAAGATGTAAGAGCTAAAGCGTATGGTGAATTGGATATTACGAAATCGGAGTATTTTAGGGGTAAACTAAAACGGGACTCTATTAGCTGTAAGTATATTTCCTTAATTCAACCTAGGCACCAAATAAATTTTTATTATTAATAAATTAATAAATTATTATAATTAAATACATTGTGTGGGTTTTAATCGATTTATAAAACAAAAACAATATAAATTGTTTAGCTATATTGAATGATGTTATGGTTTGATATTAATTGGTCAAAGTATAACCAATTTATCAATAAATACAAGAAATACGAAATGGGCCTTAGTAAGACAAATAAAACATGATCATTTAGAAATGTAGGAACATATTTATAAGACTTCTTTCAAAAACCCATACTTTCAAAGTCATCAGAGCTTATTATTAAAAGAATTGGTACCGTTTGCGATTCACAGAATGTCACATTTGTCATAACGTTTGTCTTTCCTACAGATCACGGTTTGAAAGGTTCAGTCGGTCAACTGGGCCCCAAACAAACATTCTAAAATGTAATCCACTCAGTTGCAATAAAACTTACATAACGACAAAAACAGTGTTGATAGAACGTAAAGACAAAATAGCCACTTAAAAAGCTGTTGAAAGCTGAAGGTAAACATAGCCTGAGTATAGTGATGGATAAAAACCAATTCCAAACTGTACTTTAAACGTTTCTTTTTGCTGTTCATACATGTATTTTAGTCAAGTTTGCAAAGAAAGAAAAGACAACAGTGAAGCTGCAATCCTAAGTAAAATGTATTTTTATTATGTTCAGAATTGTGTCAAACAACGAGTGTCTAAATTAAATCTAAGTGGCATTGCTATCTGTCACATTATAATATAGGTCTGATTTCATATTTTTTATCAAACGGAAATACAAAGACAATTAAGGATTTTGACTTCTGATTTCATGCTAATTTATAGTCATTAAAATTGATAACTGACCCTTTCTCATACATATTTTCATTGTGTTTTCATTATACATTAAATGAAAGGTTTAATAGTGTTGTAAATAAGAAAGGATCCGATGACGACGAAGAATGATTATGCTCCACTTCATATTATTAAATTGATTTTGACATGTTCATGAAATGATATAAACATGCGGGTATTCACTTGTAAGTCAATCAAATGATGTAATGGGGTCAAACTTTTGGTCTAATCTGATTGTATGATCTCTACCCCTGTTTCCGCCAAATGCCTAAAAATCCACATACATGTAGGTAACTTAACGGTAGTATCCGACAGTTTGCCTGCATCAGACTTATGTAACAATATCTAACCATACTTAAAATGTTCGTTATTTCCAACTCGATAAAAAGCGCGATAGTGGTCACCGCTAAAATATGTATCGACGATTACCCGGATGACAACAATATGTGATCGTAAACATATAGTAACATATAGTAACGGGACCATCGACTCTGCAAGGTGCGTGAATATCTTCCAATTTCGCAGCGCCACCACTGGGAGTCATAGAAAGACTTCGCATGCAACGGGTCGGGGTTTCGCATGCAAAACAATAACTTAAAGCTGATAAATAAAACTGACATTTGAAGAAAAACGGCCATGGAAAATGATTCAGCTTGAAAAGGGATTGAAGGTAAATATCGTCTTTGTATGTGTATTAATTGCCTGATTTTGGTTTTACATGAAACAGCAGTTAACATAACGTAACCTGTAAACGAAGAACCCGAATTTGAGTGAATCATATACAAAGCTGACCTTTTCCCATAAATACCACCACAACAATTACTGTGTGATTGGTTGTTTTTATTATGGCTTATCGTTGCCTAAACTTTTCTGAGAAAGACGTTATATTTAATTTATATAAAATAAATAAGTCGGTGCCTGGAGACAAAGGAGGAAGACAAAGCAGACTGATAGTAGAAAGGATAAACTTATAAAGCACGTAAAGGACCTCAACTTGGAAAGAAAAAAGAGCCATAATCAACGAACAACATTTGAACACAAGTATAATTAGATCACACTGTTTCCTATAGAATATGCACTTAATTGTTTTTTATACTGGTTTCAGGAATACGATAACGGTGATGAATCTCCCAACCCAGAGATCTCTCTGCCTGGTCTGTGCCTGTTGCTCTGAGACGTTTAAATAGTACAGCGGCACATCTTGGGGCCAGAATTCTTCCAGACAGTATTGAAAATAAATTACAATTTGTAAGGATTATTAGATGATGTGAACATATTTAACTTTTTATTATAACAGAACATTTTGAGAAAAAGATCATATATTACAACTGACAACATTGAAGGTGTGTTCTTCTTGGTGGGTGATTTGATTTATATCCTACAGACAGAGCTTATTACCTACTGCTTACATTTGGTTTTAATATTTCAAATCATGGAAACCCTGGTTTACATATTTTAGTACACTATACTATATTATAAGTAAAGTAAATGTAGAAACTCCATTATCTGAATGGTTTATGTATGTTTGATGTTATTTTTATTGACAGAATGCTTCTTTATAGTTGTTTGTTGTTTTGACAGTATAAACATGTCAAATTAAGATCAGTATGACCTAGTAAACTAGTCAAAATAATACATGTATATTTTAAGTATTAAAAAATAATAAATAAAATATTAACTGAGAATACGCTGTTAGTTTTTCTGATTCAGTGTGCATTATTAAAACATAAACACTTAGCTAAAATAACACATGCCAATTTAACAAATGATATACGTTTTAGTTGCAGTAGGTATTAATCAACTAAACTGAATCACTTAAGAGCCAATGGATGGGTACCATTACAGAACCAAGGCTTTCCTCAAACACCTTTTAATAGTTAATATAAGAAATAGTTGGGTACATGATTTAAAGCTAACACGTGTCTTACAACCTGCTTAAGTCCCTGCTTTGTATAGTATAACTTGTCTTCTTGCAATGTGAAAACTTTAAACTCGGCTCAAGGGTTTAAACCTATTAAAATTTTGATAATACTCTTACTTGAACTGGCTTTTTGCATACTCTTTAATTAATATTGTCAGAACAAACAAGAATAAATATTATGTGTATTACTAATCATTTTAATCTTTTTTCCATTTAGTTCAAGTTAGGGGGTTTAAGCAAGAATACAGCTATATAATTTGTGGCAAAATGTTTTAATGTAGCATGAAAATGCATTTATGACGAATAAATACAAATACATATAAATTTAAATATGCAAACAAGGATTATGCAACACACATGTTTTTTTAGTAGAAAACGAATGGTTTATTAAAGTTGTTTCTTATAATTTGATCTTCTCATCAAATCTTAATATTTATACACATAACAATAAATATAGCATATGTTTTATTCTCTCTATATCATTTGATATAAATTGACTATGGGCAAGTACTCAATAATGTGCTATAAAGTGTTTTTTTTTTAGACATGGAATTTAAAATAGTTGTTATGATAACATTAAAAACAGGATTCTGCCATTCATTAGATATGGAAAGTGAATTAGATTCTTCTATTATTTTGATGTTTGTTAACTGTCAAATAATTTTGTAGATTATATGGAGAAATAAACAATATTCAAAATAATCCTACCTTGTATACTGAACCAGACTGTATATGTAATGTAATACTATTTAATCTTTGTAAAGGGACTGCAAAGAATTGATATTTCCTTTCTGCCTTCCTGACAGTTGTGTTTCTGTTGGCTGGCCCCTGACATTGTTTTTGTCAAGGTAACTGAAAAAATAAAAGTATGCTTTATAGGTTTCGCTTTCTGTAATTTGTTGTAGTAACCAGGCTAACCTCTTTGGTTCTAATCATTGTCTGGACAAATACATTTATTATCAGGCGCCTTCATTCACCAATAATAATATAAAACAAAACATACAAAATTAAACAAAAATATTAAAATCTTGTTATGTCCTAGATTTGTGTGACAGTTGTCGCACAAAATAAAAGACTCTTTCTATGGTAAATCATATCTATGCTTATCGTGGTTTATTGTTTTTAAAACCTTTTTTAGAAATACAATTAATGGTTTAACCAAACGTTTAGACCGTTTTTTCTTCCAACAACCAAATAAATTATTGTAACCTGAAAAGATCCAGCAAATGCTGGTTGCTGAAGTCCCCTAGCCAAGTGAAAAGTAAAGCACAAGACCCCAATCATCATTACAAACATGCGTTTACTACCGGAGAGACTGCATTTAATAATAATTAAGGTAGTTTCAAATGTTGTCCTTCACTGGGCTAAAGAGTGAGCTTTATGCAATATTTTGCTAAAGGTCCCCGAAATAGGGTTAAGATGTTATTTCATGCATTTGATTTAGACAAAGTCGGATACGACCATTAATGTATAAAAACCTGATATTTATATTAAGCAGAAATCTCAAAAGTCCAATTTTGAAAAAGTTATTCTGTGCCATTCAGTAGCAAGGTGATATCAAAAATCTTATTTACTACTGACTAACTTGGAATAGTATAATTGTATTTTTTGACAGTATATACATACTTTTTTAGTAAAATGGCATTATTAAAACCAAGAAGTTCCAACTAGGTGTGTTTATTTTAACATGTATCAGATTTTTACATAAATATGAATCTCGGCATTACCCGATCCTCTTTGAAGTAGGTTTAATCTGTCGAAAAGATCTTTCACAAGATTTGGCAAAAGGTCTGCACAGAAAGTAGAAGAGTGAGATAGAAGACTTGAAGGTTACAGCTATAATAAAAAAAGAAAAGATATGCATTAATAACATTATTTCATGCAATTTCTCTTTTTATAATGTTTTTTACATGCCAAGATTGAAAGATAATGCTTATATTTAATGTCAGATATTAGTTTGACAAATTGATAGAGACACAGCACATGACATCAAAAAGGTAAAAGCTTGATCCTAAGATGTGACCTTAAACAGTACTACATACGTTTGGTAGTTCAATGTCTTGACAACACTCAAACTAACGGCTATATACAATGCTGGTCTGTAATAAAATTAGTAGTTTTAATTGATATGTCCGGTGTTCATGGCATGAAATCACAGACAAGGCAGAACTATATATTTTTTTTTCAAATTGTTCATTGATAACAATAGTAACATAAGTGGTGAGTTTGATTGTATAAATGGTTCGATTGTATAAATGGTTCCATTCCATGAATGATAAATAATGATTTGATTGGACCCCAACCGCTACGGCCCACTACAGGCTGCAAAGTAAAAGAAAATAAAGCAAAGTAATACTTTTTTATCTATGGAAAATTATATATGGGTACAAAGAAATAATACACTTTTTTAAGTTTCAGACATGATTTGTTGTTAAGGATAATCTAGTCCATAAATGAACTGTTACTATTTATCACACTGGAAACCGAAAGTAGAACAAGGTTTTATGATAACTGATATAGACGTGTTGATTTTCTATTTAGCTATCTATTTAGAAGGAAAATAAACGTAAAATGACTGATTATATGTTAAGATAAACCCTAGTCGTCAGATTAAAAACAACCACACAAACAAAAAAGAAATAACTTACCATGATAGCAGACTCGAAGTGGGCGGAGCATATGTGCGACGTGTCTGGGTTATCACTTACATCTAAAGGCTTATTAACAAGAAATATTGTCCCCTACCATTCTTTTTTGGTTGTACCCTTTGGAAGTTATAATTTCACATCCAAGTGCCACATTAACACGAGATTTATGCGTTTTTTTCCATTAACTTTAACACAGATTTCAGCTTTCCATCTACTGTTAGTAGACGTTTTCTATGACTTCAGGTGATGGCGCTGCGACAGCTTCAACCTATTTAGTATATAGCGTGACGTCGCGAGTCAGCGGTCCCTTAACTATATGTCTATGTTTAAATATAGCTATCTCTGCAGCGTGGCTCGGATTTGTTTTGTTTTTTCATAATGAGGCATGCACTTATTGCAAAAACGTTCTACCATACGTATACCTAAAACGCATTTGGGATTGGGATTTGCCGGCATTTTTGCCGATACTGTGCAGCGACATTTCTATCATTATAGCACAGGGCACTTATGAGGTGCCCAGGGACTGAACCCGGCCGGTCCATTATACTGCCACCGCCGAGTCAGGCGTAATGATGTCCCCTTAGCCCCGAGCGTTGGGAGGGAAGCCACTACTACCAACTTTAAAGTCTTTGGTTTGACCCGGTCGGGGTTTGAACCCGCGACCTCTCGAGCTGCAAGCCGACGCTCTACCATCTGAGCTTTTGGGGCCGGTAAAAACGCATTTAACGCATGACTAAGTGCTTACCGAAAGTATTTAAGTTCATATGAATTTCATGTGAGAATACCCATAAACATCTGACAGCAAGCCACATCTTCTGCTGTTAAGGGTCCGTATATTCCCTCTTTTCCTCCCCACCTCCCCGTCAAGAACAACAAGACACTTATCATATTAACTCTTTCTTTTACTTTGATTGATTCCATTAAACCTAAAAATGCCTGAAATGTGATCACTAGTGATAACTAGTATGGTGAACTGATTTGGAAGATCAGCGACTCTTGTTACGACTGGTTTGGTAGTAAATTTGAGAACATATCGTATTTCCCGGACTACTTGAAATACTTCATTGCGAAAGCATGTACATGTAGTAGGAGTGTACTGCAAGCTAGTAAAACTGAAACATCACCTCTACGCCTCTATCCAACTATAAAGGGGGATCTTCTTACATCTTCATACATTTTTGAAATATTTATAAAGTGATACATACTTGTCTTTTTCGTCTTCCTCCTCTTCGTCATTTTCCCACCCACTCATTGTCCGCTTTTCTTCTATAATTTTCTCTATTCTTTTTTTTTTCTAAGCCAATAGTCATCATGTTTAATCCCTTCATCTTCAGAAATGTTTATTTTTATTATTTTAAGTAACTGCGAATAAAATGTCATTTTTTTGTCAGAATGGGCAGGACACGCAACCTAACTTTTTTGTTTGTATAAAAAATGCAAAGTGCAGAAAATATTAGACATGCGTCCCTTGCGAATACAGTTAGCGGTGTTGTGTTCTGCTTCTTAGACGAAATGCAGCACCTGACAATCTGTTCCAGATAGATAAGACCGAGGAAGAAACTTTTACCCATGTTTTATGTAAATCTGTTTCCATGTGAACACACTTGCACCGAGAAAAGCGCACGCGCTTTGTGGCCCGTAAAAATCCCGTGCACGCTCACGGCGTAATGGCGGCCATGAAATGACTGTTCGGAGAATCTTGGTGTCTGAGGAAGAAATGGTGCACATCTGCGATATGCCACGGCGTAAAATACCGCGAATAAAAACATAAGCATTTATCGGTCGCCTTTGCTTTGTATGTTGGGGGTGAAGGGCTTGGGGTGAGTAAAGGGTGGTATTGGACAGCTTGAACCATTTTCAAGTTTTCTCTCAAATAACTAAATAATTCATTGTTATATGAAAAAGCTCTGCTTATTGCTGTTCATTGGTGCACTAGATCTTTG
Source organism: Sinonovacula constricta (assembly GCA_007844125.1). Classification (NCBI taxonomy): domain Eukaryota; kingdom Metazoa; phylum Mollusca; class Bivalvia; order Cardiida; family Solecurtidae; genus Sinonovacula; species Sinonovacula constricta. The sequence continues at coordinate 52,827,084 of CM017562.1, forward strand.
TGAACTGTTAAGCATAAATCCCCACTCGTCATTGCAAACTGACATCTCTTATCTAAACAACGTGACATCTTTTAAGATCCCTTTGATTGTCATCATGGTAATCCGTTCTTACGTCGATATCTGTTTTAGCAGAGATCAATATCGTGCTTATTTATGTATATGGAAAGAGTGATAATTTAGAGTGAGGTAGTATTACAATTCGTCTTTATTAAGACTAACGGAAGAATTTATGCAGAAAATATGCCCAAATTCCCCAAAACATTAGTAAGATATTGTGGCATGTGTTTCATATCAGCAAATTTTCGAATACCAAAAGAGTAATTTCAATTCAATCTAGCGGAACTTAAGATCCTATCGTAATTTAAACGACCAAATGCATGTAGTCTGATCACGGGTTCGTGCAGTTATACATACTATGTTTATTTAAACACATCCGCATTAACTACCTGCAGTAATATTATTTTGTAAATATTGCTGTTCTTTACAATACTATACAAATACTCAGGAAGAAAATGCGAAGAGTTTCTCAAAAAAATGCTGGCTGATCGAGATCTACACTATTTGCATTAGCATGTTCACATTGTTGAAAAAGTTGTGTGTATAAACGTTGATCAAGTTTGACCTATACAATGCAGATATATGTATTCAAACTTATGTCATAGATAGAGAAGTTACTAATATAAATACGTTTTAGATATAGGTATTGTTACATTATTAGTGTAGTATCCCTTTAATAAATAGATTCCAGCCTACTGGAAATCGCGCATTTCTTTTCCCACCTCCACTTTTCTCTGACTTATCACAGTGCTTGATTGCTCAATGAACGGGCCTTTGGAAACCCCACATGCCATTATTTCATTGATCGCCGTGTGAGCAACACACAAACATAATGTATTATGATTATATATATATATATATATATATATATATATATATATATATATATATATATATATATATATATATATATATATATATATATATATATATTTATATATATATACATGTTTATATTCAATATGCGATCCTGTTGAGTAAAAATCTAACCTTGTGCACTTGAGTTTACGTCGATTCGTTGTTGAGTCAATAGTGGACTATTATTTGACACCGGGAAAACGACAATTAGACTCAAGATATAGTATTTTTATGACAATGTTTGCCGAATAGTAAGCATTCTTGTTTTCAAGAGTAGCTTAGCTGATCGTTCAGAACAGTATTTTGTCATTCTAAGTTCTAATTCATAAGAAAATTAAATGAGTAAGCTATATAGTATTTCTTGGATCGGTAAAGCTAATTATTTTTTCAAAATGGCAGGTGTCGAAAAGTGGTAACATCTGTTTAAGAAATCACTGATGAAGTCGGACAATCAGTATTGCAAAAGAAATCCATTGTCGATTTTGGCATGATTGATAACATCTTTGGCTCTTGAAGCTTCGGCTAATCGAGTGAATTGCCGTAATTATGAAATTGTGAAGCGATGACAAGAAAATGCCAAAATTAGCGTTAAGTCATAAGTACAGTTGTTTTAATTTTTACGAAAGATAACTAAAATACATTTCTTATTCAATCTTTGTGTTGTTATATACCAAAGATGTTGTTTCAGAAGAAATTATCTTCCGGTATTTGTTATGACTTTTTTTTTTGCTCGACAAATGATCACATGTAAATGTCTCTATCTCCCAATGGAAATAAATTCCTTGTTGTCATTCACCTTATAGTCAGAACGAACAAATGCCTCAGCCAATACATACTCAGCATAAACGGTAGTGAATGAAACTGGTAGCAGGAGCGTTAATTTATGATCGAGTTGATTTATGCATCGATTGACACCACCAAATTTACTTGACTACATGTAAATAAAATTGGTGCCCTTTTGATGTTTTTTTTTATACAAACCGTGTTTAAATGATGTTTAAAATTATTTGCTTTGACTAATAACACACTGCTTGCTGTTTTTATAAAAGAATAGTTAAACACACACCATCCGGAACATGATCGACCGAATATACGTACATTTTTTTCGGAAATCTAACTACAATTTGACAAATATGTTGGTACACTCAGTATAAATTTGATATGAATAATTTAAAATGTTTTTTTTTTAACCTACATGACAAGACTACACATAAAGGAGCAAAATGTCTTTGTTTTAAATAGAAACTTTTGATATTCTGAATCATACGTTGACATTTCAAAAAGTAGTTATAATTGTGGTTTATTTTATTTGAACAGAACTTTCCAGAGATATACTATTTAAGTACATGCAATACTTATTATTAAGCATACATGCTCACTTTTATAGGTAAACTATCAATTATGCCATATTTTGTCTTAAGCAGCCAACTAGTTTTATTCAGAGAAAATAAGGCTGAAATGGTTGGCTGCTCAATACAAGTGTGGCTGTAGTTAGAAACTTTTTAAAGCGTTGCTGGTCGTATTTTATATAAGTGAAGAACTTTGGGAGGGGGTATCATGACATTATACATTTTTAAAAGCTCTGACCTCATCAGTAGGACATGAATGTTTCAATACCAGGGAACAAGTTTCATGCTGAAAAGTATTTATTTAATCATATATATACTATAGATACCATCATTTTGTAATTTTAAAGGAAATAACCTTCTTTCTATAGACTTGACCAATACTTAACACAATGTTATAGTAAAAGGCCTGTATATATTATACTTCTAGCAATAGTTGATTAATTTGTAAACACAAGAAAAAAAGTACTTACATGTATTTTCTGAAATATGATATATGGAATATCATTTTTGTATTGATACACATATCATATTGATGCTTTTGACCAATACAGAGCCACATTATTTCCTGTTTCATACAAAGCACTAACTACTTCCTTGCTGACTGTGTTGACACTTCATATTGTTATTAAACCATATCTTGTTTTACTTTGATAGTGTACCACACTGTTGTATTTTTATTTGTGAGCGGCATTCAGAATTTACAATAAAGATAAGAAAAAAAATATCTTAAGAAATATTATATATTTTTTTTATTTTTAAGACCAACATTTTAAAATTTTAGGTTATTCTAATATTTAAATCATTTAATATTTTATGCCATACATTCTGATTATAGACTTACAGACTTACAAGTCCTTAGTGTCAGTAAGTAGCTATGCTAAAATATTGTTTAATATGTCTTGGTGTTATAGTGTACCTATGTTATAAGCAAAAAAGTATCATCAGTACCAAAATATTATGTATCGCGATACGTATCGTATCGTATGTATCGCGATACGTACCGTATCGTGAGGGTAGCGTATCGTTACACCCCTAATATATATATTCAGCTTCAGACTGTCTCAGTCTTTCTTTCGCACTCCACTGGCAACTGTGACACTTACACCAACGTTGACGAACAGATATATTACTTTCTTCTTCGTTATCTCTAGTTCTCATTTATTTTTCTCGACATTGTAGGCCTAAATAGTTAGAATTCCTTGCTACAAATGTTTTGTGGAAGTAAATTTTCATACTGCTAGAGTAACAAGAAGTGCAAATATTGTAGAGCCAGGTCAGACACTTCCCACTAATGACTGATCTCGGAGTTCACTAAATGCCTGACTAATTCGTATTTAGCAGGGTGATACGACAATGGCAATTTTAAAGGGGGTTACCGAAAGTTTGGACTATTTTTTCTCTTAAACAACCAAAATATACCGTTGCTTGAAAAGATTTCGCGCAATCTGCTTGTTTATGTTCTACATCTGTGTGAAAAATGAAGCATACCACTCCACTCGTCATTACAATCATGTATTTTCCTAGGCATGAACACGTATTTTGGGAGATCACATTATATCGTCATCCAGGTAATCAGCTCTTATGTCGATGTTCATTTTTAGCAGAAATCACCATCGTGCTCAATTTAGAGTGAGGTTTTTCGCTATTTATATTGTCTAACAGTATACATAGTGTTCAATAATCGTTTTACTTAGACTAACGTAAGCGTTTATGAAGAAATTATGCCCCAATTCTCCAAAGCAGTGGTAAGATATTGTTACATATATTTGATATGAGCAAACGGTCGGATACCACATTTACATAGTGTGCTGTTGTCATTCATTTATTTCACAAGGTGTGCTGTCTTACAATTGAAGTAGATTTTAAATACTGTTTTCTTAAAATTAAGTGTGAATTTTTGCACAAAGTATGCGCCAGTTCCTTAACAATGGTAATACATAGGTACATGTATTAGATAAAGGCAAACTGATGAATACTAGCTGTAAATCTACCTCATTGACAACACGGAAAAAGCTTACTTTGCAAAGTCAGTGGGTCATAGCCCCAAAGGCAAATACCCATTATTGCAAGTCTACACTGCGATTTGGTTCGTTCCTTAGAGGGCGTAATTACTCCGGAAGATTTTGTTTTGTATTGCTGAACCAGGAAATTTACGGAGATTTTTCGACTGTCGTTAAAATCTTCAAAAAATTCACACGCCAGCCATTGGCTGTTGAGTGAAACACGGTTGCTATTGTTTAACGTCTTGCACAGGAAGAAAATGCGAAAAGTTTCTTAGAAAGTTGTAGAAATAACAGTTTTAAATAGTGTTCTGTGAATTGAGAATAAGCTATTATTTAAATGTATGGTTATTTAGTAATTAATTTTTTCGGAGGAAAGGCCGCCGTTGAACTCTGAGTCTGTTAAGGAGGCCCTCTGGTGAAATTTATTTTTGCATATAATAAATGTTTGAAATGACCAAGTTACGCAATTTTAAATATAATTTTATGTAAAAAGATGTGTTTTTTTGTGTTTTTACGTTTGCCTATTTTCAGCTGCGCAAATGTCACAAATTTGTCACCAGAGGGCATCCTTAAATTAAGTTGTTATTCATTTTGAATGTTTATTATTTTATTTTTTCTAACAGTAATCGATGATAATAGGTTCTGGAATACTTTCAAAGCAACATAAACACAATTTGCGAGGCACATGACATCACGAAGCAAACCTGTGACCTTATTTTAAACATTACTTACCTATCCGTCTTTTTATTGTACTGTCTAAATTAATTAATAATAAATTCTTAATGGTGTGCCATACTATTATAAAGTTGATATTATTGTTTCGCTCATAGGGCGTTTGGTTCTGTTTTTAGCAGGTATGATTTGTTTCTTATGATAAAAATCTTTCAAGTAAAAAACTGTGATATATCTTTTATTACATAATCTATGTGATTTAACTAGGTCTTGCGTTCCCGTGCAGAAGTAAAAATAAAATGCAGCATAACAAGAATTTGTCATCGGAAGTCGCATGAAATATGCACCGGGAGGAAAAAAGTAAAAACAAATCCAATATACAAATACTACCGTTCTCGAAATATAGGCATGATAAAATTTAAGTACAGTTGAAATTTGATTTTAATTGTCGTGTATTCTCGCATTGTTTCAGATATACGTGTTATTTTAAATCACGTGTGGATAAATGCTTACGTCACAGTTAGGGGCGGATAATCATGCCAGTATTTAAGCAAGCGGTAACTTTACGTGCCTATTTATGTCCAAAAAGTTGAAACTTTTAATTGTTTTGTTAAATATTATTCGTTGTTGTTTTCAATCATATGCGAATAAAAAAATATCAAAAGTTAACCCTTTTTACATGACCTTAAAAATATCGAAACAACAACAACAAAATTATAAATTATACCGAATTATAAGATCAAATTCGATTCGAGAGCCACTCATAGGAGTTTCCTTTTACTTCTTTTTATTTCTTTAGGCATAAACCACACGGCGGTGCCGTATGTATTTAATTGAGGAGAAACTTAAATTGTCCAAAACAATCTAATATTTAATACTAACTAAAGTATGTAAATTCTTGGGGATATTATTTCTGTCTGGATTGATGATTTATATATAACTTACATGTTATTTCATTATCAAGTCGCCCAAACACTTGATGCAGAATTGAAATGAACAAATAACAGTTAAATTATCTAATACACAATGGGGAAATATAACAATTCTTTATGTTTTATAACGCTGACAGTTTGAATCTTGAGGATAACGATATTACAAACATTTAATTGTAAACGAAAGCGGATGCATGCCGAAGCGCCTATCCTCCTGCTGTAAGTTACCTCAGATGATCGAGTTTCCCTCTTTTTATAAGATTACTATACAACTTCATCTTGAAACTGGTTCATATCCATTAACCAAGATCATAACATCTTTGCTGAGTTACAAAGTCGATGTGTCAAATTTCTTAAAAGTGTAACATTACCCATAATCTTTTTGGTATTGATGACACATGCAAGATCGCTGGTGGTCATGCTGGGTTGTTTAATAGCGAACATTGGAGAAAAGATTTCGTTTTAATGCGGAGTTGCATGTATCGTATTTTTATTGTGCTTCTTTAGTACTTTTTCTTCTTCTTCGTCTGATGAAAATGATTATTAAGATGATGATGATGATGATGAAGGGTGCCTGTGCTGGTGATGATTATGATGATCTGGATGATGAGGATGAAAACTATGTTTATACTGACTTTGCCTGCCCGACCATGGGCTCTCAGTATCTGTAGCAAGTTTTAACTAATCGGGTCGGGACGGCCCCCTTGGAACACCATACTTTTGTCACATGCCTGTCAGATCTGGGCCCAGTCATTTGCCTGGTAACACAATGGTGTCTTTTGTAAGGCTCGGGTCTGCAGCCGATCTCTCGGCAGTCCCGTATATTACAGGCGCTTATCGTGTTTCTTGAATCTCACAGATTACATGTCGACAAAAATGCACCAGTTGTACGAAATCTGAGCTCTGAGTTGACACTAGATGAGTCATAGGTCATGGAATTTTTTAAATTGTTGAACATTTAATGATGTTGAAATGATGAACATTATGTTGCTGAAATGTTGAGCATTTAATGCTGTATCTGGTTATCCTTTAAGAATACACACAAAATCGCATAGCGGATGTTGCTGCAATGTACAGGGTCGATACAGGGACCGAAAATCAAGGTGTATTAGATACAAGGTGTCTGGAAGGATGGGTTAAAAAGGCATTATCGGAATGTGTCGTGAACGAGTCATATTGATATTTGTCATGTTGTACCTGTGTATACTTTGTACTATTGAACCACTTCTAAATGAACTAGTAAAAGCGGCCTGGTCACGATTTTAAACTGTGTCAGATGTTTACGCATGTGCTTGACACGTGGGTTAACCCGTTTTGCTCTTTATTTTTATTTAAATTACTGTGTCACTGTTTAGAAAAATCAGTTTACGAATGCATTTATCGTATATTACCGCATGCGAAGTTTCGAAAGACATATAATAGATTATGGAGCTAAAAACGGCTAAAAGAAGTTGAAAAACGTCGTGACGCTTCCGATATTCACATCATAAAGACAACACATTCTTTTGTAGCACAACCTGCTCCCATACCATCAGAGTGAACAGAGAAAATATTTTATTCCATTATTCATTGTGGTTCAACAAAGTTGTGTTTTTAACCAAGAAACCTTACTCAGCTGTGAGCTGTAAGTTTATACATGGAAGATTGAAAAATAGTTTGGTTTTACTATAATTTATTTCTTATCGTCTAATCATCATATTGATAGTAAGCAACATCATCTGCAGCAGCATCACAACCATGGACTAGCATCCTCATCTTCATTGTAAACAAGAAAATAATATCTTTATTATCATCAAAAAAAGCAAAGTGCAACTCCAGTTAAAACAACTACTGTCACCGCCCATCATAATTTCCTACAAAGTTCCAATCTTGAATTATGTTGTGTCTTTATGGCCCGCATTTCTCAAATTTCTGCCAAATTATAGATTGCAATCTCTTAAATATGTTCTTGGTTGCCACAGACATTTATTAAGCAACCATGCAAAAGGCCCAGGCGATCTAAACTATGGTGTCTGTCTCACGCACGTCTCAAAGTATGGTGTTCATAGAGGTGCCAGTGGAAACACAACCATCTTTGTTCTAAGAAGACCTTTCGATTTATAACGAGTTTCCAATCGGTTTAAAAATTCTGTAGCAAAAAAGCAGCTTTGTTGGCAATGGTTTAAGTTTGATTTGACGTTAGGTACATTTATATTTAAATTCAGCCCTTTATACATGACGTCTTTTATATAATCGATCATAAAATGTAGTTTGTATAATAACGTTCTTAAAATTATATTTCGTTTTTCTAAAACATTACAAACGCGACTATACGACACTTATGAATTTATCATTTGAGTCCGATTGGTAGGAATCTGATTTTTGTAAATTGTTGCCGATGAGTTGCGTGTGAAGATCCGTTCTAGTGAATTGACTATGTCTTCATTAGTAGTGATTGGAGTTTTGCATGTGGCTGATGACACTTTCCCTACACCTTAGTTTATTGAGATATGTTTTAAGTCTCTATACTGGAGGGGAATGTGTTCTTTGTCTTGAGCTTCACGAGTCGCTGGAAAACATTGTTACGTAAACACGCGCATGTCTCGCCTTGCGATCCTGCCTGAAATTCAACCTCGTTGCCCTCTTGCAGCATGCTATCTGGGATTCTTTTTAAGATTTTCTCTCCCCGATTCCCACCGCTTCTGATAACGCACAGCCAATGAAAACTCCTTAAGAGCAATTATACCGTTTTCTATAATGTTACAAGAATGCCAGAAAATGATGCTATTTTAGACCTACATTCTACGCACGTAGTAGTAGCAGCGTGGCAGCTTTGCGATTTTTGTGTCAAGGAGTTACTTTCGCGTGCTATGTATTAGCGTGAAGGTCTTGTTTGGCGCATATGCTACAATAGACGACTGCAATTTTAACTGCCAGTGCACTATATTCAATCCCTAAAGGAGAAAAAAAGTGAAATTGTGCAATGACAATGCTAATAAGATTAAAATTTTCTGATGACGAAGCCGATACTGTGAAAAATAATTCGGCATGTGATTAGGACTGTAAAGTCATATAAACGCGCAGAGGTCGGGAAACGTCGATGTTGGCATGAAGTCAGAAATGTCATGATACATCGACATTTTGCGCCGCACTTGTCAAAATGTACAAGGGCATGACTAGCGACCGATTTCCCACAGTATTAGTGTGAGCAAAGTGTTAGAAAATCTGACTTAGCACGTGCATATATGAGGTTCATCCTCTGTTGTGCTGTTTCTGTTAAAGAAAGGCAACCATTGTATTTGTAATTCATACACAATATGACAGTGCATTGCATAAGGAGTGTTTCACTTTTGCCCTATGCATTTTAGAAAAAAACAACACGTTTGACTGCGGAATGTTAACATAAGGAGATGGGTGTAGGTCATTATTACAACAGCTATTATATGAAGTGATGATATAAAATTAATTTGAAAAAGGATTTACCTGACATCGTTGATATCCAAGTATTTGTTAACCAGGGATAAAAGTTGTCGCACAGCTCCAAACATGCTGACTTTATTAAAGTGAGAATTAACTGCATAAAGTGATTAGCTATCTCTACAGTTTTGTTGCGCGACTAAATTTTACCTCTTGTTTTCTGTTTTTGTGACGTCATGATGTTGCCCCTCAGCTCACCGGAAGGATTTAGCCCGCCGCCATATTGTAACTGTCATCGGTTCATCTTTTATCCGTTATTTACAGACGCCCATTTCCGGCAAACTTCGCCACTCAGTCGGATATCATCGCTGACTAGCCGACAATCTTCGCCACTCGACTTATCGCCGGAAATCTCACCGAATATCCCGACTAGCCCGGCGGCGGAGCATGAACGACCAAGAGGAGAGCGGAAATTTACGTACCCGAACGTGTTCAAAGGTGAGATAGCTGAAGTTGACATGGAAAATAGTTGTCCATACACGCAGCTGTTCCTGCTGATATGATGGTGGTAGTAGAATTATCATCATCATGATGATGGCGACATGATTGTAGGTGTTTATTATGATTTCGATTGTTTATGTAACTTTAAAGGTTATTATTATTGCTGTGTGGAAATGAGAGATAAAAGTGAAGTTAACAAGATGTCCCGCATCATGGGTTCTGGTATGACAGAGGCAGAAATCTTATGTCTTCCAGGAAACTAAGGTGAGCCGGTGGTCCTACCTAAATATTTTTCTGGGGTCTTTCCACCAAAAATAGCTGGAAAATAACCACCATAAAATAATAACAAAAATGAGAAGAGATAACCAGGATCCAATGATAAGGGCTGAATTCGCTTATAATTATCGCTTGGTTAATTACAAAATCGAATCCATTTACTTAACGACTTTGACCAGATCCGCGAGAGTTGTTGAAAGGCCTTTCGCACGGGTACAGCTGAGTTACTTTGTACCCTTAACTTGCTCTTTCTGGCTTGCTTTGACAAACAGTGAATTCCCATATCTGATCAGTATCGACACTATATGCGCCTCAGTCTCTTCAAACATGCCGCATTATCATTGTACTTAGCTGTTAGCAAATAATTAATTGATGCAGTATGATAAGAGCTGGGTACTTGTTTATTATTGAGGGGGAAGTACTGGGGGTACTATACAACAAATATGCGACATATAATAAGGAAGGTTTTTAACGCTTCCTGGATTTTGTATACACGTGCCCCCTTACTTTCAGTTGAACTATCCTTAGCTTAACTGGTGTCTCGATTGGGTTTATTTCATACTTGTGGTGCATTTAAAGATGAGACATCATATTCATAATGACAACTGAGTGTTACCAGGCTATAATGGCAGACATACATTGTTGCACTCGAACAAGAGTTATTCGTACGTATAACTTTTAAACATATTGGTGGGAAAACATTGGATCATAAATCGCAAGTACCACAATTAAATCTAAGATAGTGTTGCATGAGTAAACATGCGCGGATCTCGAATGAAATAATATTTTGCGGCAAAGTTGCACAAAACTGGAGTTAATTAAAATAGTGCGAGCATTATTGGTGGACTAGCGAGAACATGTTCTTTACAGAGGGAGAACAGGTTGTGTATGGTAAAGAAAAAACTGTTTTAATTACAAAATCACTTAGCACGTTTTGAGATGTGGTGGTATAAAACGTTTGTGCTATATCTAAGAAATTAAACATTTTATTTTATTTTAGATTTTATTTTGTTGTTTAACTATTTTATTTGACATGATACAAATGTGTACAAACTTAAACTAGCGAGTATTCTGCGATCTCTGCTTATAACTGCTTATTACGAATTGATCAGTCTTAAAGACAAAAAAGTGTAAATCTACAACATAAAGCTACCACCGGGAGCTATCTAGTCTTAGGCAAATAGTGCAAATCTTCATAATAGAGCTGCCGCAGGGTGTAAATCTACATCATAGAGCTACCACCGCGAGCTATCTGATCTTGGGTAAATAGTGCAAATCTACATAATAGAGCTGCCGCCGGGTGTAAATCTACACCATAGAGCTACCGCTGGATGTAAATCTACATCGAAGAGCTGCCGCTGGGTGTAAATCTACATCATAGAGCTATCTGAACAGGACAAGTACTATTTGCTACAAAGTCTTTAGCGATATATCTTGTTACATTGACGGTAGTTTCATTGCTTAGATCTGATCTCATTGCTAATTAATTAATATAGACTAACGAGGCTTAAGGATTTATAAAAAGTACTTGAGGCCATATAGTGTATCTAAAATTTATATAAATGAGCTAAAGTTTAAGACTGTTTTCAAAGTGGCTATTGGTCAAACCTGAGTTGATATTAGATCTGACCAATAAGATACATGGAAATGTTCATAGACTTGAGCTTAGGGTTTTATTATCTTGGACCTCTGTTGCTATATATGCACACGTATGTGAATTGATTACACGTTTATGATCGTAAGTCTCCCTGGCACTATACATATTTGAAGCGATTGCCTGATACATTTATTTGTAACTTAATCTAACTAATCTATACCATTGTTACGACAATTCGACGAGGGGCTTATTGTAAATATGGAGCTCTATATGGTTAGACGTACATTTAGCCATGACTATGAGCGTCCCACTACATTATCCAATGCACTTGGGAATATTGGGTATTGCTGTAAACAGTTATTGTATCAGTTTACGTTTTAGAATATTTGTTTTGTTCTGGGTTTACACAGCATGTAAGCAATAACTATCTGATGGTATTAAGGAAATAGGCTTTTGTGTCACGGGGCTTATTGCATTACTTCACTTTTAATCGTTTCCTATTGATAAAATATTTTCTTCGACACTGTAACACACACACGAATACATAATCTCATGTATATGCTTACAGCAATGGACTCCAGCGTGACACTGTGGCAGTTCCTGCTGGAGCTTCTGGTCAGTAACCAACATTCCGATATAATCCAATGGACGAACAGCGAGGGTGAATTCAAGCTGACCAATCCAGAAGAGGTAGCGTCTCTCTGGGGCAGACGCAAGAACAAGGAGAAGATGAACTACGACAAACTGAGCCGAGCGTTACGCTACTATTACGACAAGAATATCATCAAGAAGGTGATGGGTCAGAAATTTATGTATAAGTTTGTGTCGTTTCCGGAAATTGTGAAAACGGAGACGAAGATACCTTTCAAGCAGAAAATCGAGACGCTTGCTCTGGAACGTGGCAGTCACATCGTGATGCCACACTTTGCATCGTACAATGCTGAGAAAATAAAATCGTCTGCCAACAAAGCGATGGCGCCAAATGGATTTAAACAGGATCCGGTTTCTTTTTCATCCTCCGATTCACAAGTGAACAGCACACCCATTGTGAGTCAAAATATTTTTGTGTTTCCAAGCACAGATGAAAGACCGTCTAACAAACGTGCTAGAAGTAACAAATCTGATAATTTTGAGCGCCTTACACCGACAGTGACTTCAGAACTTTTTATGACATCATCTGTCAATACATCCTTTTCCATGTCGTCCACCACGTCCTCGAGTGATTCAAAGGCATCATCTGAATTGAATACCAGTCAGTCTTCAAACTCATCAAGTACAAAACCCAAACCCAATCCACTTGTGTTAAATGTAAGCACACCCATTCAGACTACCATTACCCCTCCCTCTCCGGTTCCCATCCTAAGTCCAAAATTGATCGCTCCAAACCTGTCGTCTCTCCATACGACATTAATGCTACCAAGTCCAATGTATGGGATCCCACGTACACCATATCCTCTTCATTTCTGGAGCTCTTTAAGTCCGATAGCTACCATAAGTCCACGAATTCCGCCGACATCGTCATCAGCATTTCAATTTCCAATCTCCACGTCTCAACTGTCATTGCCAAACTTCAGTGCAATCGAGTCAGTTACTCCACCAGCCGTTTCATCCTCTTCCCAATCGATACCTGTGTTATGACATAAACCTGATCATCATAATTCGATTTACCATGACAACTGGAACAGAGATATGTTGATGGCGCATGGCATTTAAGTGACAATGTTTCATACAAGGTTTATGAGATATTTCAGCTGACCTAAGATCGCACACCTGCTTAAGTTGTAGTTAGATGTGATGGAGCTATGTTTGATTAAGTTTACGTACACATTTGCGTAAAAAATTCAACTGAAAAGCTACAAGACATAAGCATTTTGTCGGGATGGCATTGCAGCAGTATTTGACTCCTAACAATTGACAAGATACTGTAGAACCATAAGGGTTACCTCCCTTGCTTAATTCTACACTGTAACGAAGTTGTTGTCTCGATCGAAAATTAAATGCGGAGTCCGTAGAAGCTTTGTCTCAAGCAAAAGTGCTACCGAATCTCATGATGTTGTCATTTCATTTCAATAACATGTTATTATATTTTCATTCTCATTGGTAGATTTCTCTTGACGTATTTATAGGCCTATATATTGTTTTAATGTTCTTACGAAAATATCTATGCACTTACAAGTTTGGCAATTTAGACATATTTTTTTCTGTCTAATTCTATTATAAGAAATGTAAAAGTTCACTTTTAATTCGAAACTTGTTTATGATACAAAAGTCTTACAACTGAAAACATGTTGCATTCCTCATAATCTGTTTTATATATGTTTTGCACTTTTCTGTGTTTTTTTATGTGAAGAATTACATTTCAGATAATGTTGTCAATAAACTTGCTAGATTTCATTCACACACATGAAGTTTCAGCATTTCTGCAAAACACGCAATTATAGGTCACCATGGCAACCAAGAACCTTGACAACTTCACGTTTGTCATACACACGTGGTTCACGAAGTTCCACTTATAACCATTTCCATGTGCACATTGTGGTTATGTTTAGATGTTAACATGTAATGAAAGTGCTTGTATTCAAGTGTGCCATTGGCAGATAAGTGGAAGGTAGCATTAAACATGGCGACCCTAGCATAAAGACCTTCCTAAGAGGCCCCCACTTGTAACAATAACGCCATTTCAGCTATTTTTAATCTTAAATAGAATTAAACGTTTTCTTTTGTGTCGAATCAACCCAAAATTGCTTTTTGCTGTTAATTTGTAAGATAACTTGTTCTTGTAGTATGTTAACCATTTATAGTTGTTGCAGATGACAAGTAGTTGTGATTGTATATTTCATTTCTTTGTTTTAGCTTATGTTTACATTTTTTTAAATCTATGTAAGAAATAAAAATCTCATCGCCTTAGCCTAAGGTACTTGTTAACACTTGGGTACAATAAAAGTTGCTTCTCGTCATGTGAGTAGGAACCCGGTGGGTGATGTTTAAGTACCACTTATGTAGCATGTTAAAGTCTCGTGTTTTAACGCGAATCCCGATGTTTGTGATGGCTATATTATCGTCTTTTTGTGCTTCAGATTATTTTATTTTTGAAGTGCTTTTCTCTTACAGAATACAAACGACACCATTTGTCAGACATATAATGTGTAAAAATTAAGTAGACAGAATACAGCACAAATAGATTTAGTTGCAGTAATAGTTGTTTTTGATAACTCAGCGCTTCATTACTTAATGAGGAAAATGGACTTTTAAAATGTAGTTTAATGTGTAACCGTAACTTCATGTGGCGGACGTCTCTATAATGATCATAATGAGTCCCTGAGGTATATCTAAAAACAAACAACAAAAACTCCAAGTGGCATTTTATAAAAAACATACTAGTTTAATTATGGGTGTGTATTAGTCCTTTACCATTATTATTATTATTATTATTATTATTATTATTATTATTATTATTATTAATGATAATATTTGCATTGCCTTAACGATCAAATTGTATATTTTGTGTAGATATTTGTTCGTGACGCTGACCAAACGGGTCAAAGTTTTTACAAATTCTTGATGTCCATTTTGGTAAAATATATGTATTCTTTTCTTGTACGGTTTATTTGTAAAACCGCATTGATAAAAATAAAAATAATAAACGCGTGTCTATTGTGTTTTTTTTTTATTTTGAATCTTTAAAATAAATTTTTCGCAAATTCTCATAAAGATATCAAAGACTCTTTGTCGATATTTGATCTAATAAAACTAGTAAATATTTTAAATAAGTCAACGTCTTAAGTTAAGAAGATATCCTTCTCATCAGAATTAGTTTCTGCAAGATTGTTAAAGTTCAAAAAATTGTGGGATGTAGTTTAAAGCAAGGTCTCATAACAAAAATCGCCGAAGATTTAATATTTTCGCTCATACTAGCTTCAAAAAAAAGGTTTTAAATTGTCATTCGGCATTTGTAAATTCGTTGCCTGTCTGTCTAATCAATTCGTGCTTAGAAGAACAGGAAATTTTTAAGAGAAATTTCGTAATTTGACGCGTTATAAATAGTAAAGACTTACGGCTTTTGGTTAAAAACGACTGATATAAACCGTATTATGCATAAAATACGTGGACTAATCACTTATAGCAAAATTTATTCAATGAAAATTAATTTACAAAATAACAATAAAAAACTAAACATGATTTATTCTACATCTGGTATAGTGATGTCTCTCTCTCTCTCTGTCTCTCTCTCTCTCTCTCTCTGTCTCTCTCTGTCTCTCTCTGTCTCTCGCTGTCCCTTTCTCTCTGTTACAGTAACAAGCAAATTCCAATCGATACCATATATCAAATTAATATAAAGTAATTATACGAAACAGTTGCATAAATGCTGACGGTCTCCAAACAAATATGAAACAATCCAAATGCGTAACTGCTCGTGCGTCTGCGTGTACGCTTGAGTGCGTGTACGCGCAGATATGTGAATACGAAAAGAGAAATTGTAAGAATGTTTATAAAGCGATAACAATGCATGAATAAACGAGAACAAGTTTTTAAAAACCATTCAGAGTGTATTATCATTGTATACCGACGTCACAGAGACAGACGTTGTAATGTAAATTCCCTTTCTTTACTTGACATTAAAAATACAGTCAAAATGGAAACACATTCATGTTATTACAAACAATATATACCTTTATCAAGAATAAGTTGTGTTCAGCTAGTATAATGTTCGAAAATAATCATTATGGTCAATGTTCGCACTTAGAAACAAAATGCTACGGTGGAATTTCTTTTCATTTTCTTAATTTTACATATTAATTCAGAACCAAACTGTTAAGAGTTTTATTTATTGAGCTTGTCGGTTACGGCCAGTAGCAAGAGAAGAATAAAAGGAAAATGCAATGTGTTTCTAAGACACAAAAAAGAAGAAGGATATTGTGTTACTTTTGGTTATTCAAACAATTGTTTTTGGTAATTTCCGAACGAATTAGAGTTAAAAAATAATTATTTAAGCGAAATTTAAAGGTGGTAACCAAAGTTTGGACCACCTTCATTCTCTCATGTAACCAAATAAACAATTGTTAAATAAATATATCCCTCGAATTGCTATTTATTAGTGCCCTACATCCATGTAAAAGTAAAGAATAACACACCACTTGTCATTACAAAAATGTATTTCCTATCTTAGCCACGCTGCACGTTAGCTATTTTTAAATCAAGAAAACTATGTGACCTCTTAATTTTGAGATCACATTACATGATCATCCGGGTAATCAGCTCTGACTTCGTTATCATTTGTGTGTGTGTGTGTGTGTGCGTGCGTGCGTGCGTGTGTGTGTGTGTACGTGTATGCACGTGTGTGTGCTGAATTCAATATCGTGCTTATTTATAGAAAATAACAATTGAAAATAATAAACATTTAAAAGTGATATATTTTACGATATGTACGCTCGTATAATTGAATGGAATGGAATTAGCCGGCATTTTTGCCGATACTGTGCAGCGACATGTCTATCATTATAGCACAGGGGCACTAATAGCCGGTCCATTATACTGCCACCGACGAGTCAGGCGTAATGCTGTCCCCTTAGCTCCGAGCGTAAGGGGGGGGGGGGGGACCCTGCCGGGATTTGAACCCACGACCTCCCGAGCCGCATACCGACTCTCTACCACCTGAGCTATTGCGGCCGGTGTCTTATAATTAAAGTAATGTTATTTACAGCCTTTACTTAAAGTAATGTATTAGTTTATGCAAATATGCACTCATTCTTCAGAACAGGGGGTAAGTAATTGTCACCTGTATTAGATATAGTCAATCTGTCGGATACTACCTTTAAATTTAAACAATTAAGGGTATGGTGGAATTCTCGTTTCACTGTGCGTCTGGTTTTTTTTTCTCTTCTGGAAATTGATATATGTGAATTTTTATATTATAATATGACTAAACTCTGTGATAAATATATACTTAAACCATGTTTTAGCAAATTATACGAATTAGTATCTTTATATCGCCATGTATTGTAGGCCTAATTCTCTGTAACGGTCAGTAGCGAGTAGGAGAAAAAAAAAACGCGAAAAAGTGGATCTTAGACAAAAAAATAAATTGTTATAAAACTGAATTAGTTTACATTAGTGTGTACAAACAAATGTGTTTTTATTATTGTTGGCCGACATTGGACAAAAACCGAAATCATTAGGTGCAAGTAAAGTTTATTACAATTCTTGGTGTGTTGCAATTCTCGTTTCACAGTTGAACCCATATTGCAATAACTGTTAAATTTTTATTACAATTCTTGTAGTTAATGCAAGACTGGTTGTTACTTTTAAGCGTATCTGTGTAATGTTTGCATACGATGTATGTCGGTACATGCGCAGTTAGAAGATATACTTTGTAAGCTAAACCGGCCTAAAATACCTGAAAAGAGTTGCGACTGCGACCCTTTATATGCTCCCAACCCAAGACAACAAGTCTTTTTAGAAGTAAAGGATGTTACCGTATTATTTTGTTTTTATTTAGTGAACATGTGTTATGCTTTATTGCATTATCCGTTTTCGGTTTGTTTTAGCAAAAAATAAAAAAAATAATTATCATTTTAGCAACTGTTACCAAATTGCTTCAATCTACATCCAGGTATAAAGATATTTTCAAATAATGTTAAACAAAGATTAATGTCCTAAACAACATAAAATGTAAATCTGACCGACTGTGACCAAGTCACTTTAAAGAGAGATATCACTAAAACAATTCGTGTGCTAGGTACATGTGTGTGAACGCTTGGGATTATTTGCTGCGAAGGTATAGCATTTTGGTATGTTGATAGAATGGGTCAATCTGACTTCAGGCTCACGATAGCCAAACAAACCTCTACCAAATGTGGCATCCAGCATTTTGAGCAAAAAATAACTTCAGAGAAAATACTACCATCATTAAACCCTGCTTGCTTGTTTGTGTCCTAGATTTACGTGATTGTTCTCTTGTGATCATTTCCTCTTAAAACAAGCAGTGGTAAAAACTTAGATTGGTACTCTCGCTTATTTCACTATCTTAACATTAAAGTTTTAATTAAAAATTGCTTATTAGAAGCAAGACCTTACCTATGATAAGACCCCATTCCCAAATACCCCAGGACAATGGCTTGCAATGTTAGCATGAAAAGTGGTATATTTAAAATAGATGTATAGTCGAATACCACCCTCAAGTTTTAACGTATTTTCTCTTACTTTTTTCATAATCAATATGTAAGGCAACGTATTGAAACAAACTTGTTAAAAATATTTATCATTAGAATTCCTGCCTACTTTGTCCCTTTGGATCAGTTTCGCCCGCTATATACTGGAAAAAATAATCTGTCAAACGTATAAGGTCGTTTCTATTGCACATTTGACTATCCTCTGGGGAACGATAAATTGTTTAACACTTGGACGTTTTTGTTACTGCTACAGTTGTTTCGGTTTATTATCAACAGGTAAAATCACTGGAAGGTTGTCATTTATTCTTCCCGGCCACCACGTGCAGTTATTGTAGGCATTATCCTCATTTTGGCGATGCTTGTTTATTTTTACTATTCATGGAAGAGTTATTGCATTTGCGTCTGCAAAATCGTCTGCAAAAAGAAGCTAGACAAGTCACAATCCATTTAGATCTACTTTATTTCATCTTCTAGAAAATCAAATAACAAAAACATTTATAAACAATAACATAAACACATAAAGATGGTATATTCTAATAGATTAACTTAAAATAGTATATAGAAAACATTTTAAATAAAATGGCAGTTTGTACGGGTATATGTCAGAACAAGGGAGACAAAAATGATTTTAAAAAATTAAGCAGAGTTATTCCCCATCAATATTTAACAAATAATTCGCTTTTATTTTACAACTGTAAGAGGCAAATATATTATTTAAAACTTAGGATTTAGCCGTAAAATGCCAATAATTCATTAGTGTAAAGATCAAAGCTCAACTTCAATATGTTTAGCATACTACTAGTAGTCTAAAACAGTCTGATAGGTTTTCTCTGTTTTTAAGGCTCACACTTAAAACAAGTCTTTAATACAATCATAAATTTGCCATTTATGTATGCATCACGAATCGTATCCAAGAAATAAGATACCCTTAGTATTTACTTTAGTGAGACAGAATTTATAGTTACAATCTTTTTAAATGAAAATAAACACAATAACATACCAGGACTGTTAGCTTAATCAACAATTTAATAGGTAAAATTGATTCATCAAACAAAACATGAAACACCAAATACAACAGTTTTCCCTGATCACCAATAACAGAAAGATACATCTTTGGCAAAAACAAACTTTTTATCACAGATATTGTGTTTACAAATTTGGTACATAATGCATGGAGTGTGTTCAGATTTAAAACAAGTGTCCCCCTTAACCACTACATGTGTTATTGTGCAAAATAATATAAATATAAGAAACTGTGTGCTTTGTTTGACAAAAAAAATTAACTATTTTAAATCAGTACTAATAATTTGCTAAAATTTCTCTACTACCATGTCAGTTATTACAAAGCTACATAATTTGCAGACAAGATTTCATAATTACTTTTCTTAAAACCAAACAATGCATTATATTTTTAGCAATCTTTGTAACATGAAAAGTAGGTACACAAAATTAATTATACAACACCTTTCATAAACTATAATAAGCTTCAAATACAATACAAATATTTTCTCTATATATTCTCATTGAGATGGGTTTTTTTTTCAAAATGAGATCCTGTTTCTGTTTTTTAATCTATTTTTACTAAAAAAATGACATTTTAGAGAAACTGAAACACTATTATCAGGAATATCTGGCTATAGGTGGAAACTGCTTTTACATGTATTAAATAAATATTGTCAGCACAGTGAAGTAAGTATTGTTTTATGTCAACTATACAGGTAGAAAATGTCAACTATTTCCGTGTAAGCAGATACTTTGTTTAATATTTGTTTTTGTTAAATAATACAGTTAAAGATTCTACTTCTTGTCAAAAGTACTAGTGACATTGAATATGCATGCATGCTAAGTGTCAAATGATCATGATAGTTTGTGTAATAATGTGCGTTCAATATTAATATTGTTATTTTTCATTATACTTATTAATAGTTATTACTGTTATTATTTATTATTATTATAATAATTATTATTATTACTTATGTATTATTGTTATAATAATTATAATTATTACTATAATGATTATTATTATTATTGTGTTAAAGAAACATGTACTATATTATCACTATATCCCTTATCATTGTCATATGAACACAGACATAATGAGCAGCTTTGTGTTGATGTGTTTTCTTATGTAGACAATGCTATTGTCATTTTTGTTCAATCGTCACAATTTCTTTTGCAAAGTTATGCCATATGTTTTCTCTTATTGACTAATACAACCAGATAATGGGCAAGATTGTTGCTACACACACAGAAGGGCCATGAAAGGATGATTGTCTATGTAAAACTATGACACTAGTGTTTTTATGACATGAACAAGCCTTACCTATAGTGATTTATGTACATGTAAAACAATTCTACACCTACTGTCATCTAGATAAAGGTACACACCAAAATAATACATGTCAATAATGTCTCCTTAAATCAGACTAAGTTTATTTTCAGAGTAAGTTTACTACTTAGTGCAAGTTAACAATTCACAGTTAGTTTACTATACAGTTCAAGTTAACTATTAATAGTAAGTTTATGATTCAGTATATATTAACTACTCAGTGCAAGTTAACGATCCAGAGTAAGTTTACCATTTAGTTTTGATTTTCTAAGTCATTTTCACTGGTTATAATTACTGAGCTAGTATATTCTGCCTTTAAATAGATATATGTTAAACATAAAATATCATTTAGCTGATGTTTTAGGATTACATTTAAATGTACAAAGACAAGCAAACTTATGAGGCAATAAAGAACTCATGGATAATGTTGACACAAACACTTATTTAAATAAGAGAATAATTTAGGGTTTGAGACAGTGTAAAGACAATACTTAGACAAATTAATAAACAACATTTGCGTAATACTGTGAATATGTTAAATGTATTCTACCTATAACTTATTCTGACAATGGAAAAATTGCTTAAATAATCTATTTCAAAAGCAACAATTGTATCTTAACACTTCTGACTATCTGTTATCTATTTAATTGGCATAACATTTTGCCTAGATGGCATATTTATAAAGCATTATTGCATAACATCTCAACAATTGAATACATTTAATTCTAACATTGATGCTGCATTTGGAAATCTTTAATACACAAAAGTATAATTACTAGAAATTAACATTTATTTAAAAGTGAAAACAGTGTTCATAAAGCTTAGTAAAATACCAAAGAAGTTAATACATAATCTATTTAAGTGACAAAATCAGAATGCAATAATGAACTTAATTGAAGATGTTCATGACATTCAGTACTAAAATGATACATCTACTGTTCCATTCACTGCAGACACACTGTACAAGACACACAAAAATCTAGTTTTGGCACCATGGTGCATACAGAGTTCTTCATTATATAATGTTAATAATGCAACAATAAGGTGAATTATAACCTTAACATGATACATTTGACATTATATGATCAATAGTTGTAAGAAAATACTACATGTACAAATGTATATGTCTAGCATTTCTAGTTCAATAGTATTATCAATAAAGTACACAAAACAAGAAATGTTGAAAACAGTTCTACTGGTAGAAGTATATTAATTTTGCATAACTTCAAAAGTTACTTTTAGTAACAAGTATGTAATCAATGTTAAACTTGTTGAATGTTATACAAAATATACTTGTTGGTTGCTAAAGTGACTGATTAATATGTAAACTTAAATTTAAACTAACCTAACTCATATCAATCTAGTTATAATGCTTGTCTGCTTACACTAGTTTTGAAATATGTGTACAGTATAAACATCTTCATTATGCTGATTATGCTGGGTGCTGCCTGCTCAGGATCTGCACCAGTTGCTGGCCAGTCTCTAACTGTGTTTTGTATCAGATCTATGAAGTCTGATAGAAAATATCAACAATTTTGTTTGGCTAAGTAAATGTAGCTGACTATCCTATTCAAAGAAAGTGAAATACAACATGTATCAGCTCTTTATGCAGGTACATAGCAATTATTGACTGACCTTGAAACCCCTAGTGGGAGATAATTTACAATCAATTAGAACAGTGCCATTCTGTCAGTTCCCAGGCCAGATCACAGTGCTCTTGTCAACTGTTGTCAACACAAACATGCCAGGTTTTATTGTAATTGAGCCAATCAACATATAAGAAAAGCTTATTTTATTTGCAAATTGTCAAATATTTTCCCCATTTATCTAGAACTAGGTAGCTGTTCATGAAATCCAAAGTTTATCATTGAAAAAATAATAATCTTATAAATAATCAACCAAAAATATAAAAACAGATTTGTTCTTCTTAAGGACAATTATGTTAATTCATACCTTGTACATACCATCAAGTAATTGAAGTAACGTGGCTAAATGAGAAAAAAAATAAAGTTAATGACACTGGTGAAATGCACATGGCTCCCATCTTATCTCTAGAAAACTATTGGAGAATGAACAATGTTGCTCTCTATCTTTCATAGTGTCAAAGTCAAGAAAAATGTCATTCAAGAATTCCACCTGAATTTTCACTTCACCTTCATAATCATTCATCCAGGGTTAACAAAAATAATAAGCTTGTGACTAGCAAAAACTGATCAAGTATCTTTTGTTGCAATCTTTCAAGATCCTAGAAAGGTTTCTTACATTTTTGTACTTTTTCCTTAAATGAATGACATCTACATAATCTTAAGACTTTACATGATTGTCACACTTATTAAATTAAAGGCACTTGTCAAAAAAAAAGAAAGCTTAAATAACAAGACAATCATCTTTGTTATTTGGAGCAAATTAAATAAATATGAACAAATGCATTTATATCCACATGCAGCTTCAGAAAGAAAATACAATTATAATTCTTTCCTGAGTTTACAAAATTTTTTTTATCAAAAATATGATGCTGAGCTCTTTGGTAGAAAGGGAATGTATAGAATCATTTAGATATACCAGTACAATGACAAAAGTGACCTTGCACATGCTGGTAATATAAACTGTATAATGCCAGATTGATTACAACATTGAATGAAATACATACCATGATACAATTCTATCTAAAAAATGTATATACTTTTAACAGTACAAGATAAATATAGTAAATATTTTTTTATTTGCATTGGAACATGAAACATTAGATATGAGCACTTTATTTGAGACAAGGATTTTTATAAGGCACTTGTAATAAAAGGATATTGTTACAGATTTACAAAACATATATTTATACAGTTTATAAGGCTTCTTTCAAGCTTCAGTAATATTAATGACAGAAAGGTGTGTCAGAATGAAATCCCATCCTGTGATCTGAAGGCACTGAATGCTTGTACAGGTGATTGGTGTAAATCCTTGGCACCATGTTATGCTGTTCATAATTTAATCTTCTTATAGTATTATACTTTCATTTATTATGACATTAGATGACAAAAGATAGTTTTGAAACAAAATTCAGTTAAGTTCATTTTCAGAAGCTAAGTTTCAAGCTAAAACAGGAAAGTGCCGTGAAGAAGTTTGATCGAATAAAATTGATCAAATGAATTTTAAATAAATTTTAAGTGAAATATAAAAAGGTAAAAAATATCACCTGTCATTGATTTCTAATTTTTTAATGTTTTAGCTTAAGTCATAAATAATGAACTAAGATGAGAAACTTTTATCTGAGTATACTCTAAGTATGCTCTAGAGAGAGATAAACAGTGATTGTATATACGCAATCCATGAACTGAGCATGTTGGAAAGAGACGAACAAGTCAGCTTTAGGGTTGCATATCATGTAAAGTAATAATGAATGAAATCCCATTCTAAAGTATACAGGTAGTGAACACTACCTCTAGAAGCAATCTGTTATCATCACAAGATCACACAATTTCCCTGCATTTTAACATGATTCCCAGCACCATTATGGAGCATTCTGAACAACCCACACCACACTCTTTGTTACACATTTTTTCTGGCACATGCTGGCTAGAAACAACAAATTTGTAAGGCACTAGAACATAGCAGCAGTTCTTCATAACTTGATAAAGAATTTCTAACAAAATATTTTTTTTCCTAACCACAGAAATCTATTATCATTTTTTCTTCTTTTTTCCCTTTTTCCCTTTTTTTCCTTTGCCTCCTTTCCCACCTCCTGCATCCCAACCAAATCCTCGCATGTCTAATGCTTGAGGAGCATCATGAGCTATGTAGTATAAATTCTCCATCGCCGCCTGACCCAAAATGTCAACTTCAGGCTTCTCCCCCTTAACTGCCTTTGCTGATCCCTTTGCAGAGCGCTTTCCTCCCTTCTTCCCACTCTTTTTCCCTGACTTCTTCCCTGACTTCTTACCCTTTTTTCCACTCTTTTTAGGCTATAAATATAAATCAAAATCTAAATCTTAATATAAGGTATATGGAAGAGGTATTATTAAACTTTACAGTCTAATAACTCAATGTCTGTAATGTATACAAACTAATAACTCAATATCAGTCCAAATAGAGCCTAAAAACTTAATTTATAAGGTCTTATAACTCCATATTTGTACCTTATAATTCCATGTATGTAACTTATATATGAACTGAAAACTCTATGTCATTAAGCTATTTGACATAATAACTACAAGTCAGTATTATACATATTATTATACATATTATATATATACATATACATATATATATATATATATATATATATATATATATATATATATATATATATATATAAGACTTATAATACCATATCGGCAATCTGTACAGCAACATAACTGCATGTTGACAATGTGTATAGCCTAAGAAATACATGTCGGAAATTATACAACACAAAAACTTCATGCCTGAAATTAATATGACCAATAATAACCAGTACCAATAAAGTAAAAAGCCAAATTTAGACTCACTTTTAGTTCTGTGGCAAAGCTTACATAGAACTACCATCTAGATCTTATATCACTGTTTAAAAGTTTAAAGGCTTTATAAAAATGATAAATAAAAAGAAATGGAACTAGATTCAGACTTAGTAGATAATTTATTCAAGTGTTACCAGGCTTTAGTCTCTCCATAATCTACACTTTTAAAAAGTTGAAACTGAAAGTAAGACCTGCACAATTTGAAACGAAAGTGTGTCTCTTGCAAAAATGTTTAAAAAGACAACATAAACATGAAAGAAGACTTTAAAAGACACATCTAGCTTGTGGTGTTGGTGTTTTAACAGTACTACTTGAATCATGCAAGAAACTTCAGAAAAATAGGGACAAGTTGTTTTGTTTACGATGTGATGTAAATTATCCTCCATTAACGTCATTTACTCGAAGTCATTAAACTCGTTTTAACTGGAGCAGCGCTCACATATTCAAAAAAGGTCTGTTGCAGACAACAAGTTCAATGAGTTTGTTTAAGTAAGTTATAGTAATAGACATACTTTCCAAATTAAATAAAAATAAGAGAAAAGGGTGATGTAAATCAATCATGCATACTGACCATACTGTGACTTGACGGTCGCTGATTTACTTCCTCTAATGTTAGAGCCATAGGCTCCTCATGTTGAAATTCAACACAGACAACCGTCTCCCTGCATTACTCTACTTCCCTCTATTGAAAGGAAACTGGAAGCTCTCATATACACTGCAAATTGAAAGTAACGAAAAAATGTTAGGGTAATATATATACAATGTAGTCTTTTTTTACAAATATTTTAACAAAATGCAAATACAAAAGCAAAAAAAAAGTTTCTATGAATCAAAGAAAATAATAATCTAGATGGGATTTTCTTAAAAAAACACTGGTGTTGCCTGCATTCCAGCACTTGTCAGTGAAATGTGGTTGTGTTATAAGCAACTGTTAAAAGTGAATAACTAAAGTTAAAAAGAAATAGAGTTCTGGTTCTTGTGCCTTTCACACCTC
The DNA here is from genome assembly GCA_007844125.1 of Sinonovacula constricta. Lineage (NCBI taxonomy): Eukaryota > Metazoa > Mollusca > Bivalvia > Cardiida > Solecurtidae > Sinonovacula > Sinonovacula constricta. Next base: position 52,853,707 of record CM017562.1, read on the forward strand.
ATAATCATAATGCATCCATGTTCAAAGTTTGGAGTAAATCTAAGAAGTAGTGTTAAAGTTACATTTCACACAAGAAAGTGGCATGATAACAACATGGAAGAAGATATGATGAGGATGGATGAAGTGATCATTATGTGTGTCATGGTATGCAGGCGTCACATGTCAATAGTAAAGATTAAAATGTTCACAAAGGGACTTTGGTAACTGTATTGCAAGTTTTCCTAAGCCTTGCCTATATTGACAAAATGTCATTCAGCAAAAATATTTCAATAATGGGAACATAAAAAGATAAAAACCTTATTTGATAAAACTCCCTAGAAAAAAATGAACAGTAGAAAGTCACTCTTGGTAGGTTAATCGGTTAATGCTGCAAGTCCAATAAAGGCCAGAATTGAAAGCTTGTTGCCACTACTTACTGAAAAGTCTTTTATAGTCTCAATAATCTAACACAAGAAAGTCTTTTGTTAGAATACGACATCTGACTGATAAAACATGACAAAAATATAAATAATGTGGAGCACCTTTTCCTGTGGGGTACAAGTTTTGACAAATATTAATAAAACTTTAACATGGCAGTCAAATGTAAAAGTTGCAACAAAACTGTGAAAAGACATTTTATAAATTAGAGAAAACCCAGCGTCTTTTTTTTTGTTCTTAGAAACTATTTTTGAAACACCATATATGTTGACATAAATATTCAGACAACATAAGTGTTAATCAACTGTCTGTTAAATTCCAATTACCCAGCTCATGTACAAATAATCCATTTGTTGAATTAACTTAACTTTAACATGTGAAAATATTAAGCCTTTTTATAGACGCTTAAAGCTAAATAAGATTAAACTAGCAACAGGATTAACCTTATATAAAAGCTGTTTGTTTAAAAATTTAATCTTGGCTAATATGAATAGGTCTCCTCTGAGGGCCTTTGCTAATTCTTGTGAAATTTAATTTGAAAATGAATGAAATTATAATTATTTAATAATAATATAATTTATGTATTGATCACAATGAGATGGCTAACGACTGAGCGTACTAGTATGTATTGAAATAAAAATAACACATATTGACGGAAAAGGGCATTTATTATTCATGCCATATAGCAATTGTTTAAACACAAAAAAGGATTGTAATTTTTTTGAAATACATATCTGTGTGGCAAACAACGCCACTAAAATGAATATAAGCAAAGAAAACGATGGATTTCAGTACAATGAGAAACAAAAACAAACAAAAAACAAAAACAAAAAAAAATAAATTTTGTAACAATATCAGTAAAAAAGTATATCAAATAGACAAGAAACTAAATAGTTTCTAAAATACAGAAAATAAGGTATTGAAATTGTTTAAGAAGTGGTGGAGGTGTGGTTGGTGGTGGATCTCGAAAAATAATTGTGTTTCTGAGAAACGTGTCTCGTCTTGTTGAGTTTCTGGTAAGAAAGACTGTAAGACTGTATAGAATTTGATAGGCCAAGACGATCACGTGGTACAAATCTAACCAATCATTGGTTACTTAATATGCAAATTATTGTTGACGTAATTGATTGTAATTTCCGTTTATGGTAGTACTGCTCAATGACATAAAAAACTTTATGTTGGCATAAACTTTAATATGGCATATATGACTATATATTGATATTAATACAACAAGGGAAAGATTATTTGTTTGTATGCTTTATCATCCCACCTGCATCACTCAGTTACCCAAAGGCAATGTTTATTAAACTTAAAGCCGATATAGGGCTGTCTTCAGTTTAAAATCATGTAATGAAATCTTGACATGATGTGACGCTCACTCAGACACATTATCTGGACACCAGACCTACAAGTTGAAAAACTCCCCATATGCGCTAAGCTTTGGCACGGCACCTTTTCTACTTTCATTTTGATTTATTTAGTTTGTCATGGCCTGGTATTAAACCTTCTGTCCTTTTGCAACTAGAGTTGCCATTTGAACTATTGCTCTACCTGGGCTAGTTTACTCATCTATATTGTCTATACATTTAATGAGAAGGGACATATTATTTAAATTCACTTACTTCATTTTTTTAGCCACAAGATACTTAGACCTACAATATCTGGACTTTTTATTTATTTATATAAATGCATCACTATCAAGCTAATCAATGTTTTGTTTAAAGACTGATGTATGCATATAACTGCATGTGCAGTTCCGATATAAACACAGTCGTTGAAATAAACATGGCTAAAATAAATTAATACAGTTTTTTTTTACAATCAACCTGGCAACAACAGAATATTTTAAAGGACAGTATGATTGCATGACATCTAGTGATCAGAATTTAATAATTTCATTATTGGCTTTACAAAATTTTGCTTTTATCAATACTGTCACATTTAAGTAAACAAAAATAATTATTTTTAAAGTGCTGCATAAACAAACTATGTACCTGTATGTTATAGTTTGCAGGTGCTTACTTTTAGTTGTCTCACTTTGATGGGATATTTTTATTTACAGTGTTTGTTTGATAGAAAAACCTTCAGGAAGTGCATGGTTGGAGCGCTCCACAATCCATGTAATGCATCCCAGACGGACCTTTTCCCAACTGACCGTTCCAGGTGCTAACAGCTGATTGGTCTTTTTGTGTGTCATGTCTTTCTCTGTGTTTTTGTCACTTTTGCATTTACCCTGTTTGCCTTTGTTTAGTGGTAGTTTAGATTTAAATATATGTGGTAATTCTTATAGGACCTTTTTTTTATTTACGAATTGAATTCATTTAAAGTAATGACTATAATGACCAGTGATCATATTTTTATTTACAACCACCAGGCAATATATTAATACAAGGTAAGGGCTCAGGTAAATGTATTGCTTATCAAACACCATGTGATCTATAGAAAAAATCAATCTTATAGATTCATTAATCCTACAGATTCAATAAAATCTTTGAATGAAGGTAACACTTTTCTGCTCTTTTGCAAGGACAAGGTGATTGCATTGTGGTTAAGTTGCAATACACCTGAAAGGCTGCCTGTGTTGTAAGATGATGTATTGTAGTTCAAAAGGTACACACACCTATAAAAAAGCTATCAATCAATGTACAAAATCAATTTAAATTGCAGAATTGAATATATTTATATATATATATATTATATATATATATATATATATATATATATATATATATATATATATATATATATATATATATATATATATATATATATATATATATATATATATATATATATTAAAGCGATAGTAAGGTTTTAGTTATATAGGTTAGTGAGAAGAATAAAAGTTTATGTTTTACTTGTTTTGAGCATTTAAACATTCGCGCTATTTGTATTTGGCGACAGAAAAAGGCTTACTCCAAAGCCATATATGACTTTTGTATTGAATGTTTAAATCAATACCATTTGTACCAAAAGAGGATGTTGACAAAACTGTACAAATTTTTAAATATTTATTATTTAGTAAAAATGTTTCCATGACTATAAGGATTATGTCTTTTTACTGAAATAAGTTCACTAAACTCACATTATTTTTATTGAGAGTGGGGGCATAAATTCCATTTGGTGTGTATGGTTATTTGTGATAAACAATGTTTTCTTGGCATTTTTTATCTCTTAAGGTATTTCTTAAAATGGCCTTAGATGATTATTATTAACTCTTCCTTAAGTAGAATATCTGACATGCCAATATAGAAGATACCTATTTTAAATTGTGTTATAATAATCATACATTATAGGTGTAGAGACAAGTACACACTGTGGTTTACCAAGTCTAGTATTTAAAGTGGTTTACTGTCTATTTCAAGTGCTTAGCAAACAGTCTTTTCAACTACCATGTGAAAGATAACCATACTTACTTTAAACACTTACCACAGGGGATACTTTGACTCAGTACTGCCATGGACATATCCAGCCAACTCTCAAAAATCCCTGTTATGGCTTTTAATTTTATGAGAGAAATATCCACTAAGTGACCTTTCACAAGTCAAACTTTCAATTATTTTAACTGAATTTTATCAGCAAATTTAATGTGTATTCCTGCTTAACATTGAATATGGAATGAATCATTAATACAGATTGTATGTATAATTTACAGTCATTCATTTGGCTTGGTTGAATACAATGATATAGGAACATCCATATGCATTATTTGTCTTGCCATCCCTCCACTAATCCTATTATCACATTAGAAGTGATGGGCCAACAACATTGAACATAAGCACCTTATTTCCAAGATATTTGAAAAAGTTATGTGGCACTGATGAAAATTAATGCAATTGGAACATTTATCATTTTGAAAGTATGTAGGTATAAGCTAACAGTGCCTAGAGGAAGCTATGCAGGTATGAGTGTGATATCATTTATATTATGACCATCATTAGACATGAAATGCTTAATTGCTTTTTCTTACCCTAAAATATTATAATGGTTTTAGACATGTAGGCAATGCTAAATATAAAATGAATACATCACATGGGCAAGGGTCTGGTGGGGGACCTAGTCCCCAGCCTGTCAAGGACAGAGCCCTAGCAGGGGTGATTAGGGGTGAGGCACATTTTCGACTCCTGATACAAGTTTTCAAAATATCAAAATATTCTTGTTATTTTCTGGGAACTTATTTAAGCAGGACTTTTTAGCTAATGTCAGATATGTTTACTATTATGTCATAACAGATATAGTGTATGAAGGGAAGCACATCAAATTTAAAATAACCTTTATATGTTGATCAAGAATTTTCAATAACATAGTTTTGGGAATAGATCTGTAAAACAGTGGAAGAGATTAAGCTCTGAAGATGTCTCAGCAACATTTGTGATATTGTTAAAATCTCTGCTTAACAAACTAAACTGGTATGATTAAAACCTTGATGTGCGCAAGAAAGGACCAGTGATTAATAACAAGGGTAAAAAGGCCAACTAAAGATCCTAAAGTGAGAGATCATGAAGGTGAACCAAATTTTAAAAACTCAACTTTAAGCATGTCCATGTAAATAAGTACCTGTAAAAGCAACCCTTCAAAAAAAGTTAGTGAAATTGCAACTTTCATCAAGTTCAAACTTACTAACACCCAAACATATAAATACTCTGGCTTAGTATGCATTAAAGCTTTTATCATAAATTTTTAGTATCTAATATGCTCTTGTATTGTTTGAAAAAATACTGTTTGCATAAAGCAACAGTTCAATTCATTGAGTCAACATGGCTTGGTGTTCTCTATAGGCAATGGATAAGGAGCTCTGTGTTGCTATCGTCAAGTAACCTAATCTGACACTCACATATTTTGACGCCATTTTTATTTTCATGTAAAACTGCATGACATATTTCCTCTGACGTAACATCTCGCGACAGCTCAGGCAGAACAATGAGGCAAATCCAAAATTCCAAGGTAAGGATATCTCAAATTCAAATTAACTCACATTATTTTACTGACTTTTCTTATTTCTATAATAACGGTAAGTGAAATTTGGCTTGTTGTTATCATTGATGTTTAATATGGACCGCATACCAAGCGTCCTTCTATAAGAAAGCCCATTTTGTTATGACATATGTCACGTGAAAGTCATGTGCTCAAAATGTGCGACTATATCGAGAAACACTGGTATTGTAAGATGTACGCATTAATTATGACGCTTTTGTAATTCCGATTGAAACATGTACATACATCTTTTGAAGTAATGAATAAAGTTAGACATTGCAGATTTAAAATGATATCTTGGTTTTCATCACTCATTAGTTTATTATTTATATTTTCAGGTACTTAAGAAGTACATATCATACTCCTCCTCTCAAATGTGGGCAGCCATTAACCTAATTAGAAACTATGGGGATGCATATCAAATCAATTGCCTGAGAGTTTGGCCTAACTGAATTGTCAGTGAGACACAAGTTAAGTAGGATGAATGACCCAGAAGTAATGAGATCAGGACTTGTCAAACCAAAAGTGGGAAACTATCTCGAGTACTGGAGAGCCCTCAGCCAGGTACTTCAGAACAAGGTTCTAAACCCAAAACTAAGGAACTGCCGATCCTGTCACTTGAGTGCATCTCTGGTGTTTGTTAAATGGTTTGCATGCAATACTTGTAAATACTGGTCCATTTGGCTTTATGTACTTCTGTGAAAGTAATCAGTAGCCTGAGTAGGGGAGATGTTGTCAAGTGTCCACAATTCTTTTTCTTTTTCTTTTCCAACATTTATATATTGCTATTCCGAATTATGAAATTCTGAAATATATTATGCGAAACAAGAACTTCCTTCTTCTAAAGTGTCTGTCAAAACATAATGGTGGCTCAATGCCATTTGTAAACAATTGGTATCATAAACAAAAACGTTTATAACAGCATTTAAAAGTGATACTACTTGAAAAATAAGTGGTTACTTGACATGTTTATGAACGTTAGAATGGAATACACTACAACTAGTTCACTTTGCAAGAAAATATATAAATGGCTTACGGGTGTCAAAACTAGAGACACTAGGATAGACTTTTTTTTTTATTTGTTTTAAACAATAATAGGCAGAGACGGGAAAGAATATCATGAACCATAACAATTACAATATAATTTCCATAACCAGTTCATGTCTTAAAATGGAGGATTTAGTCCCACAAAACAAACAAACAAACAAACAACAACTGTTAATAAACAACATGCTACTATTTACATTGCTCTCTGCCCTATTATCTTGCTGACTTTTCATGTTCATGTAAAGGGTTGAGTACTAGAAAGGCCGAAAACCAGAAAGGCCATAGACCAAAAAGGCTGTTGACCAAAAAGGCCTTACTAAAAAGGCCGCAAACCTAAAAGGCCGCATATTTTAATGCAGTATGGGATTATAAATATGCGTTTGATGCTAGATAGTTTAATGATAAAATAACAAGTGGGGGATATGGTTGTCAAACATTCCATTTATACTATACCTACCCATGTGCATTTACTCAATTATCACTCTTTCAGCTATGACCTGTATAATTTTACATGTGAACAAACAAATAATTATCTATACTTAACATTAAAGGGACTGAGGTCTTTATATTTATTATAATTTCAAAACAGGTCTCCTTTCTAGTGACTATTATAATTATATATAGTCATATAACATTTACTGTATTAAGATTTATAACATATTATATTCACCATCTCCTTTTATATATAAGGCCTTTAAGGCTTGCGGCCTTTTTGGTACGGCCTTTCTGGTTTGCGGCCTTTTTGGACCAGTACCCGTGTAAAGTCATGTGTGTCTACACGATATTAAATGATAGTTATGTCACCATACAGTTATAAGCAAGCGAAATTTAAAAAAGATCTTACCATTTTTATGTCGATTTATCAATGACACGAAATTTTTGCTGCCCTGTCCCTGTAAACGTCAAAAGGGCAAATCCCCGCGGTACAAATTTAGCAGAATAGCATAATAGTAGTCATGGACACATTAACTTCCGGTTTAGACTGGTTACAAAATTTCAAACACTGTGAAATTCGAAGCTCAGTCTGTGAGTTTTAGGTAAATAAACAAACGCACAATTTCGGTATTTTTTTATTTTTTTTCCGCAAAGCCATTTAATGTATCTTACTGATTGTATTTATTCAAAATAAAGTAAAAAAGACCGCCAAACTTAAGAAGAAGGTAAATAAATACGTTTCGCGCATGCCCATTTTATACATCCGCCGCCGTTTGTTGTGACAAGGGAACATTTCAATGTAAATTTTCTTCGCTAAATATTTTGACGACCCCCATTAGTGGTTTCTACTTTCGATTTGACAAATCGACTAACAGCGTCTTTTGTCTTTGTTTCATTGTAAGGGTCTGTCTTGAAAATCAGCAAATAAAATCGCTGAAATCATCATGGACATTCTTACATTTGTGATTCACTGCGTTCGTTATACCGTTAGCAGAAGTGTAAACAAAGATTAATTTTAACAGCTTTTTGTAGAGAATTAAGTCATCTTAAAAAAAGAAAAAAACCCTACTATTTATGCTTATTTAGAATGAAAAACAAGTCATATTATAAAGCTGATTAAATGCCAAATCTGTGTTATACAACAATGATTTATAGATTCAAATATAACCTCTGCATTACATATGAGTACACAAACATTGATAAGAGGATGTTTCCTTTAGGTTGAGACTATAAAAATGTGACAATAGTTACCAATTATTTCTGTTTTTAGCCGTTTGAAGCCCAGCAAACTAAATTTGATCTAAACTTTGCATGTTCAAATACACACCAATCATAAACAGTACATTGATTGCCTCTTTATTGACACATTAGCTTAAATGAGTATAAACTGCAGATCATGTGGTTCAGTGTGTTCTGTACATTACACAAGGTTTTGTACTACTCCTTATTAACTTATTAAATCCTATGACTATTCTGAAAAGGTGTTAAGGCATCATTAGCTAAATATCGAATAAGATAGGCAAACATGAAAATACAAGATGGGTGATGCTTTTCACAAGTTAAATGATGTGTGCATGAGGCATTGCTAGTTCATTGGGTAGTCAAAAATGTAAGTGCAGTATTGATTATCATGCTAATTTGATCTGTTTAAAACCAAACTTATGTCTTTAAATCAAAAACACTTAACAGGATGTTGTCTTTAAGAATTATGATGTAATTCGCACTCAAGCTTTTATAACAACCTCAATCATCAGATAAGTACGCAGATTGGCAGTTAGCATCTTGGCTTGTTATTTATGTTCAAAAGCTAATTTGTCACTTATAATTATGTTATAATTTTAAGCTTCTTGAAAGCGCAGTTCACCATTATTTATTTACTTGACAAAAAGGGAACTGATTGGACTTTTTTGCTATCATGATGATAAGAGATAACATTGTTGCAGGGCATCAATGGTAGAGGGGTAGAGTCACAGTCTTGTAACTACTCAGATGCTATAGCCTTGTACCGAGTGTATTTGAGTCCCAGTATGGGCAAAGGACTTAATATAGGAAGCTCCCAAATAGCTTGATGTTGCTTTAATGGCCAGCATTATGTCACTGATGTATTTCTAAAATAAAAAAATGGGCAGTAAGCTCATTTGCATCAGATGTGACTGTTTTATAACCTTTCCTACTGTAATATCCCTTTACATTATAAAGGCATACATACACTTACTACTTTACTAATCTTGCCATTTTGAGTTCCTAGCATGGTTTTGTCTTGTGGGATGGTTGGTGGGTGTGAGGATATCTCATAAGAAGGCCAGAATGTCAACAAACTTGGGTGTCAAAAGAACCACAGTAATTCCCTCATGTGCATGTGCTAAACTGTACTTTGCTGGAACAAAAATATTACCCTATGATTTGTAATGCTTTCTTAATGGTTAATCGCAAGTCACCTGTTAGTTAATAAAAAGTAATAATGACCTCAAAAATAAAATTTGTAATGACCTAAAATGTTATAAAAGCATACATCAGTTTGACTACCCTTTGACAATAAGAACTTATGTCATTGATTAATATATAATACAAATACTGATGATAATGGATATATATTTTCTAAACACTTCTGAAATATTCCTATGTTTTATAAAAAGTGACTGATGTTAAAATACTAATTGGTTTTGATTGGACCTTTAGATCCTTGAGCTAAATGGAATGAATAAAATAACACTTTTTAATGTAGATGAAAAGATGGCAGACAAAGTGTTTTCACAATGAAAACAAGGGACAACAGGACAAAAGCAGAAACATAAATTGCTGATTGGGCGGCTTGGTTCAGGCACTGGGTGATTTATTTTTTCATATACTTGGTCTGTCTCATTCATTAAGCTCAAATTGACTGCAGTATTTATCTGTGGTGTTATTGTTAATTATTAAAGTTACTAAAGTAACAGGAGTTTTGTGTTTAATACCAGACTGTTTTAACAAAACATTTGGTCCTTTTAGTTAGACCACTTACAGTTGAAGTATTCTTTTTACATTCTTTTATTATTTTTTTAAGGCCTGTTATGTAAAGTGCATAAATCCCTTATTTATGTATTATTTATTTATATTTATTATATTTCTAGGTTGATGATATCCAAGTGCAAGATGACAATCTAGTTTGCTTCCCGGTGCATTGCAGACATGTCGAATTACACTCTTCTAGAAGAAACGTCTGGTCGCCAGTCAGTGCCATCTGTTTTCAGTCATGATGAACATCTGCCGAGCACAGCCATCTCCAATCCATTAGAGAAAAAACAAGAATTTAACATACTTGAAAAGCTTAAGCTGTTGAGAGAGCAGAAAAAGTACTGTGATGTTGTTTTAGACATCAAGGGTACCAAATTAGAGGCGCATAAAAATGTTTTGGCTTCATGGAGTCCATATTTTGCTGGAAAATTGAACAACATTGATTCTAGCGTGTATAAAGATGTGATAATTGTAAATTATGATAACAGTGAAGTGTTTGCAGACTTGTTGGACTTTATGTACAATGGCTATGTGGCTCCAAGAGAAACAAACTTCCTGCAACTTCTTCATTTGGCAGTAAGCTTTCACATAGAGACACTCAAGAATTATTGTGAAGAATTTCTTAGGTGCAATTTGCATTTGGGTAATTTTGTGAGCACCTATTTTTTAAGTCGTAAATACAGACTTGAGAACTTAGAAGAATATATAGTTGGGTTCTTGCAGTTGAATTTGTCAGATGCTGTCAAACAAGGAGAGTTTTTGTCTTTGAAGGCAGAGAAGTTCAATACATTTCTTTCTAAAGGATGGATGGAGAAAATTAAACCTGAAATCAAATTGTTTTTGATCATTAGCTGGGTCGGATACGATGTTCAGGAGAGGGAGAAATTCCTTGTCCTCCTTCTTGGACACATTGACTGGTCTGCAGTTGCCAATGATTTCTTGTTAGAGATCAATCGGACCGAAAATTTCTTTACCTCTCATGAGTCCAGTCTGTATCTGCTGCTACAAACCCTCTACAGTGCTGGAATTCCTCTTGGTCCATATACTGAAGTCTTTCCACTTCTCCGTAAATCCCACTCTGAGATCCTCAATGAAGTGGTTCACACAAGCCTGTTGCAAATTGAAGCAGAAGATTACCACCAAGTGACCATTGCAGTATCACCACGCCCTGCATACCGGGTTGCTTCAATGAACACAGAGAAATCCTTTTTGCAAATGAAGCTAACAGAAACCGCCATGAATACAGACGTAAACAGTCATCACTTTGAACAGACTGAGCTAGATGACCATGGGGTGTATGGATCTGAAAACAACTGTTTAGAAACTGGAGCAATGGATAGTGAGAAAATGACTGATTTTGGAAAGTTTCTTGAATCAGAGATTCATGAGATGAATCAAAAAGAAAAAGAGAAGAGAAAGGATGCTGGTAATAAAAAAGAGGCTTGTCAGTCTGAATGTGGGCTCAATACTGTTGGAAACATTTCTCAACAGAACTCATCCTGCACAAAGCTTGGCAGACTCAAAAGGCAATCTGGAGCAGTGAAGAAATCAACACCAGCTATTGATTATGAAAATTATGAGAATGAAGATGACAATGATGAATTCTTGTTGGAGGATGAGAACAGCTCTACTGGCAAAAGTGACACTCGCAAAACCAGGGATGTAATTATACAACATAGTTCAGGACAGTCTAGCTTTAGGGTAAAAGGAGGTAGAAAAGGTGGCAGAAAATCGCTGAAGCCTGGAAAATCTCTGGAATGCAAGTATAAAGACTGTGCATACATTACAAAATTTAAACAGCGCATGGATAAGCATGTGAAATTTGTTCATGAATCTTCTCTGGAAATCCGATGTAACTTGTGTCCATTTGAGGCAAAAGAAGTGCGTAAATATAACACACATATGAAGCAACATTTCCCAGGACCCCCTTACTCATGTGATCAGCCCCGATGCACTTATACAGCGGACAGGATACAGCCATTGTTAGCCCATCGATCAACACATACTGGGGAGCGTCAGTTTAACTGTGAGGAGTGTGGAATGAGTTTCAAAACTAACAACACCCTGATTGCTCATAGAAGAATTCATTCAGGTATGAGTTCAATTTCAAACAATGTAAACTGGAATATATATCGTAGACGAATGCTGGTCAACCCGGCACCTGGTAAACCCGGCACTTGGTGAACTCGGCACTGAAAATAGTGAATTCGGCATCCAGTAAACCCCTTCCATGTATACTAGGAATACACCGCTGTCATCTTGTTGTTTTAGCAATTTGTGGTGACAGGGTCTCTTCATTAACCTTCTTATAATTAGTACCTCACCCCTTCTATGTGTACGGGGAATACATTGTCTAATAGCACCTGGTACCCCTTCCATGTATACAAGGAATACACCGCTGTCATCCTTGTTGTTTCAGCAATTTAAACTAGGTACACACTGAATTACACATGATTAAGTACAGTACCTTTGATGTTGAGTATACGTAAATTTATTATAAATACAATGCAGATCTATAATATAAGGTATAAATTAATGTGTTTAATAATCTACCTTATTTCTTCGTTAATTTTATATTTAATTATTATATTAATCATATATACTTTTTGTAGTTAGTTGTTTTTAACTGCTTTTATTCACGCATTAGACAATAGGACATGTGAAATTTTTATTTTTATTTCTATTTTTTTTTTTTTTTTTTTTTATATATTATTTGCATAATGGTTTATATCTTTAAAAAAACAAGGTGCTGAATTCACCAGATTCGTAATGCCAAATTTACCAGGTGCCGAGTTCACCAGGTGCCGAGTTGACTATTTACGCAGGTGCCAAATTCACCAGATGCCGAGTTCACTTGATATCGTAGACAAGGAGACCACAAAGAAAGTTTGTTCATCAAAAACCACTGTGGCTATATAGTAAACCTTTGATATTCTTCTTCTTTGAAAAGTTCAATGTTCTTGTAGTGGCTCTATATCAAGTAATGTTAATTTTTTTTTAATCCTGCAAAGAAAAATATTATTGCCACCATTTTTCATTTGTAGGTATGTATAGTAAAATATAGAAATTTATCTTGTCAGAAACTTCAACAGTACAGTGTTGAGCCTTGATATATTAGATACATGCGTCTTGGGTGGCCCTCTATCAAGAATTGTTAAAAGAATTGATAGCTCAAACGACATGGCCACCAGGTGCATGGTGTTTCTCCACAGATGACTATTTAGTAAAACTTACCAAATACCAAAAACTACCAAAATGCCTGGATCAAATTAAAACCGTATAAACTATTTTTTTGCACTTTCCTTTCCTTTGTCACAATCTTCTCTAGAAACACGTCACCTTTTGCTTGTACCATGCAAGAAATCGTGATTCTGAGACCCTGCCTTACATTTCTTTGTTGTTTAACAATCGCAGAACCCATCTCGCACACACAAGACTCAATTACTGTTTATCTTTGGTGATTCTTCTCACAGTTCCATAGCTCATATTTAATAAGTTGCACAAACCATGAAGCGTAATACGCCTATCCCGATCAAGGGCGCTCTTCACCATTTCAACTTCACCACGTGACGTTTTTGTTACTGGCCGTCCACTTCTTTTGTGCGATTTGTAAACTAGTGATCTACACACATCCCGCTTCTTAGAGGCATGTTTGATATTTCCATCGTTTAACTAGGTGTGTTTCCAAGATTTACACAAAATTGTATTATTGCCCTCTGTTTTAGCCTATCATCAGACACCATTTTTACGTTGTACTTTGAACAGTTGTCGACTGCAAAGCCTTAAGACTGCGAGCAACAAGATAACGTTACAACCAAACAATCGCGCAACAAAACGCTTACGACATCACGTCATCTTACCATTGATTCCGGCAACCAACATGCGACTTTTGATGGTTTTACGGCTGTTTTAATCATGTAATGAAAGTGTATTATTTCAGCTGCGAGGTATGGGCGACATGACGTTGCCATAGTTATGATTGTTTCAATATACTTATTTCTTTTTAAAAAAAATACTTTATTATCTAATGTCATAGATGCCAAGATACAAAATGTTAAAATTTCAAATAAATATCCCAAAGCATGAAAAATATATTTAACCTGTCCATGAACTTTTGGCTATCCTCTCGTTTATTCATTTTTTAAACAACTTTTTAGGGAAGCGGGAGTTTGAGTGTCCTGAGTGTCACCAGTGTTTCACGATGAAGAACACCTTGAATCAGCACATGGTGGTGCACAGTAACAGCCGTCCCTACCTCTGTGACCTGTGTGGCTTCTCTACCAAGTTCCAGTCCCATCTTATAGCACACAAACGACTGCATTCAGGTAAGGCTGGCCAAAATATAGCACCAAAATAATGAGGTTATAGACTGGTAGGGTGTCCATAAGATTAGATATTAAACCATTAGGTTTTCTGACAAAACTTATTATTCATAACATGTCTCTCATTATATACTATTTAAACATAGAAAAACTGTCGTGTGCATTATTTGCTGATATATGTTCAGTAATGCCGATCATCAAATCCTCAATGCTGATCCATTATTATTATAATTTTAGTAAAATTCTATTATTTCTTTTAGAAACATATGTTAGTTAATTTAATAAGGAATTTGATAACCAGTTAATATACTAAGATACCCTATCATTATAATGCATGTCTTTTTTTGTTCAGATGCTTTGTAAATAATCATTTGGCCCTGTGTACTTACTGATTTGATGATTTTATGTCTGAATGCAACATCATGCAATATTTTACGATATATCGTGCAAAACCTAGGTCTATAGCCTAAATAATCACTTGACATGATACCGCGATCGGTCATTGACACCAAGTCAACAATACCCATAAAAAACGTTCATAAGCTAAGCACAAGCAATGGTTGATTTACCAGTACCCCCTTTTAAGAAGTTAAATTTTGTCTTGAGGTTAATCCAGAGGCCTGCAGCATTTGCTTCAGACACCCTTTCTGCTCTCTCTGCCTGTCTCTATCTCCCCATTTTTGTTTGTCTCTCTCTCTTTCTCTTGTTGATCTTTATGATTTTAAGAAAAAGGAAGCACTTTCTTAGGAAATATACAAACAGCATAGGTTTGATGTATCATTTAGTATCTGTAACTACATTTGTCATGACCATTTGTCTGGAACTTATCTTTAACAGGCGATGTGTTTAACTGCCAGTTTCCCAAGTGCAGCTACTTCACCCCAAAGAGAAGCCAGCTAAAGGCCCACATGCGAGCCCATCTGGGTGTCCGTGCACATGTCTGTCAGACTTGCGCTAAGTCTTTTGTTGAAAAAAGTCACCTTAATCGCCACGAGAAACTGCATTCATCTGCCCGTCTGGAGTGCCCTGAATGTGACTTTACAACAACTCGCAAGGACAAGCTGAAAGAACATTTAACCAAGCACCATAGTGAAGATGCTTTGCTTAAACCAAAAAAGGCCAGAATCGTTGGTAATAACCGCAAGAAAAAGACAACAGAAAGCCAGCAGAAGGGAAAGTCTGCAGCACCAGCTGCAGTTTTTGTGAAATGGGATCATGGTGGATATTCAGTAAATAATACACAATTTATGCAGCCAGTGTCACATGCATCTGACCAAGTCATTCTTAACCCTGACAACTTCTGTGTAATGCGTGATCAATTGAATGGCCATGAACAAATGCAGCAGATCCTCACAATGGATCAAATGAACTCACAGATCAGTGATAATAAAGGACTGGCTTCTGAAATGAGTCTAGCTCCTCAAACTATTGGGGAGGGTGGGGATCTTGTCATTACACCTGCAGAGAATCCTCTGATTGTTAACTCATCACTGCCCACTATGGTTGAGTTGACCAGTAGTGAAGCAGGGATCCAGTCAGTTCCAGGCACCAGTGTAGTTGCCAGTTATCCAGCATCCCAGACATACACAATCATTCAACCCGGACAGACCCAGGCAGGTGCTCAGACACAAGAATATAATGGTCTCAGTGCTTTCATGGCTCTGTTTTAATGTGCATCTGTTGGGTTTTTCATTATTGTGAATAGAAATTTAAAAGAAATGTTTTGTTTTATATAACTAAAAAATCAATAACAACATAAGTTTATATGGATTTATAGAATGTCATGACTTTAAATGATTAAAAAGTTTAGGTCTTGACTGTCTTTGAGTATAATTGAACCTGAACATGCAACAATATCTATGCATTTGCTTGTCAATATTCTTTGTGTGTACAAGATTTATTTTACTGCTGCTTTTAGCTCCATTTTTGAAGAAAAAATGATGCTACTTTCATTAACTTCTTGCTGCCATTTGTTAATATTTCTGTTAAGGTCTATTTCTTAAACCTGTCAAAGATTTTCACTTTAAACCTGTTCACCTTCATAAGGCAACCCATTTATAAAGGGCAGGTAACATAAAGTTTAGTTTTGGCAGAATAATGGCCCTTGTTTGACTTATTACACTATCCAGTACTGAAAGAAGATGTATGTGTTGTCTCTGAACAGCTCTTGTTTGTTTTAGGCCACTATCATTAACACCATTCAAAGTTATTGTCTGTTTATCGATAAAAGACAGTTGTGAATTGACTGCTTGCATAAGTCTCAATTTTATTTTAATTACATTAACATTGTATTCATGCACAAAAGGTGATGTCAGCATCATATTAATTTGTTCTAGGACTGTTTGTTTTAAGTGCTTGTCTGTGGCAAGTCTATGGCAAGTACTTACTAAATAAATTAATTTTTTTTTTTACTGTGAACATAAGTGTAATGGAACAGAACTACGTTTGATAGTCTAAGGGAGATAATCCTGCAATTACTATTTTTTAGTTTTTACTGGATTATTGTAGTTGAATACTCTTGACTAGAAAACAGAAAAGTTTGTATATGGTTGATGCTCAGAAACATGTGCATTTTACTTTGGGTTCTGCCAAGCCATAACGTAAGTTTTCAATCATATATATGACTTCGTTGTTATCATATGTTGTGTAATAAGTTGCTTAATATGTTTATTTACTTTGCATTGGACACTATTGTTTTAAAAGGCAAATAATCCTGTTTGGGAACTCAACCATTTTCCCGCCATTTATCATGCTTTGCAGAGTCGTACCATTATTGAAGAAATCCTTACTTAAAGAAGCATGAGAAGGTTTTGTCATGTATTATTATGTGCAGTTGTATTTCCTGATACTGTAGACATGTTTACTTGGAATTTCTCCTTTGATTTAATGTTTTTACCTTTATCTTCTTCAACGAACTGTGGCTTGTAGTGATACCATTAAGATATAAGTATTCAAAACAGTTATTGTATTAAGTCATCAGAAATTGTTAAATTGCATTGTCAACATTTGTTCTTATACCTTGTATTTGTTAATTTCAGTCTTTTACGGCAATAAACCAATGAACAACTTTGACTCGTTCTGGTACAATAAGTATCAATTGAAACTTAAACCATTTATCCTGATGTAAAGGGTTTATGACCCATTATTTCGATAAAAGATTAAAATTAAGGAGTACTGATACTATTTAACAGAGTTTTATAGAAAAAAAATGTCATATCTTCTAACAGATATTCTTTTTAGTGGAGGGAGGGGGACAATTCTTGACATGTTCTCACATGTAAAGCCAAGTTACCAGATTCTTTTTTTAGTTTGCAAACATAGGAGACTCGGATACATTTGAAATTTTGCAGGATCAAAAGTATTGTTTATTTATAAATTAGTGTTAACATATAATCTTTAATGTTGCATAGCCAAAAAGAAATTAATTTCTATTGGCATAGATTTCTTTTTAAAGAATTTACAGGAAAGAACTTTTTGAAGAGATTACTTAAAAGTCTTTTCCTTTCAAAAGTATGTCTTATCTTCTGTGGTTGTTTTTATTAACCATATTTCTGTTGCTTTAGTTCCAGTTACAGCATATTTGGAATGTATACAATACA
Organism: Sinonovacula constricta; assembly: GCA_007844125.1. Lineage (NCBI taxonomy): Eukaryota > Metazoa > Mollusca > Bivalvia > Cardiida > Solecurtidae > Sinonovacula > Sinonovacula constricta. Next base: position 52,871,495 of record CM017562.1, read on the forward strand.
TTTAAAACTTCAAGGTGCATTGGACCTTTTGATAATTACAAATCATTGTCTTCAGTTTTCACTTGTTAAATAATTGTAAGTGTTTTTTTCTTTATATTCTGTCATCCATTTAAATCTCCCAAATGGCAGTTAAGCTCTTAAGAAGGGCTTTTGAATATCTCCCTTTCTTATTCAATAGACATGTCTTTATTAAAGATTCAGTCATAAAATATACTGAGTGCGATCTCAAATAATTCTTATCAGTAGGTCAGTAGAAGACTTTTCCAACTTAAATTAGAGACAAAATTGTTTTATTTACAAACATTTGCAATAAAAAAACCCAAAAAAACATTATATTCAAACATGATTAAATAACTATATAGCACTTGCAAGAACACAAATTTTATTAAATTGCAGGGTCAAAAAATAATTTTTCAATTCACTACTTAAAATAAATCATTTTTTGTTCTACTGCAAATTGTGAAAAACCTAGTTAGAAGACTCTTTCGTTGACCTTTGATTATTTCGTCCAATGTTTGTAATAATTTTTGGAAAAACAATGAAGGCTAAAAAATTTTGCTAAAAAAATATTTAATTTAGTTTTGCAAATGATGTGTATAAAAATGTTTCACTATAGATAAATCGAACAATTAACTAACTGGATAAAATTATTTAGCTTTTCTGTTTATCAAATTATCAGTGTGAATGTTATTGTGTGCAATATTTGTATAAATTCTTGTTTTATCATGTTACTATTTTATTGCAATGTTTTAGTTGATTTTAACATGTTGGCAAGTATGATTGTTCAGTCTTTTTACATTACTAAATTTCAAGACTTTTCTATGGATATTTCTTGGTGTTTTGTATTATAAAATGGAAAAAAAGTTAACATTAAATATTTAGAAAATTCACCAGTGTATTCTTCCTTTGCATATGTTTCTTATATTACTGCAATTTTGTCATTGGGCTCAGAGGTCTAGAAGTGCCCGTGACCAACGGGTAGAGTCGTTGACTTATAACTTCTGACTGCTGTTTTTCAGCATGTCAGTTCAGTCCGAATCCCGGCAAAGGACAGTGGGAAGGTCTTCCAGTTGACGTCGTCGTCGGGTGGTTTTATTTACCCTTGCCTTTTATCAAGAGGTATTTGGCTTCCAGTTGACCGTTTAATGTGGTAGGCATTTGATAAAGGGTTAAGGACTGATGACAAAGACAGGGGATGATGATCCCTCGCACTGTGCTGTTGTTACATAATATGTGTCACGTTTCACATGATGCTGTTTTCGACGCCCTTTATATATTGGTTTATGTAAAAAGAATTTCATGTCGTGCTGCACTTTATGGTCACATTTACATTTAGATTAAATAGGCTGGACATACTGTTGTAAACATATGATGTTTTTACTGTTAGGGATTTTAACCCTGTGACTCGTTCAATATGGAAATATTTGCAACTGTTGTCGCGCTAGGAAAAGTTGAACTGTTAGTTCCGCTGAACGAAAACATTGTATTACCACAGTGGATAAAACATGAAAGAACTGCTTGCACCAGTATTCATGGCTTCGGAAATGTAATTAATTTTAGGATAATGAAAACCGGTGTAGACAAACTGCCTTACATATTTTTGTGTTTGAGGAAGTGCCCCGTCTCAAACTTAAGCCCGCTTTCAGTGTAGTGGGCATGAGTAGAGGGTAAATATTCGAGAACCAGGGCCGCTTGACTTCAACGTAGGTGATGTGGTTACTATCGACCTATGCTAGTTAAATCACACAAACCACATTACCGTGTATGATTCTACGCGCTTTGGATGGTTGTTTTGTAGACTTCTGCATTCATGCAGTGTTACTCATTGCCACTAGAAGTTGCCAACCTAACAATTTAGGACTGTTCTTGCCTCCAGCGCAACAAAAAGTAGTCCATTATATTTCCATAAAAGAATGTGAAACAATAGGCACAGTAAAACAGTTCAAATTCTGTAGCCGTGCAAAATTCACAAATGTTCACATAAGTATGTTCAGCCGGTTAAAACTAGATGCAATTGAGATTACAAAATGAAACACTAAATGAACTCCAAAACTAAAATCCATAATACCTAAATCTTAATAGGTATTTATATTAAATGGATGGATTAATATGCTGAAGAACTACAGCATCCAGCCATAGACGTTATTATATGTCTATGATTCAGCTAAACGTGGTACTTCTCATGTAAGCAGCATAGGGCGTCAGTGACCCTCCACCCACATGTTAAAGTAAATTTTGGTTCTCGGTCATTAACCTTCTGCTTATTGTGGACTGACACCTGAGTTGTATAGCTCGAGAAGGGGTGCTTCATCGAACACTAAGAAAAAAACATGTTCAGCAGTTTATCTACGTCGGTTCTAATGCCAGTAATGGTCTCAATGTGTCGCTACTTTCCCGATGCAGTGAATACCACAATTCTTGCAGCGCTTTCATTAACGAAAATCCTGGTTATTTAATTGGGGTATGACGGACGGTTGGGCGTGCGTGCGTGCGGTCGGCGTCAAACAGAGGGTTTCCGATCAATAACTTTAGTTTGGATAAACCAATCAAGCTGAAACTTTGGATATATCAAGCTTGCATGGAGACATAGCTTGGGATTGGACTTGGGGCCAGTCGAATCAAGGTCAAGGTCACTGTTACTAAAATAAAAAGTTTCCGGTCAATAACTTCAGTTTGAATAAACTAATCTTGCTGAAACTTTGGATATAGCAAGCGTACATGAAGACCTAGCTCGGGATTGGATTTGGGACCCATCAGGTCAAGTCAAGATCACTGTTACAAAAAAAAAAAATCCGCTTAATAGTTTGTGTTAAAATGGATGCATTTTGCTGAAATTTTGTTTGCGGGTAGTTTATGTAAGCTTGATCTAAACCACAATCCTGTCAGTCATGCTTTAGTTACTTAGCATGGCATGTTGTGCATGTTGTATGTGTTTCTTCACGTACATCTGCTTGCATGTTGTTTGCTAAATGTACACTACTGTTTTTCATTGGTTACTAATATCAAACCATATAACGGCTGCCTTTTAAGTCTAGTACTAAAATAAATGGTTAAATCGTTGAAAACCTGGATTCGTGGCATGGCCACGTTTCTTGTTTTGTTTTTTGTGTTACATCGCACCGACACAGTTATCATCATATTGACGACGTCCAGGTAATTAATGGTGGAGGAATAGCCAAGGCTTAAGTCTGAGAAGAACCACCGGCGCACCGCAGATTAGCTGGAAAACCTCATGACATTAAAGTGCTCGCCCAGGCCGGGACTCGAGCCCCGCGGTGAGGGTCTGAGGAGTTACAATAACAGACTGGACATATCAATGTAAGCATTTGATAATTTATACTGCTACGTGTCTTAAACTGTGTGACTATGTATTTCGTTTCACATCCTGTCTAGTGACATATAACTAAGATCAAAATGGGAGCTGAAATTCAAACTTATTTTAAAAGTCACCAAGGCATTAGGTGTTTTTTTACACTCAAATATATATGTTTTAATCAAATTAGGTCAACCAATTTGAGACATTCTTAAGGAACTTATGAATATTTTACTATTGTAACCTAAAAAAAACATGGTTCTGCAACATAACATTGGCAAATTGAACCATCGTACGATTCGTTGTCCAGGTTAATGTGTTACATCAGTGATTGTAGTCAAACAATATTTTTACAATTTGTATTCACAAAGGAAGGACAGATAATAGTAGCTTTCGAAGAACTTATGATTCATAGTACGTAATAACCTTACACGTGAAATTCTACTCATGAAAAACTACCACGTCATCTAGAACTTAGTGAACTTGTGAAGCAGCTTGTTAATCAAAATATTTTCAAATTCTACTTTAATCAAAGTTGATTTTTAGAACTTGTAACATTTTGAGTGAATAAGGTTACCTGTTTACTATCCCAGGGGCTGCCGTACATGTATTCTTACCAGGTAATGTTTGTAGGACTTCAAGGAACTTCCTGATTTGCAAATCAAACTCATTTGATTGGCCATTTCAAGGACCAATAGTAACGTGTATATATCAATAATACACTGGGTTCACGTGAAGTTCAAAGCTACTCTATACTTTTATTCAACGAAATACAAAACGTATTGATGTTCTATTTGGCAAACCTGTCGGGAGCATTTTCAGGGATACGAAGACAAATGAAGCTACATGGATTGGACAATTGAGATAAAGAGAGATGGGACACGAATAAAACTTAATTTACTAAGTAAGTTGTTTTACAGACACGTGTATATAGTGCACTTATAACAACTGGAAGCTGAAAGCACATGTAAACATCATAGAAGAAAGTAACATGATTCCGGTTTGTATCTACATTCATGATATTTATTATATAAAAAGGTACACTTTATTTTCTTTGGCGTACATATGAAATCATAGTTTTACATCATGTTTATATCATGGGCTTGATATACAGAAATCTTGTAGAAATAATACAGCCCTTTATAAACCGCATTTTGCCTGTCCGTCTCCCTGTCTCCGTCCATCGTTCTCTCCCCCGATAATGTATTTACATACACCGAACTTTGTTTTATCCACATTCACACCATTTTTGAGATCTTCAGAAAAACACATGATAAAAGTGCTGTATCATTGGTAAGGTCTTTAACTATTCTGTTGTTATTACTCTTAAAGCCCGGCTCGGTATCTTGATTTTTATTAACGCATTTTCATTGACTTATTTATATTGATTGATGAACCAAAAGCGTTGTGTAATTACAAACTTTGCTTGATAACAGTGTCGTCTGAAAATTATCTACCCTCAGCATATCGTTGCGCAGAAAGCACTGAACACATTAATTGTCTTCAATGCTTGGGAATTTTGTATGCGGGCACCGGAAACCGCTAAGATGTATATTTCAAGATGTGCATATTGCATTTGACAATATATAGTTGATCCTTGACAAACAATAAGGAGTGAATGTTCGAAATAAACTGACGGGGGACACTTTTATATGGGACTACTTTACTTTGTTAATCCGGTACATACCTTTGGCAACAACACAATTCTGTCAATAATTTTGTTAAAACTTATTCACATTGAGGCCATGACTCTCTCGTGCAGCACGTCGTTCTGGTTACTCCTGGTTTCGACCGTTCTGTTTTCAGAACACGGTCATAAAAGCTGGACGCGCCACGATGCTCGGTAGATGATGAAATAGAAGTAAAATAGAATGTAACTGCTACGAAAACTATCATTTTAGTAGTGGCAATAAAGTATACTATAGAGAACAATTTTGCAGATCTATTATTTTACAAGGACAAATTTAAAAATCCCTTAAGGTCAGTATAGTCAGTTAAGCTCTCTATTATCAGTGTTATTACAGTCTAAGACTCAACTTATGCGTTGCATGGGCTAACACAGGAATATGCAGTATTCATAAAAGCTTACGTTTTGACCCATCACAACGCAATATCTCTTCCTGGTCAAAACCCACTGAAACATTTATAGCGACCAAAAAGACAGGGAATTTACCCTGGGTTCAACGATGAGTAATCTGTTCTTTTAATACATGTGGTATAAAGCTCCGAATAGCTTAACCGTGTTTTAGTCAGACCATATCGTCGTTCAGAGGAGCACAGGTGTGTTATAAGTACTTTGATTTAATTGTTTTATAAATATGCATGTATCCATAAGTGTTTATACATATTAAGGAATAGTTAATGGCGACTGGTGATCTAACAAAATAATTATGTATGTATATATTGTATGTGAGCGTAGTGAGTTACCTTAATTTGGGTTGTTTTTTGTTTTCCTTCATTACTTTATTACACGTTTTATTGGTTTGTACATACTTTGAACTATTGTCAGTTGACATTTTAAGCTTATTCATGCAAAAAATCTTAACTGATGTAATTTGTTCTAAAGGTGAAAATTGTCCTGGCCCCTCTGTTATCCAAAAGCATTCATGTTTCACAGAAAACAAACATTGTTAACTTACTTACATGTAATCGCGTATATCCATTGATACTGGCATCCACATTTTCTAAACTTTTATCAACACCAAAATTGTGAGAGTTTTATCACATTATAAATCATTTATATGCAACTAAAGTGAATTATTCTGACACATCTGTCACATCTGTCATTTCTGCAGGCGGTTCTAATTTGCAACAACTTCAGAAAGGACCTTATTTCTGCAATATGAAGGTAGGTAAAAGATGTTCGTATTATCCCTTACTTTCGGCTTTACAGCGACTTTGTCATATTCTTTACAATTTTGCCTTTGTTTATTGTTGCTAAAACCTTTATTAAAGGTGGTATAAGACAATTCGCCTTTATTAATTACGATGCTAACATACCTGCATTTGTTGGAATGTATGAGTTCTGGACTTGCGCGTATTTCCTTCGTTTTGTTTATAAGGTGGTATATATATTATATATCTATTTCAACTGTAAATCACTGATAAATTATAAAAAACCACTATTTTTTTTCAATTTTTTATATATTTTACACACGAGGAGATTTTCGCTATTAAATGAAACTGGTTTATTTGGTTAAAGGCTTCTTGGTCAGGTCACTCGATTCAAACTGGTGCTGTTTGTCGTCAGACTAGCAAGATTCTGTAAGAAGTGCAAACTCGATAATTTTATCACGTTGTATTTAGGCCAACAAAGGAATCTTCGTTCGCTTCTTAACGACAATTTAGTGTCAGACAGATTACTTTTTCGTTAAAACAATTTAAGCGGGTGCAAGTTTTTGCATCAGTCTAGCTGCTTATATTTACGTAATTTTGACCATTGCGTTTTTTTTTCTTCAGTTTTCCACCTCGCGTACCTCTCACCCTCTCAACGACATTACGTTGATTAATTTAGTTTATAATAATGGATCAAGTTCATAAAATCCCCTAATAAGTCGAAATTATGTTTCTTATTTTTGATGATTGCTCATGACTGTATGCTATTCTCCTATCTACAAGTACCTGATTTGCACGACAGGTTAAATCTGCCATTTTTATGCACTTAGATATATATGTAAACAGCAGCATCATTCAGGAGCCCAAATCACACATCTAAACAACACAATAACTTCGAAAACACGTTAAAACCAACTTACAGTTTTAGTTAATAAAAAATTTTCAGTCTACAACTGGCGCATACATTACAGGTGTCACTAACATCAGTTAGAACAACAACGTTAGAATGCTGTTTTAAATTAAGAAGCAATAATAATGATGTATATTCACGAAAATGTGTAACAAGTATTCCCGACAGAGCAAAGAAATATCAGCGCATGTAACGCTATGTAATGTAGTTTATGTTTAAAATAACGATTTAACGCGAAATAATCAACTTAAACGTAAGTTCGATCAAGAAAGGTTTTTGTAAAACAGTTAGATTAAAAATTATCAAGATTGTCAAACTTAAAATGAAAACTATTTAAAAATTCAAGCAAAAACGGATAACAAAATTGTAAGCGCATGGTGTGTCAAAACAACCAAAGAGAATTCAAATAAAATTAAAAAAGAAATTGGTCATTTAAAACATTATTTTTTTCAATAGTAAAAGTATCAAAAGTGTCTGTTGTTAAAACAGCAAGCTTTACAACCTTAAAACAACAAGATTAAAGGACATTTCGAACTTTCAGATAATAACACATGTTGGGTTCGGTGAAAAGCTTGTTTCTTATTGTAATGTCGTTTTAACCTGGTCTACAGTAGGTGACCTCATCCATTCTTTCGTGCCAAGCATGTGTTATTAGTTCCATAAATAGCAACTATGATGTGTATGCAAAATTACGGTAAAAGAATTAAATGTTTTTGTGTCTTCTGGCAAATCCCACACACATCTAGGACAAATTGAGAAGATAAAAAAACCTGTTAAAGTAATCATAACTTGTTGTCGTTTTTAGGTCATTATAAACAATGCAATAAAGTACTTGTAGTATCTCTGATCACTAGGTTATATCTGTTATGCATCTTATGTATGATGATACTCCAGATGCTAACATGAGATTGAGAGAATTTAAGCGTTATAATAGTTTTCATTACAAGCATAGCATAGCTGACTGATTAGTTTTGTTTTGTCTTGTCATTTTGTGGTATATGGCGAGGACAGTACAGCGTCGAGCAATACAGGATATACGTCATTTATAAACAGTAAACTGATTGGTTCAATAGTGATGCAATGTGTTTCCCATGCAGTTTACATGATATGCATTGATTCAAAATCTTTTTTTGCCATTTTATCATAAAACCTTATTGATTGATGTATATTTTCATAAAGCGATTATGAGTTCACTGGTTGTCTGCTATTTGATTGGCATACACACGGGTAAGTGTTGTTTTATGTCAGAGAACATGTTTCGCTAGCTTATATATTAAATAATACTCTATAGGGTTTTAGTTCTGCTTCTATTTTCTATATGCTGTTGTTGTTTTCAATTAAAATTGTCAAGATAAAACTGTGGTTCAATGTTGCTTTGTAGATTTTATCATTTGGAATGTCCATATCGTAACTGGCAGAATCATTCTTTATTAATTAATGCTTACAAACGAAAGTCGAATTTAAATCTGCTTTGCCTTTCATGTATAAATCGATTGTTTTGGTAAACCACTCGTATTATTTATGTTATTAAATATTTAATATACATAATATTATATATCTGAACTTAGACATTTTATGAGCTGAGTTAATTAATTATATAATACATAATATTATATAACTCCTTCTTTTTCTTAATCAGAAGTAAATATTTATTTTTCTTCAGCCTCTGCCTGCCTGTCCACCCGTAAGTATAATAAGTTTATATTAGTTTAATTATTAAGAAAATCTTATTACAATTACTTCCTTATCAAGGAAGTGCGCCCGTACCGAAATAGTCTGTTCTTTCAGTCACCCTTTATATTTTTACTGTACTTTTCTTCTAAAAACACGATACCTTACTCATTTGATTATAATACTTTCTTTTTATACTACACTTTATGACTTTTTATTCGTTTGTATGTTTAACTGTTTTGTTTTAACACACACACACACACACACACACACACACACACACACACACACACACACACACACACACACACACACACACACACACACACACACACACACACACCACAAACACACACACACACACACACACACACACACACACACACACACACACACACACACACACACACACACACACACACACACACACACACACACACACACACACACACACACACATACTTAACGCATTATTATGTTAGAGTGTACAGATACTAAAGTATTTTTCATTCAGTTGTCCATTCTATGTTTCGTTTTCTTTATTGTTATCTTACAGCCAGACCCAAACCAACGGAATGTAGCGATGCGACGGCCAAGGAATATGCCTGCAAACTGCGAGAACTACACACACAAGGTAGATTGACTCTTTGGAAAGAGCATGCTTCCAAGGTAAAGGACTCGGCCTACGCATACAATAATGTGGAAGACACATGTGCTGGGAAGAAAGCAGCACTGTCAAAGTAGGTTCACATACATGTTTATTAGTCTCTTCTTAATCATCATCATCATCATCATCATCATCATCATCATCATCATCATCATCATCATCATATACCACCTTTCAGTAGGTCTTTATTATGCTGTCCTAAGAGGGAAAGAATATACATATCCATGTATAGTCTATGCTTTTCCCGTCCGACTGCCTGTCTGTCATTCTGTTTGTTAATGGTTGGCGTCGCTTGCCAGTCTTCTCGCCTGGGAAAAGGTAGTGCGTCTACAGAAACAAATATGTATGTCGAAGGCGACTTGACGCGTTAATTGTTGATAGGCACACTTCAAATGGTAGTAATAATATTGAAATTTGTTTAAACTAAATATTCAAGTGATTGTGTTGTGTAATGCAGATATACATTAACTGCAGATTTATGAACACAACCGTGCATGAATATTGCTCAGTAATGAGAGGAATGGCGTATAAGGATCGAGCAAAATGTTATTACAGCAAGTGTTTCACTGACTATGCATTATATACCAGGCCGAGATGTCGCGCTGGGCCTTCACTGCCTTTTGCGGCTTTATACCAGATTTGCAATCGGGATTGAGAATCAGATCATCATGTCTGTAGTATTGACGACATATATTACTTGGGGGTTAATTTTGTAACTCAGTGTACTATAGTCGCGCCTAGTAAGTACGTAGTATGAATATTTATTTTAACTGGATTTAGTTTAAATACAATCTTAAGGAAGTTATTAATGTTAAATATAATAGTTTCTTTAACCGGATGTTAGTGACTGTGTTGTAACCTTTGTCCTTATGTATAATTAATATTTTGAAGAGATAATTGTTTTGCAGCTGAAAACTTGCCTGCTGTCAAATGCGTTGTGCAATCAATTATCCTTGGAAATAAGTTTGAATGACTATAACTTGCATACATTCTATAGCTTACAGGGTAAAACTAACACCGCACAAACTGTGCTTTTCAGCGCTTTGATATATTTTTGATTGGAATGGAAGAGTTTAACTGACTCCACATTTGGAGGTTCCCTAGAACCCAATGCGAAGTTATTTGTGAGTGATCTCCTTTAGTTTATTGTTTTAAAAATAACTTTAAAATACTGGATGAATGCATTTCAAACTTGGAATATACGTATCTGGTTATTTATAGAAGTGCAGGACACACCGATTATATCCGTGCTTACGTTTTTTTCTCCTTTTTATATGTCTATGTCATCAATGTCCTTCGATGTCAAAGTTGCACGGGTATATACCTATCTAAATACATGTATTTCAAGATTCTGTATAGCGATACAAAGATTCGCACTTTGACTCGAAATTCTATGATAACGTGTGTGAGTCAAGTATGTTCAAGTTTTTGTCATAGTGTTTAATAGTTAATTACCGAGATTCGATATTTGTTGCCAAATTATGTAAGGTGGTTAAAATTCTACGAGCTGACAAAGCGTGAATTACATGTGTACAGTTAGCATATTATTCATGAAGGTGGCGCTCTTCTAGGATGGTTTTATCGCACAGACGGTCCGAAGAATAATATAGACATTTAGCTATATTTCATTTTGTGTCTTATGCATCAACATTTCTATTGTAGTCTTCATATACTGGAGGAATTAAAGGTATGCACAAATAATTAGGTATACGTATCAGCCTGAAAAAGAAGAAAGGATTTTTTATATTAAATCACCGTTATCTATAGTAAACGCTATAGAATGTACTATACTTACACAACAAACAATCAGTCTGCAAACGCACATGCAAAATAAAGAGTACTTTAAAATGTTTATCCATCGACAACAATATCTTGTTTCTTGACTAAATTATGATATGTCTCGGAATTCATAGTGACTACAGTGTCCTCTAACATCTCGCGGCATTTCAAAATTTCGATGCGGCGAATTTTCAAAAATATGTGCACAAACATACACAACGATATTTTGTGGTACGATTCATTAGCAAAGTGGCTATAATCAGACACAAACATTTAGAGACGGTCATTATTCGCATCAATACGGAGCCAAAAATTTCAATGTCTTACAATGGCTTCTGGCCACATGACACCACGTGAGACAATGTATCACCAAGAGGCGTAACAAGTACAGACAACGCGCAGTTCGTAGTTTCGAACCCAGTTCCTAATTATTTTTACAATGACACCTCTACCAGTGCTAGTGATGTTTCTAGTGTTTACATGTCTACGTTAACGGAAGGGTTAACTACACTTATGCACGGGGAATGTCTCATGTCAAATGCCTCTTCTTTGAGTTGTCTGTTAAGTAATTAGTACATGAGCCATACCTGATATTGGTACCACCTAGGGGAAGTAAAGGACACCCTATTTTTATGTAAGGTAGGTGTCCATAGTCACAAAAACAATTTCGAAGCCAGGTCAGGATCCACGACAGGTGTAAACGCAGCCTCGAAGTTAGGCCTGCACATAAAAAACGTAGCACAAAATTAGAGAGTAGGGGAAATTACAAATGCTGCAATTTTAGAACCATATGGAATAACTGAACAAATGACCACTCATTTTCCTGCTTATAAATGTTTATATCCATTAGAATTGGTTTTATGCAGGTTTTATCCAGGGATACCAGAGGTCAAAAGGTTATTTTGTCCCTGCCTTAAATCTGGGTACCGATCATAGAAAACATCACAGATACCATGCAAACTAAAATTCTTTTTTTAACTTGACTTATTACACTACTTCAGAAGAAAATTGTTAAATGGAATGAATATCATGATTATAAGGCATGGTTGAAAACTACCTTGACCCTTAAGATTTCAGATATGACCCCAGACTCAATACACAAATCTTTCAACCCGGCATCTTGGAAACTCTTTCCTATGATACTCAATAGGGTGCATACAGTGTGGAAGACATCCATTCTTTTGAAAAAAGAGAACTGTTTGCAGTCAGTTATGTCATCTGAAACAGAGATTGCGCCGTCATAGCATCTGTTTTACTACCACTGACTTCTTTAATGTTATGTCTCAAAGACTTGGGTTTCTTTAGTGATGCGTACAGTATCCTGAATAAATTACAACTTACCGCATTTCCTGATGTGTTCTTACGTCAAAGAGTGTTCCCCGGAAAGTATCAGTGGAAAAAAATGGTTTGCTTAGAATATTAATAACATGATGTAAATGTATCTGACCTCATCATCTATAGCTTGTTTCGTTTCGACATGATTTTATATAGTTATTGGGTTTAGATATATGGTATCAAGTTTAATATTAGGCATATCACACGTTGGTTTACCTAATGGAACCCTTGTCTTAAATTTACTTTTTCTGTCTATTTCTTTCTTTATTTTATTTTTCCATGTATTAAACAACATATTTGTATATTGTAATAATGAATTAATCATTTGATCGAAAGAAACATACTGTTAGGTTACACCAGGTCATGGGCATAAGGCGGTCTTACATGATAAGTTTTACACTGAAGATTTAAAGCATATTCTTACCACTTATCATCATGCCGCTTTTAAACTCTCATTGGTATTGTGTGGATAACATGGCTAAACAGAAACGATTAGTTTTTTTATTGATTGTCAAGCATAACAATATATGTTCCCCTTTTCTGTAGATGACTGTAGCTGCCATGAGTTGCTGGTCCAACTATCCCCTCCAAATTACCCTTATTCTGGGCTGTTATTCAAGTGACCGAAAACTGAAGTTATAAAAGTAACATAACTTCATACTAAACACTTAAACTTTTTAATGGTCCATTTGCATGTGTTACAGATATACCTGTCGCGAATGTTGGAACCCAGGTGCTCCCGGCGGAAGGATGTGCGTGATTGGCAATGTGATGGAGTACATCTACAACCTTTGCACGAAAGTCGGATGGATTCATGTATGTTACAAAATATTGTTTCATTTTATTCAGTTTTATCAGCATGTCGACTTGTAGCATTTATTTTTGGAGAAGATCCATTCACGTTTTCATATGCTTGTTATACTGTTTTCGCCCCGGCCAACACTCGAGGGGCCCGCGGTGTAGGGCTCTAGGGTTACACTGCCAGTAGCTCTAACCGGTCGGCCACAAACTCTGTTTTATCCTTAACTAACGTAAAAGAAAGTTTTTATTCATTTAACTAGAAATTCATTAGTTGCTATGAAAGCGTAGATGATGCCCATTAACAGAATTTTCTGTTCATGGCATTTGATAACAATTCTCGTTGATTTTCATGGTCAGGTCCAATTATCTAAGAAAAGTTAATCCTACACTTTTCTATGAAAAGATTATTCTACGAACAAATGATTAATAAATAACCTAGTCCAAAGTACAGACACATATTCCTATACGGAAATGCATACATAAATGTCGGGATGCCCCGGGTTCGAACCCGGGCTGCGACATACCAAAGTCGTAAAAATGGTAGTGCTATAGCTCCTTTACTAACGCCCAAGCAAACATAATGATAGTTCTATAACTAGTTGGCCCGGTGTCAGGATAATGTGACTGGGTTTGGTATCATGCTAAATGTTAACAGCATGCTGCTATACACAGTAAAGGCAGGACTGTGTCTACTTCAAGCCGACTCAGTCTCCAGATAGCTAAAATACTGTTGGTGGGACGAAAAACACACGAAACAAACATACGTTACTTAGTCGTAAATGTTTTTAAAAACATGTGTTTATTTTTTAAACTACCGATCCTCGCAAATATGTACATACACACAGGCTTGTAAATTGAATCCACGAGAATATTTGTCCGTAACAAAAATGACTTCACAGTGATGTCGTCCGCCGCTGTTAATGATGAAAAAAGAAAAAAATGGATGTAGAGATTCAAAGCCGCCAGAAATAATATATCAGAAAGCTACGCATGTTAAGTAAAGTCGCATTGTGTTTTTAACAACTGAAATAGAATAATAATTTCCGATTAAATACGACAGCTTCTTAAAGCTGTGACTCCACCCAATAGACATTTTCAAAACCAATTTTAAATATATAATCAACCCAAAGAAACGTTGTCGATTATGACATAAACATAATTATAAAAAATCAAAAGCTGTCAGAATGACAAGGTTGGAAAAAAAAAACATTGTGTCGCTCTTCTTGTGTCTTTTTTAGGTGAACGAGATAGCAGGGGCGTGCCACTCGTGCAAATCCAAGCACTACCTTGGCAGGGCTGTGGATATTCATAAAAAAACGAGCAATGAAAAACTGATCCCTAGCAGTACTGTATCCAAAGTGTGTAAAGACCTGGGCGGAACCTTCATTAATGAGAGTCGTCACTATCATTGTCACTTCAACTAGTAGAGTGTGTGTGCTAATTAATGACGTGCACTAGTTACTACTGAGTCTTTTACTGACTATCTTACATTACTTGAACATACAAATACATGTAGTTCAATGAATATTGTTTTTACATTTACAAAAAATACAGTTTTAGTTTTTTTTAATAAATTGCATTTTTTAGCATATTAAAGGCCCTATTTGGCACATCTGTAAATAATATTTATATATGACGTTTTGAAAAGCTAACGTTAAAAAAAGTTTTTGCGAAATATGATTTTGTGACAATCTTTCGGTAACATCAACTGACCATTTAGAAAAATGAAAGCCAAACTTTAACTCTAGATATTTAACATGCATAATGAAGTCTTTTTTTTAAGATGGATTTGCATGAATGATGTGTGATGTTTGTTCTGAAGATTGTTAACATAACTTGTAAACACGTGTAACCACTGTACACCCACATATTAATTAAAAACACACACGACAATATGGTGTATATTAATAGCTGTCTTGCATTTTGTAGGAATATAAACAAAAACGACATGTCACACACAGTTAATTTTAATGCTGGTTTATTTGTTTACTTGTCAGCGTACATGGTGTAAACAACTTTCGGTACTTTTAAGAGGTTTGTCGGATGACGATTATTCTTAATGCATGAATTTAATAAACACCTGACCGTTCCTGTTTTGTCACGTACATATAATCGCCCCATGCGTTGCTCAAAGGAAACCTCACCGATCTAGGATATCTCGGTCATGCCATGGTATTAAAAGTCCATGACGTTAACCAGCATATTTTTAAACGAAAAAAAAAAAAAATATATTAACAAGCAAAATTTAAATAATTTTTCTACTGTTTGAGTTTTAAATTATAAAATATTTGTTTCGAATTACATGTTCCCGACTCAATGCGTATTTAAGCGTATTTAATAGATTTTAGCTTTAGGTATGCCCGTTATTGTCATTGCAACTGTCTCTGTCAGCAACATTCATGGTAAAGGCGTATGGAAGTTTAAAAATGACGTCTTAAATAATTTAAAATCTTTTGACATCAGCAGCAAATGCATAAACATGGTCATTTTTCAATATTGTCTGCAAGTATTTGACATAGAAAATATAGAAACATACTTAAATAAATTTGCAATTAATAAGCAATAAAATGTTATTTTTTTCAAAACATTTATAATGCAAATTCAGGGTAAATAGGGCTTATTCAAGTTTATCAAAAAACTTCAGCAAAGGTCAAAGGAGAAAAAAGAAATAAAAATGGAAATATTATCAATTGAACAGAATCTTTTAATGGATCAAATAAAGAACAGAAAAACAACTTTAAGAATAATTAAGATATGAATAAACAGATTTCAACCTGAAAAATGAAAAATAATAAGCCCAAATGTGGACGGATTTACCGCCAAAGGAAGCGTTTCATGATAAAACTTAGATAGATTGAAAAGCGTTATTAAATTCCGGTCTTACGATCACTTCTATGTGCGTTTCAACAAACTGTCGTAAGTGCGATTGGTAGCAGATCGATCAACAACACTTTTAAGATTTAAGAGAGATTTCGCTCTCAGAGGGAGTTCCGAAATATTAATTAAACCATTCTTAAGTAAAAAAAAACCGATCTTAATATTTATGATAAAACGCACCCAATGCCAACAATATTTTTGGGAAAATGGGCACCTTGTGGAAGCTAAGATCCTTTATCTAGGACTATAAAGTCTGGAATTGTTACATGTGTTCCATAGAAAAAAACTTAGAAATTTCTAGGGAATTTGAGACCATTTACTTTGCCAAAACAGTATATAAATAAGCCAGTACCAAAAACGAAAACAGGATTCACAAAGGATAAATAAATAGGAGAAATACATTAGTATATGATATCATATATAATACAGACATTAATCAAAAACATTGACTGTTAATGAGGATATGGTTTGGAAAGACTTTCGACTATTTATCTTTTGAATTTTGGAAACACTTTCATTTTTTATATTTTTGGTCCAGATTATATAAAATGGATACTATTTCTTGCATAATACTGAAGTCCAAGATCAGCCAAATGGGTTTTTATTTAAGGAAGAGAAGGAATGCAGACAGGGAGCTCCAGTTTTCACTGTAAATTAAAGGAAACAGTTATATAAGAAGAGGTATTTGTTTAGGAAAACAAAATATAACAATATGAAGCTGACACATTTATTGTTCTAATTTTTTTCATGAACTCTTTCACATAGCTTTAAACACTCGTTCCGGGTCAAAAATGAATTATGATTATACAAAATTTACCTGGCACCTTAATGCGGCACTAGATCAATAAAAATCAAAACGGAAATAAACATGGTGTGAATCACTCTTTTAATTGTTATGCATATCTTTTCATGTTCATTAAAATAAAAGAATACCACTTATGTAGAAGCGTATCAATAAATGAAAGTTAAAAAGCAACACTGGAACATAAGCATTGTAATACCTTGGAAAAACAGCCGTTGCAAAACCGATTATACTTCATTTTTACCACTTACAATGACAAGTCTTCCTTATCGATAGCGATAGCGAATGATTAAAGATACATAGGAAGGCCTCATAAGCATTCTTAATCCTAAGAAAAAGTTCTTCAAACGAGTGAATGATTAAAGGTATGTAGGAAGGAAATCCCAAAATTAAGCATAGACACGTAATAAAAGCTGACGGCTGTTTAAAGATGACACAATTACATTTGTACTATTATATATTAAGCAAATCGATTTAAGTTTGCATGATATGTCAGCTTGGTCAGCAATACTAAAATGGGTAGTGATAGTAAAAGGAACAGCTATTTTATTGCAGTAAAACAGTCCCGATTTATGCCGTGATATATCGATTATCTTATAAAGGTGGAACGTTTCTTTGTTTATAGAGGTAAAGTATTGATAGTGTTAGAGTTAAACTTAAATGACTCAAAAGTATATCTCCAAACTTGGAGAAAATGAGTCCTTTCAATGATACAACTATAAGCTAGAAAACATTTTGAATTATATGAAGCAGTATTGTTGTCTAGAAATGACTTTTTTGGGTAAAGTGTCTGACAAACATGTATGTTATGTTAATGCATAAATAAATATTGACAATAAACGGTTCAACAAACCAATATTGAAAAATGTTTAATTATTTCCATATCATTTACTTTATGTTGAAGTATTATACAAGAGATATGCGTCTTGTTAAATGTTTATTCAAATATAATTGAACATTTACCAGCTTACAAAAAGTTAAACATTATACAGGGAAAAAGATAAACATATCTTATAGTGTTTCTTACTCAAGGTTAAAGTATTTTAAGAATAAGGAAATCTGACAAAGTCCTAAGAACATTGCATGATATATCAAAATCTGAAAAGGTACAGGCCAAATGTATTCACATGCAAACCAAATATTATTGAAACAAAAACAAACACAAAAAACAACAACAAAACAAAGAAAACCCAACACTTTTACATTGGAACGGTCAACCGGCAAAAGGAATGGACTAGGATGCTTAAACAGGGTTTACAGAGATTCAATCTCAGACGTCCTGAGGAGTTTCTCTAATGTAAGCAATGAAAAGAAAACCGAAATAAAAATGGTCCAAGCGCTGGTGTTTTCTTAGATAAATTATGACGTCGTCAGTGACGTTATTGAAAAATAATGTCCATATGTTATCTAGAAGAGAGGGAAGTATCATTTCTATCAGAAGAACTAAACAAAATTGTAAATAGTAAATTGAATTGAATTTTTGAATCAAGGAAAAATGGCCAGGAAAGTGTAAATAGCTGTAGCATTCTGTTCATGTGTAGTTGGAATTAAGGAACCAAGGTCGTATGTCCATCAGAGGAAAATACACTCAAAATAATACTTGATCTAGATTTCATTAACCCTGTACATCCTTGGCTGAATTGTTTTGCAGAATCCATTTTAATTTGAAAATTTAAAAAGACATCTATAACATTTATACACAAAAGAATGAAAAGCCATGAAGTAAACGAAACAGGATTAATGCCATGAAATCGCAAAGTTTGGTTCAAACTGTTTTAATAATTTTCTTTTATAAAAATACAAATGATTCATAGTCTCTATGGTTCCACACTAGAATTCTTAACAGAATACTTTTTTGATTAGATTAAAAAAGGAAAAGACAATAACCCAGTATACCCTCTTAATAAGACAGAAAAAGAGACATCGTTACATCTTTTTTAGTGAATGAGCAAAGTTAAAGGCTCAGCTCCAACATATACAAGAAAATAAAAATAAAATTCAAAAAGATAATTTTACACTGTTAATTGTATCTCAGAAAAACAGTGTTCTGGTAAAAATGTGAATTTTTGAGTACTAGAACTATATTATCAGCTGTCAGCGACAAGAGCTAATCCAAGTGTAGCGGGAGACACTACATAACCAGCTGTAAGCGACATGAAGCTAATCCAAGTGTAGCGGGGGACGCTATATAACCAGTTGTAAGCGACAGGAAGCTAATCCAAGTGTAGCGGGAGACACTATATTACCAGCAGTAAGTTAAATGAGACTAATATAAGTGTAGCGGGAGACTCTGTGTTATCATCTGTAAGCGACATGAGCTAATCCAAGTGTAGCAAGAGACTCTGTGTTATCAGCTTTAAGCGACATGAGGCTACTTCAAGTGTAGCAAGAGACTGTGTTATCAGCTGTAAGCGACATGAGGCTAATCCAAGTGTAGCGGGAGACACTATATTATCAGCTGTAAGCCACATGTAGTCCATGAGCAAAACCCTGAAATTTCGCTTATCGGTACCACCTGGGGGAGTAAATGCCAGCATATATTTTGAAAGGTGGATGTCCATAGTTACAGAAAAACTTTGAAGCCAAGACGGGATCCACAGCTAAATGGTACAAAATCACCCTTGAAGTTTGGTCCGCACATAAAAAACGGTAATGATGATTTAAAGGCGTAGAACCGTGGCTAAAACCGTGAATAAAAATGCTGGCCGAATTTTTATAGGTTCCAGATAGTGTCATACATGAGGTATACTATCGTGGGAAGTGTCGAAATAAATTTACAAAGAAAATGGACTTGGAAGCTATCACAAAGCAGGCTAGTTCATCACAGCATGAACCCTGTGAGTCTCGAGATTCCCCGAGGCGAGGGTTATCGGTCACAGCATCATCTAGTTCGAGAGTTTTTGAACGTGAATGCATATTTTGTTTGAAGATCAGTAGATATATAAAGCACACAAATACAAGAGATCAACTGATACAGTGCATTGATACGACCTGTGTCGCTATATAAGTTTATTTATAAAATGGCACGTTTACTAAACGACGAACTGGTGTAACAGAAAGAACAAGCCAGCAACAAATTAGTACAATAATGTTTTATTTTTATAAACAATAAATCTATGGCGTAATAAAACAACAACAAATAAATGAGACAAAATGTCAGAAAGCAAAATAAATGTTAGCTTACAGTTTGTCCCTTTAGGAGGTGTCTCTTTAATGGTCCAATTAATAATCCAACGTCAAATAATCCTGGAGAGTTTTCGGTAGAATGTCCTCGTAGATAAGCACAGTTGAAATAATCCAAAGGTAGAACAAAACACGAATGTAAATGATATAATTCCAAATTCAACACTTCAATAATTATATCACTGTAGAATATATTAAGTCCACGTAAGTTCCAACACAGAAAGATCTAATATAGAAGCTGCAAGTATGTCCAAACTATATGTCCAAACTCTATGTCCAAACGTTAATCCAAACATTAAAGCAAAGGTCCTATCCACACTTCCCTTAAATCGGCAAAGAAGCCCTTATATATATACCTAAAGAATTTATAGAATATTAAAGAAACCTAGAACATTCTCGAAACCCAGTTTAAAATAAACAAATGAACTTTCTAGCACGATCCTTTTCTTTCTAGCAGTTACGCGAATGCTACGTCATCAAAACCACAACGGTAAACAACCCTTAACCTGACTAGCGTAACCTTAAACGCTGGTGTACTATTGTACATAACAGGTAAAAAATCACCGTTGAAGTTTGGTCCGCACATAGAAATCGGTAATGATGATTTAAAGGCGTAGAACCGTGGCTAAAATGAATAAAAATGCTGGCCGAATTTTTATAGGTTCGGCTTGTAGAATGAAGAAACACCTAGCATAAAAACAAACTTATAATTAGTACCAATGACTATTGAAAAAGTTTAGCAAATTGTTCTTTTTTATTATGTATTCAATACCGGAACATTCAGATTCAAGGAGCTGACACCACGAAACTGCACGATTTTTGGCCGCGATGGCACCTTTAATTTAGAATGTATGAAACAATATTGAAAATTAGGGGTGAGCTACTACGAGGAAACATGAGATTACGAGAAGAACTGAAATAGTTGACAGCTAACAAATCGCTGAAGGAGGGGATTATCCACAATGCATCCTGTCTGCTTAGACGTGATGTAAGGGGGCAACATGTCAAACTGCCATGGTCTCCCTTACCTGCTCTGTTAAATAATCCCTCTGCCTTTGTTCCAAATTCCTTGAATGATTTCTTAAAAGTTCTTTTCAGTGGAGTGTCCGGAAAATATACTTTATCAGGAGGGGTGCAAGTATTAATTGAATCTGTTGGACAAAATATTGTATATGGTGTCACCAGGGTAAAACCTTCAAAACATATACTACCCCAAGCTGGGGAGACACTCACTGAATTTTTTTAACTGATTCCGATATTGAATCGATATGCCCACTGTATTGTAATAATTTATTACCATATTAATTAGTTTTCAAGTAAATAATAAATGTGTTAGTAGTTTTCAGTTGAATAAAAATTGTAAGTTGAATATTAATTGTTTAGTTAAAGAATGTGCTAGTAGTTTTCGATTGAATAATAATTGGTTAGTTGAATAAGAATATATGACAAAGTCCTATGAGAATTGCAACATATACCAAACTCCGAAAAGGCACAGAACAAAGGTATTTCACATGCAAGCCAAGCGAAAAGTAGGAACAAATTTGTGATGAGTCATTTAGGGAATTGTTTTGTTAAAGAATGTGTTAGTAGTTTTCGATTGAATAATAATTGGTTAGTTGAATAAGAATTGTTTCGTTAAAGACATCTCGTCGTTTACATAAGCTGAGTGCATAAAGTGTATTTTGAGTAGGACGAAGAATGACATGATTAATAATCAAAACGAGGAAATATACTATGACGCACTGCAAAACTAAGGCAAAAAACAGTAATGACGCAAGACATGACCTGATTCAGACCATGATTGATTCATACGTCAAAATATAGGAAGAAATCATGGGACACAACGCTAGTCAAAAGACGATTCACGATTCATAATTAGTTAAATTTGAAGTAAAATTGTATTCAGAAGAAGTTGTCGTTTTCTACTGGAGCCCCGTTACGCCACAGCCACGGTATATCATACACTCAGCTAGAAGAACTGGATATTGCATCTTGGTCTGAAAGATTTAGAGGCTCAGGGTACTTAAAGTGCTGCATTACCAGATGACTTTATCCCTAACATTATGACGACACTGGCATGGGATAATATCGACAGGCTTGAAGAAACGCTCAGTGGTGGAGGCACCTCCAACAGAGTGGATGGAATTGTCGTTTAACCCATGTCATATGGACCATATCACATGCCAAAAGATGAGCCTGGCATTTATGTAACAGAAAAAGAGTCGGATCGGAAGCAAAGGGCACTCAGTTTCCAGTAACTACTTTTGCCTATCTACATAGCAGGTGAGCGTGTTGGGCCATCAGCACGAGGTTACATTGAGGTAAATGATGTTGAAATGAAATGTTAAGTGTATAAGAAGACTTTGGTACGGATGCTTGCACGGTTGCACAATGCAGCAAATCAGTTTGTAAGCAGCTGGAAGGCTTTAGCATCACTGTCAGAGATGCTGTAGACGTTACGGCAAATGTCGTTGGTTATTTGCCACGCAACTGTCCACAGGGCATGGGGTATTACCTCAGTCTCAGAGGATCAGGCGCTCTTTATCACTTTAGAGTATTCTCTTTGTATTTGACCAAGCACTTTACGCAAAGACAACAGGAATCATTTGAAAACACAGTGACATTTTTTTCAGATGCTGTTCCCAGAATGCGTGTCCCAGAATATATGCACCCTATTGAGTATCACAGAAAAGCGTTTCCAAGATGCCGGGTTGAAAGATTTGTGTATTGAGTCATATTTAGTCAGCTGGAGGCAATGTAAATGGAGTACTTGATGGTCACAAATACAACTGTGCTGTTCGATTTCATAAACTGGTCTATAAAGCTTTAATCCGAATAGATCTTGTGGACACCATGTAGCACATGTTGCCTTGTTCAAATGATGGTGGCTGGTTTCTCCATTCTGCAAGCAATTTATGACATGATACCATGGTGCTTTACGTATGATAAACTGAAGTATGCATTGTACCTATCACATCAATATGCTGAAATGGCTCATCTGAAAACAGACAATCCTGAAGTTCATGCTTTTTTTTAGAATGGCGATTTCTCCGTTCAGCTTGGCTTTACAAACCCATTTGGTCGGATTCTTGTTGACCAAACAATTGAGGAAAGAGTAAATAAGGATACCCAAACTGCAGGTGGTAAATATGGATTCAGGAGCAATAAGTAGACATTATCTCACTGCCGTTCATTTTTGCGTTTGCTCAGGGGTGAAGTTGGAACTAGCAAATCTTTAGCTCTTCCGCATCCATATTTGAGCAGATCTAGGATCACCAAAAGATAAACGAGATGTTACTTCATTGATGAGATGATGGAAAACAACTATGTTAATCCGTTTACCAATTAGAGCTAAGAACTCCTCAACATTGCCACTTGGCTTGCTTCTGGACAATAAAACACAGGACCTGATAAAAGCCAGAGATATAGGTGAACAAGCCTACAAGCAATTCAGATACTTGAAACTGACCCTCAGTGAAAAAAGGCCCATGTTCCATTTAAAAAAGAAAATTGACCACATTCACAAATATGACGGTTAAGAAGACATACCTAGCTACTGGACGACAGACCACTTTATAAACAGATCGATCTTGATTGCACAAACCAGAGACTTAGACGTGAAAGACGTGTTGATACATCGTTTGGGACCGATTCCATGGGTTCTTGCCACCCTGGAAGGCACATTGAGAAAGACAATGGAATCTTCACTCTCAAAGAATCAGAAGAAGGATTTAGCAACTGTAGAATCAATTCAAGAAAGCTCTGCTTGCATCATTGATTGAATGACCTTGGTTCAGAGACTAGATGCAAACAACATGATGTTTGCTGATGTATCCAACACAATCCTGAAAATGGTATTGAGAGAGGGTGTAAATGTATCCACATTGTGTTTAAGGGCTAACACGAGCAATTAATCAAAGATCCAGAGGGAGTTAATCGAGGTTCAATAAGTGGAACAAAATGCCAAGCAATTGCTCCAGGGCATAAGATTAAACAATGGAGAAAGTTCCTCTGTTCGCTAGAAAACAAAACAAAATATATATTCAGTTTCTTTCAAATGACCGCAGCACCACTGAAGAACAGCAGAAATTAACAAATAAGACTTTGTTCGTTACCATATTTGAATTAAGAAAGAAACTGTCAGTGGAATCCTGTCAATGAGGTTGACTGCCTGAAGTCTGCATAGGAGGAAGCTGATACTCGACTGGTGTTGCATGCTGCATGCTGCAGTAGTAATTTTATCGGAGGACACGGATGTATTTGTCCTATGTGTTGCTTTCAGGTCACGGATATCGTGCCCAATATATATATATATATATATATATATATATATATATATATATATATATATATATATATATATATATATATATATATATATATATACCACGACAAACACTCGCATCCAGTACACTGATATCCGTAAGGTGGCAGACATACTCGGACCTGACAAATGTAAAGCCCTCCTTGGTCTACACGCATTTACAGGTTGTAACACGCGAGTGCTTTTGCTGGTAAAGGGAAAACAGCTGAACTGAAATTACTTGACAAAGACATGCAACTTAAAACTTTGAAGAGCCCTAAGATCAGAATGGGATAGTTCAGGTCAATAGGTCGGAATAGGAATTTACTTACCAGCTGAACAGTACGCGTACTAAGATTGAGAAGGTCAATGATATGATATCCAACCTGTTTTGTGCTGGAAAAAGGCGAAGCTGAATCTTGGCAGCTTCCACCATGCACATCATCCTTGATAACTCAGTGTCAGAGGTCAAATTATCAGTGTGCAGTTTGGAGGAGGAGCCTGGAGGAGCCTGGAGGAGCCATTTCCCTGTTGGACATGGGTGGTGTCTTCATAAACTGATTGTTGACTGGAGTACAGCAGCACTCGCTCCTGAAGTTGTCATCGAACCTTTTTCCTGCTATTTTGCTCGAGGGAGTGTAAGGAGAAAACATTCACTTGCATCCAAAACAAATTGAAATACACTTATATATGCAAGTTAGCAACCTGTTTCAAACCAAAGGGATGATGACAAAGAAAATGAAGTGTATGCGGAGAATGATGAAGATGGGGAGGATGAGGATGAAGATAATGAACAGTAGAGAAATGAGCAAATTAGCAATCACAAACAATTCAATTCCAAGGGCATTGTCCATTTAATTTAAGTGCTCTGCAGTTGTAGGATGCCCGATTTTCAATACAAGTGCCCATATATAACTATGCAAACAATCACATTTGTTCTTTCTGACTTCCTTTGGATAGTTGGAAATTTGTTGTATGACAAAAGAATTCTGTATTTTTTCAGATTTGTGACGTTTGACCTCCGTTGACCAAGAAATCAAACTAATTTGCACAGCATTCTTTCAGTGAAATACACCTCATTTTAATGGAAATAATATTTGTATGATATCAGTGATGATTTCTGTCATCCGTAACGGACTCCAGGCAGTAACCCATTTAAAAATGTCTTATAGAGCCCTAACTTATTAATCAATTCGCATAACATTCATTTTAATCAAAAGAGCTCTTTAAAAGATGATGAGTGGTAGTTTGTTTCATTATGCCATTAAGTTCTTAAGATGTTGGATTTTTATTTCGCTCACCTAATAAAAGTTGATTTCGCCTCTTTTTTCTGTTAAGGATCAAAAGAGTTTTCAACCATGCCTTATATAACCATGATATTCATTCCGTTTGACAATTTTCTTCTGAAGTAGGTCTTACGTTGCGTAATAAGTCAAGTTACATAAAAGAATTCTAGTTATTGCATGGTATCTGTGATGTTTTCTATGATCGGTACCCAGATTTAAGGCAAACTTTTGACCTCTGCTATCCCTGGATCACCGGAATTGCATTAAATCAATTTTAATGGATAGAGGCATTTATAGACAAGAAAACGAGTGATCATATTGTCAGTTACTCCATATGGTTCTAAAGTTACAGTATTTGTTATTTCCCTTACCCACTAATATTGTTCTCCTTTTTTATGTGCAGGCCTTACTTCGAGGCTGCTTTTCCACCATTTAGCTGTGGATCCCGTCTTGGCTTCAAAGCTTTTCTGTAACCATGGACATATACCTTACATAAAAATAGGGTGTCCTTTACTTCCCCAGGTGGTACCAATATCAGATCTGGCTCATGGACTATAGTTGATATTCCTGCTCTCTGATATTCGTATTCAGCATTGTTCATTCATAAATCTGCATTGCATTTATAGTTTAATTAGCAATATAATAAACTTCCAGTTTAAACATATAATTATGTCAACATTGGTAGAATGCCTGGACTGACGCGTTTACTCTCCTTGGACACACATGTTTGTTCTGTACTTGCTCTACTTCCTCCCAGGCATGAATAACTGACCGCGAGTAGTCTAGGTATGCAGGATCAATTCTTAAATCCAGCCTTCTCAAAACTGTTATTTACATAGCCAAATCAAAGCGCCACAGGCGCTGTAGTGTTCAGTGCTTTAAAACTAACTTAAAATGGTAAGACAGTAGCCATTGTAGTAATTGCTCTAACGACATTATATTCAGACTAAATGTATTTCCGGGGGATAATCCTAATGGTGGTTTTATTATGAAACTCTTGTAATTGGACTGTTCATAACAACAATACTAGCGGGAATAATTATGACAATTCTGTTATTGAAAAAAATGACATATAATGCTCAAAATGGCAAATAAAACTTATGAACAGTAAATAATGTGAATTGTATTCTTTCTCTATATGCGGCTATGGTGGTTTTAACATTATACAAAACTGTTAGGCTACAAGTCGTGTATGAATGTGAACACATTTTGTAGTTTTAACATCAAACTCTGTCCATATTAATATCTGAAATGGTTTATAAGGATGACAAACATTTCTTTTTCAAAATTAGATAGGTAACGGTTTTAAGAATTATTTGCAGTATTACAAAACAATTTGACATATTTTAGAAAAGGGAATGATTCTAGTAATTAGACAGTAGTCTTTAAAGGGTGGCCTGTTAGTTACATATCTAAATGCAAAATCGGGAATGCAATTACTAAAGTGGGAATTTAAAGTAGTAAATGTGTTGCACAAACTGTAGGTTAATCAAAGGCGTACAAAGAAAGCTCACAAAGATTGCTAATAGGCTCACCATAATAATAAAGACTTGTATCAATCTAGAACAATGTATAATGCATAAACGTTAAGTCATATACAGCAAAAACCTTTGTTTAGGTCTTCTTATATACAGCAACTTATTACATACACGAGGCTTTTACTTTAAGCGGGAAAATGTAGCTGATTTTTGTAAAAAAAAGTTACAGGATATGCAGAAAGGAAAAATGAAAACAAAGCATTATCTTCATTGAATTACTAAACGACTGCGTCTTACCTAATATTCGTCAAAAAATCTGTATGGGACTAAAAGTGCATACCTAATGTCAGTCAGACGCTTAAAAGTAACAAATTCATGTTTCTTGTTATTTACATGGAATGACTTAGGCTGCGAGTACCATCTACACATATTTTAAGCGCATTGTTTGATTTGCATATGTGAGAGAACAATATAGTCGTATTGGCGAATTCCCGCTAATTATTGGCCGAGGAAGGCACCAGACTCATGTCTGGATAGAACCACCGGCGCACCGCAGGTTAGTTGGTAAACCTTCCCACAGGTTCTTGTCGCGACTGGCACTCGATACCACATGGTGAGGGGCTGAGGAGTTTCAAGTCAGCGACTCTAGTAGTTGTGTCGGCGCAATGTAACAAAAACAACAACAACAACACAAATCATAAACTAAGCCTTATTTAAGGTATTATACAGTTACATTAATGTGATATATAGATATGAAACATTAATGGATTTTGAAATATTAATGTTTATGTTTTGTCATAATTAATGCAGTCTTGCCTTGCATACCAATAGGTGCAGTCATGTATTATAAAATGAAAATCAACAATTGATATTAGTAAGGTTTTAATTGTGATTTTTGTTATAGTCCTTACGTGTATTACTTTTAGCTTAAGTGGTTGTTGTTTTAGAAACAAAAGAAACCTAACACTATAATAGACATATAACAATATGATCATTTTACTGCTGAAATTGCATAAACATAACCGTTAAAAAAATATTATCTAGCTTCAAAACTGTGACGTCACCCGATAGACATTTCCAAAACCGATTATAAATTATGAATACAAGAAAGGTCGTTGATGCTAAGCATCAAAGGCGAAGCGAAAAGTGGAAGGGGTAAAAAGATTAAAGTAATAAGTGAGCAACTAATAACGACATTTGAAACGTCGTGGTTTTTAGTTTAAAGTTCTTAGTATACTTTATTTCCCGAGAAAAAAGCATGTATAACTTATATTCATGAGGCCATAGAATTATTTGAAACAAAATAAAACGCAAAAACTGACTCCATTTAATAGGTTTTCATATGTAACATAAATTATGTAGAAAAAAAGTTGCACATTTATTATAATTAATTATAAAACTTAAGTGTACAAGCAGAAAGTGCACATGTGGAGCAGCTTGACATTACACAAATTAAGTATTGTTCAGATAGTTTTTTCTTGAACGTAGTTTGTTGTTTCCTTTCTCAGTATCTTATTGTTTATTTTCAAAGTTACTTTGAAAGTTACAGACACACACACAAAAAAAACAACAAATATCAAAATAAATAACTAAAAAAAAACGCCGTTTAACGAATTCGGAATCGTATTTTATCAGGTTAGAAAGTCCGTAAACATATTTTTCCATGTGCAAATTTCAGTGAGCATTCCATATATAGGCGTCGCGCCCCTGCGCGTTGCCAATGAGACTAGCCGTTTACGCAATAATCGGTCGTTCTCGGCGACCCAATGAAGCCTTGTTATTTAAAATAGATTCAGCTGCTAGTGAAATGAAATTCTAGGGCCCGATTAAAATCGAGATAATCACTGTAAATACCAATATAATTATAGAACTCAATCGTAACCAATCATCATTTACTTTTAATTTTAGTTTAAGTTCAATCAACTATCAACAACCCGTAGCATCATTAGCGCACACACAACCAAAAAAGGAACTAATTACGCTCTGATTAAAAGCCCAGTTCCTTAATCGGAAGAAGAAGAAGAAGTTTGTATACATCTGCAAGTAGTTCCATTCACTTAATGAATGGTTTTTTTATTTATTAAAAAGAGCTGCATCATGATGCGGAGAACCAGCAGAAATAAACATGGTCACATTAACTGACGTCACATAATCGTGTGTTGGTCCAAAGTAAAATGCATCTTTTAAAAGTTGATCGTTAAATATAGGATTATATTTTTGCGTATCGTCTCTGAGCTGAACCATGTTCGGTCGGCCATAAGAAAGCATAGGAATTTAATAAATGGTTTTATTTATTAATTTAAAGGAGATGCATTTTTTTACCGTTATATAGGGTGCGGAGAACCTGCAGAAAATGAGTTTGGTCACGTTTATTGACGCCATGTATCATGTGTTGGTCAAAGGTTGAGCGTTAAATGTAGGACTATATCTTTGCGTAGGGACTCTGAGCTGACCCGTGTTCGGTCGGGCATAAGGACGCTTACGGCTAGCGCGCTGGACACAAAAATCAAAGTAAAACTTGAGAAGTGTACATCGATTATGTATTGTATAATACAGTTATTTTCAAAATTTGAATTTAAACGACATGTATTACACTATAACGCCATTAAGACCATCATCATAAGGGCGCCAAGTTACGTTTGAACCGAAGCCTTGCAAGCTTGGGGAGTACACGATAATTGAACAAATAGACATATGCAGTATCAAATATTGGCCAAGGGAAATAAGACTAGGGGAATCCTTTATGACAAAACGGGAAACATATCTTAGAAAAGGCAAATGGAATAAACGGATTAACAAACCCTACACTCAAAGAATACTACGTCTAACAGAGGAATTAGAACTGAAATCAGACCAATTATCACTGGTTAATGTTACGTCATTGTGTGGTAGGCCAACATGCTGTTTAAAACCATAGGATTTTTACATCAAAACCGTTTCGAAAAGTTGTATATATTTGTACAAGCATTCAATAACTAAGCTATTTTAAAAGAGGGAGAGAAAATAATTACATTTCAGTTAGAACTATATATCTATTGCTGATTTGTTAAGTACAAGGTTACAAATAACACAATTGATCATTTAAACACGTTTAAATCATTTTAAGTGGTAGTGTTAAGGACACTTTGTGAATCCTCCCGTCCTCGCTTCTTACTTCCTTTGGTACAGTTTCAGGGGAAGCCGGTTCGGGCAGTACCAATACACAAGCCAGCTTTTGACCTAGCTATTTAAAGGTGCAGTCGGTCATGCGTTCAACCAATGTAGCGAAAAGCGGCAGGAGATGGTAAGTTAAAAAACCCAATCGATATCACGAAAAGGATCATTGGTAATACTTAGACTTGTGTGTCACTACACGCAGTAAGAATGCCGAAGCTACTGAAACGGCAATTAAAGAAATTTGTCGTTGTTATAGGCGCATGGATTGTGCTCATTTACTGCCTTCTTATGGCAGGTAAGGAATGTTATTATTTTAAAACATTATATTTAATGGGTCTGCAATTATTTTACTTTTTGTAAAAATATATATATTTATTTATTAATGCAAGATACTTAGTCTTACTTGTGTTGTATTATAACTTAATTTAATATTGAGATCTACCTCCTCAAAATCTTACTTTAACAAGCTAGCACTTGTCGATAAAATACGTACCGATAAAGTAGGCCTACAGTCTTATTGAGATTAAACAGTACGCCATGTCGTGTTATTTTAGTATATCTTTGCAATTTTGTCCGCCAACATTTAATTAAACAAGTATTGTTGCAAGTATTTGGGTTCATTTGGGATATACGGATTCTTTAAGCCGTCTACCCTTGATAAAACATAGAAGAAAGACAAACTTGTCGTATTACAATGCTAAAACATCATCGTTTTGTAAACGACATTTCAGCATTACGTACCCGGTCGTTCATGATATAACCTTAATTGTCATTCACACTTGTTTCGTGATTCTGCGGAATTAACTAAAACAAAGGTTGTGTTCGTTTAAAACCAATATGTGATAATGATACCTCCGCATCTCGATTATGCAAGCTCAGTACTTACAAACTAAATGCTTTATTAGTTTAAGTTCAATATTATTAAATTAACATTATAATTAATCCGTTTTTAATTTATATACACTTTATTTTAAATCACACACACACACACACACACACACACACACACACACACACACACACACACACACACACACACACACACACACACACACACACACACACACACACACACACACACACACACACACACACACACACACACAACACACACACACACACACACACACACACACACACACACACACACACACACACACACACCACACACACACACACACACACACACACACACACACACACACACACACACACACACACACACACACACACACACACACACACACACACACACACACACACACACACACACACACACACACACACACACACACAAACTTCAAGTCCCATAATCGAGGACGAAAGTTTACGACATATTTAAATAATAATTTTTTTTCCTTAAATACATTTCTCCTAGTAGATTGTAAAGCTTCTTCATTGGGTGGGGAAGTTATTTTTCAATTGATATGCAAATACATGTCCATGTACAATAATATAAATTTTGATTCTGTTTTTAAGTACATGTATCTGTATTTGCAAATGACAATCTGACCGTGCACAAAACATGTCATTGTCACGTGCTAGGAAAACAGAGACAATACGTATGAACATGCCTATATGGGTGTTTAGGCCCGACAGAATACAAAAGCTTCATCCAGCTAGATGACTAAGAAGAGTGTGCATTTGTTAAAACTGATAACACAATTGGCCTATTCACAGTTCGTGTATTTTACATTGTGCAATGCAATTGTTAAGGTTTTGTATCTTAGATAACTTGCTTAAAGTATGTACTCAATAGAAATGGTACTGTACTTATCACTAATAACAGTATTTTACTTAAGGCTTCACCTGTGACTTGTATCATAAGGTTTTAATTAGTTACTGTTATTTCTTTACTAGTCATTGTGCCTTTGATTTCGTTTTTCGCCCTAAGACATTTACTCGGCGAGTTATTAATAACAGTAATAGCAAAGTTTACACATTCGAGTAAAAGTTACTGATACTGTTTCATTTTCAAGATATCAAAGTCAATAGGCATCTCTCTCTACATAATTAATTAATTAATGGAACATTTTTATTTAATTAAAATAAAAGTTAATTAGTATTTTTTGATATTTTTATTTTTAACAATAAACAATATATCTACAAATCACAATTAATTTTTTTATTGCTGTTACTTTTCTCTAAATTCCAACTTGCTTACATTGATATTCTTAGCATATTGATACTTTATATAACATGCTTATTATATGTATATGTGAATTACTGTAATTATGTGTCTGTACATATTGTTATACCATTATTGTGTCACGTCCCTCCGTCCGCTCATCCATCCATCCATCCATCCATCCATCCACATCCATCCATCCATCCATCCATCCATCTATCCATCCATCCATCCATCCATCCATCCATCCATCTATCTGTATTTGCCGTTATGGCGTTATCGCGGTTGCATTATTTAGAAAAGCAACAACAACAAAACAACATTAATGCTTTTAACGTTCACAGAAATGCCTTCATTGTTTCTTATATAATTTGTTCACATATTATTATGACTAAATTAAAGCGACCTGGTCACATTTCTGCGTCGCGGTACATGACAAATAAAAACCCCACGAACCGTACGTCGTTAAGATAAGGTCAGACAAGCTAAGAAAGAAATGTTATATTGTAATAACATGTATATGCCTCTATGACATGTCGCCTCAGGTAAGATATACAACCGTGCGAACAACAGTTGTTAATTTGTGTGTACGTATGGTGTAACTAAATCAGAAAACCGGCATAATAGTGACAAATGCACGTTACATCTGATTCTTTTCAACATTCGCCGAATTTACAAAACTAGGCAGATAAAAGTTATTAGTTCTCATCGGCTTGTGACTAATTTACATACAATGTGTGACGTATTTTGTTAAAGCCGCATACGATCATTTTGGCGCTTCACTAGCATAAATATTTTGTAGCAAATTGCTTAAGCCATCATTTGCAATA
Source organism: Sinonovacula constricta (assembly GCA_007844125.1). Lineage (NCBI taxonomy): Eukaryota > Metazoa > Mollusca > Bivalvia > Cardiida > Solecurtidae > Sinonovacula > Sinonovacula constricta. The sequence goes on from CM017562.1 coordinate 52,904,849, forward strand.
TTTTGGCTGATGACATCACCTACGGTGTCACTTCTGATGCCATAATAATGATGGCGGTCTAGCGAAAAGTGAGTTTCCGATTCGGAGCGTGTTAGAGTCACAGAAAACACAAAAAGGTCTGTTGTTAAGAGGCTCTGGTATAACGCCCTGTCTCATATCTGAATAATATAATACCGTATTAGGACTTATAGACATAAGACCGCTCGACGTTTTCTATGTTAGAAATAAGTTCTCACAAGCGAGTTTTGATAGTGGTATAGGCCCATAGTTAAAGGAGGGTTCGTCACTTGAGCACATCAGATTGCCTTACAACTGGGTGCAATCCTTGTTTCGACTGCTGGTATCTTCTTTGCAAAGCCATGTGATTGGTTTATACCTACGAGAACATTCTTGGCATATGAACACCCATTGCTTATATCATTGTGCCTTGCATAGTCGTGTTCGAGAGACGGGAGGCGGACTAATATTTCAATTGTGCGTCACAATACCTTGCTCAAGCAGGCAGTTAGTGGTCAGCGTGACGTAGTAAGAGGTCATTTCGTTACCTGTACCATGCCTCTTCCTACTTATAGCCCAGACTAGGATTGAGATGACTGATCTGGGACAAAAGTAACCTATTATATTCGTACTTATCCGGTATAAAGTTAACATATTGGGTCTCGATACCTGTGATTTATGTAACTCTGTCTTATCACGTACTACTATTGACAACAGTTAGTAATAATATGTATTCTAAAGCATTTCGTTGACCAATTGGGATGTTTAAAATCCGATTTTGAATATTGTTTCATTTAGACAAAAGTAATAATATGTTTTATGAATACATGTACATGCATCTACCCTTAATTGTAGTAAGTAAGTGTGGAACAATTTGTAGCTGGTTACAAACGCATACGCTTTTTCTAAAGACACGGGCGGGGTAATAATGCTAAACTGAATAGCACTGTCGATGTTTCTGTTCAATATTAAACTTCCCTCCTCCTCACTTTTCCATCTAACATTTACCTCTGTTATCGTATCTCACCGTATTATTCTGTACCTGGTTTTCGTGACGTAGTTTAATTTGAATTACCAATAATTTCCCTACCCGAATTTTCTTTCTTTCGCTATCCGGACGTTAAATATTGGTAATTCATTATTATATTATATTGTGTGAATCTATGACAAATTGCTGTCTCAGATCATTATTGTTGTGACTCAAAATGCAAAATATTGTTTTGTAGGAGTAGCTGAGTCAGGACAAATGCATAAAAAAACATACATGCTTTAGATCATACATGTATCATTCACAGCTATTTATGTAATTTGTGCTCTTGCTCTCCAAAGCGACCAATAACTGTGTTTTCGGAATAGGTGGTTTAGATAGGAGAGAATATGATATAAGAAACATTTTATATTTTACATGCCGCATATGTATGTATATGTGTGTATATATATGTGTGTGTATGTGTATGTATGTATGTATGTGTGTGTGTGTGTGTGTGTGTGTATGTGTGTGCGTGTATGTGAATATGTATGTATATATATATGTGTGTGTTGTTGTTTTTTTCGCTCTCACAAGCAACCTATAATATGTTTTGTATGGGTGGCTTGAATGTGTGAGCTAATAATATTACTATACGGCTTTTCAATTAACAAGTGTGTAATTCTAATCATGATCACTATGATCACCATGATATTATTTTTGAGATATTAAGTCACTTTAATTATTAATCATGATGGCAATTATTCTTTAAATTAACACTTACTTATCCATTCTCTCAATGAATAATTTATTATTAATATGTACATACCTTTTGTGTTACATCATAAATAAGTAGACCGAAGAAGTTAAACTACACTTATTCCCTTTCTTGTGTATGTGTGAGATATCCACGTCTAAAACATGAGTCACTTGCAAAACAAATTTCATCCAACAAAATATGTTTCAAAGGCTAGACCAATAAGCATTGCAATGTTGTCATTGCATAGAAGTATATGACAATAAATGACATGCTCGATACCTCACCTCTGAATTTGTTTAAAACGTCTTGTTGCTGTTTTATTCCATCTAAAAGCACATGTTTTTATTCGACATAAATTTCACTTGTTCTGTACATTAGGGGTGATCCCTGTAATTTTTAAACCTTTGTATAAGTATATGCTGTCATGTCAGTACACAAAATTATAATTATGATTAACGATAGATTATAGAGACTATTGTATTTAAATATTAAAAATTGGAAAGAAAGAGTTCGTATAGTTGCATTTTCTTCTACATACCTATGACATAGTTTGCTAATTTAGTTTTACATTGGTATATTTGTTAGTTATTTCGTTTATTATGGTTAAAACATCTCCAGGCTATTGGATTACTTGTAAAATATCGATAATTTGAACACAACAAATGGTATTATTATGTTCCCTTTTGCCCCACCTTTCTGTAGCTCAGTTTTTGCAGAACAACTTTCTGTTTAGCTTGTTTTATTATTAGCAACAAAAATGATAAAAAATTATAGATACATTTGCAAAAATAAGTTGTGTTAATAATTTAGATCAATAAATCCTTCACTTTTTTCTTTTCTTACCCTTTTCCACATTATTAAAAAAATGCATATTCACTAATTCCTAATATATTGTGTGTCTATATTTTTCCTATGTGTCTTAAGCCTCTATTGTTATTTCGATGTAAACTTCATACATGCACTTACTTTGTATTTAAATGACATATTATGCATTGTATATATCTGTACATACATGCAAGCGCAATTTTTCATTTGTAAATTGTAAACTGTTGCCACATGGGCCTAATGGCCTTCTGGATTTGAAATAAACTGTCAATCTATCTATATAATACATCATTGGTACGCCTTATACTATAGCAAAATAAGTGGAGAGCTTTCGGTTTTTGCAGCCTGTTAAATTTGAAAAGGTCTTTCAATTGTTTAAGATACACCAAACATTAAATTTCACACTTCTCTTTCTGTTGTCAGCGATTGTTCACATTGTGATTAAACAAAATAGTCGTACACACACATTCATGTATTTGGTGTCAAACAGGGATATGGTATTTAACCATTATAAACGTGGACCTATTTAATTTTGTGTCTCTTAAGTTAATATTAGTAATGGTTGTCGATGAACATATGTATTCGGCTGACATGATTTTTTTCTTAAAAAAATCTTAATTTGAAACAATGTGAATTTTACAGAAGAACCGGCGACACACAGTAATGTATATATTTCCTTCTAAAATAAGGACACACACACGCTTATTCTTACAAAGCAATTAGGCACTTGGCTGTACGAGAGAAGTTTGCGTTTATTTTTTATACTGGATCACACTGGCAGCAGTATGATACGTAATTTTAAAGAAACATATTATTTTAAGCAAATATATATTTACTTAAAATAGTCGGTTTCTTTAAAATCACTTTAAACGATTTAATTTGATTCTTGCCAGACATTCCCCAACCGAAACGGGGTCACACACAAGTCTTATTTAGCAATCGAGGACTTTTCAATTCTCAAAAATGGGGACGTCTTTATTATTTATCATTGTTATTTTCAGGATTTCAGTGAAAAAGGGTGTAGTGTTAAATAATCGGGTTCTCTAGTCTTATGATATTGTATTTGGTCTTAAAGGTCGTATAAATTACCGACATATAGTTTTTAGGCCGTATAAATTACCGAATGGAGATACTAGGCCTATAAAATTGCACACATGGAGTTTAGTTACCAATATTTAGTTCTTTGGTATCAATGTTGTGTTATAAGGACGTATAAATTACCGTCACGGAGTAATTAAGTCAGATTCATTGCCGACATTGAGTGATATGGACATATAATTTACTGAAATAGTGTTATTAGGCCTATAAACTACCTACAGTGAGATATAAGGTCGTACAAGTAACCGTTATGAATTACCGACTAGCGGCTTTAGATAACCGATATGGAGTTATTTGGGCGTATATATTGCCGAAATTATTTTTTTGGGTTGTAAAAATACCGAAATTGAGTTTTTATGACGTATTAATTACCAAGATTAAGTTATATGCCGTTTTATTGAGTTATTAGTCTCCATTTATTCTCAACTTAGATTTTTATGTCGAAAAGAAATAAATACATGCAGACATGGCCGTATAAATAGCTGAAATTAAGTTTAGTGTATATATGAACTATAAACTTTATGTCTGTATGGTAAGTGGGCAAAAAGAAAATGCAATTAATGAACATGTGCAATGCCTATGTAAAGTCTACATGCATTTTATATGCTTTATATTTATACAGGGCCACAAAGCGGCGACAGAAGATATATTTTGTTTAGCTTAAAATAGACCGTTACCTTTGCATAATTTTAAATTATGTCATTTTTACAAAAGAATTCTGGTCATAGATTCCCGTTTATTTTTTCCCATCCAAAACGGGACCATACACAAAAAATCGTCGGCAATAATCGGGGACTTAGGTTGGAATCCCAACAAAAGTTGACGTTCCAATAATTTGCTTTTTTGGATTACAATAACTATTTAAAACGAACATGCATTGTATAATATGTATGTCACTTGCGTAACCTAGAGGAAAATTACCAACAAATAGTGCAGAACTGTTGTTGTACAAATGTCGGAAACCAACGTCAAACTTAGTTATTTTGATGCTGGATGTCATATCGAATATCATGCCAGCACGACTTACAAACTTAGTCCTTTTAAATATAGTGCTGGATATCGTACTGAACTTCATGCATCTATGCTGCTAACTCAACGATAGCTTACTTTCCTAATATGCACTCTTATTGAAAGACAATACTTTTATCTTTGTTGATAGGGAGATGTACTAGTCGCTATTTTCTATTCTATGATATTCTTTTTGTAGACACTGACATTTGTTAAGTCACTGAACTTACTGAAAAAAATCAAGAGACAATTTGTGACTTAATTATTACTTTTTATATCGATTCGACTTATTCAACTTGAACTAATTGTCTGTTTGATTTGTCTGATTTCTCAAAACTCTACAATCTCCTTTCTCTAAATCATGACGTTTTGCTTAAAGACACGGCGACAAACATTTCGTCTGCATAACACATTCATTTCTTTCATAAATAAATGGCGTTAATCAAATTTTACATAAATGGTTGTAAAGATTTAATACTTATACGTCTACAACATTATATTTTACTTAAAATCTTATTATATATTGGCACTGAAACCCTCCCAAAAATCATGACGTACCATCTACAAACACAACATTGTCCGGTCGAGTATGCCTCCGAATCCCACCTCACTAACTGTTGTGTGTATACAACATACGTCACTATCCGGTTAGTTTTGCGTAAACATTTCTTAATAAGTCAAGTTGAAGTCAAAGGTTTGTAAACCGATTCTAGCACCCAGGTCTGCCATCTGACATCTGCGTCATAAACAGCAACATCTGAAATTGCTTTAAAAATCTGCCTCACATAAGCGGCAATTACTTTTGCTAAAGTTCATATTCAATTAAGTACACGTTTATTGTTCAAACAAGTTTAAAAGAAGAATAAATCTTCTGCATGAACGAAAACTACAGACATTGAAATAATCTCCATATTGATAAAGTGTGAGTGATTTAAATGTGCTCTTAAAAAGACGATAAAAAGCAACCAGTGGACAAAGACATGTTGAAAATGCTTTTTATTGTAAGGTTGTATCTTGATAGTGTAAGTCAGAGGCGAGTTTATATTTTGGCATCTAGACAAATTATGTATATACAGTCAACTCTCGTTATCTCAAAATCGGTTATCTCAAATTTCCGGTTATGTCAAACTGTTTTCTACGGTCCCGTTTTTCCCTATATTTTCTATATATTTCGACTCCGCTTAATTCAAAATCGGATATGTCAAATTATCGGATATCTCAAGCTAAATTCTTTGTCCCCACACGTATAAAACTGTTGAAATCAGTTGGTCTATCTCAAACTTCAAATTGCTATAAGATGCAAATCGGCAACAATAGTGATTTTCACAGCTACCGTGAAACTCGCGAAGATTTGGGCGCGAGTTTTATCGCCAATTATCGGCAATCAGGTTTTCACATAATTTAGAGAAGAGGTTAATCGATTATTATTTAATTAGCTGATTTAATGAACAACAATTTCGTTAATCTATTAACGCTGATTAAAGTGTTTCAGTTTGTACTTGTTGTTGTAAAAGTTTTTGAGAACTTGCAGGTATCAGCTTTAGGTATACAAAATTAGGCCATGCACTTACGACGACGCAACAACCTACAATAAAAAGAAGAATATTAAATTAAATTGTAAAAAATCTGATAACACTTTAAACATGCAAAACCACACAAACTTGCAGAAACTTAGTTTACAGTGGCAGATATAACAAGGAATTTCAGTCATTACCAGTCATCGTGTAGCAGGTAAGATTTTTAAGATTTACACAAACTATCCTTAAATTCGGATAACTCAAACTTCGGATATCTCAAACTATTTTCTACGGTCCCTTGAAATTTGAGATAACGAGAGTTGACTGTATGTGTTTTACCTCGTCTCAGCTCAGTGTTTTGTCACTTTGTATATTACCTTTGGTATTTGCCTTTGTTTAGCAGAACATTATTAATACGACCATTCTAGTCGTCTTTTTCTTCTTTCTGTACAAAAAATGAAAAGACGATAGTGAGACTTAACAAGGTGTGCGCATTCTGGGAATTGCTTCGCACATATTTGAATGGGGTAATCTATGAACAAAACATGTACAAGCATGTTAATTGATAAAGAAAATATTAAGTTAGTGTTGAAAAAAGAAAATGCTATCACACGAGGCTGAGACAAATCTAAAAAAAGATGTTTACCTAACGATTTAGATTTGTCGTGCCGGGTCTTATAACATCTTCGTTTAACAGAAGTCTAGTATTCCATTCATCCATTTATCCTACCATCTGTTTTATAAACAAAAGCGTCGTTTATTGTTTAGATTTTCTTATGTTTTCCGAAAATGGAATTCGCGTTCGAGTGTCGGTGCTATTTTTTCATACGCTCAAAAAAAACTAAAATTACTTATTATATGAAATACGTTCTTTAAGGAACGAGGCTAAAGTTTAACTACCTTGATCGTTTACTCTACTGCATTTTTATCACAATCTTATACTGTAGCCCGACAATCCGATTTTGGGGTTTGATTAGTTTATTTAATTTATTAATACCGTTTAACTAAGATTACTTCTTGATTCGGCTACAATGGTAGTGGTAGTATAGTTAGATTTTTGTGCGTCTTCGTTTAGTTCTTAATGCGCTGTATTTTTATTAATATTCCGCGACTTGATTTTCTCGGGGTCGTAACTTTAGAGATTCGTTAATCCTTATAATTGGTTAATTACGGAGGTATAAATAAAGACCTAAAACAACCTTCGTTTAAACTTATTTTATTGCCAAGTATATACATGTTTTTTTTTTTTTTTTTTTTTTTTTTTTTTTTTTTTTTTTTTTTTTTACAAACCATGGTATGAGTTACAAATAAATATAGGCAAACGGGTTGAGATACAAGTTCAATAACTTAGAGACATCTCTCCCCGTACAGTACAATAGTTTGCAGGTAAAATCATGGCAGGATATAATGTAAAAATGCTTGGTTTTTGTAGGCAATTAAACAGGGTTAATATATAAAAAAATTGGTTCATGACATTAAGAGGATGTTAGTAAATAATCATATCATAAGTTGATCCTTGACAAAGATGTACATGTGTGTTTATGAGATGTTACAATATATTTATACGGTTAAGAGGAAGATGTAAAAGAAATATATGGATGTAGAAACATAGAAGAAGCGGTGAAGAAAGACAGATATACAGAAAGACAGACATGAGATAGAATATCATGTTGGTTGGTCAAAATGTTCGGGAACATGACTTTTGAAACGTTTTGACTGTTTTATGAATGTTTGGACAGCATTGAAAATGGTAATATTGTCTTCGTATGATAGAGATATATTGCCGGTAAGAAGAAGGTCGGAGTTTAATGGATGAAATTTACGAGTGTCTCTGAATAGTTGAATGCGTTGCTGTGTGTAGAGTACGCAGTGAAAAAAGTAGTGTTCTTTTGTTTCGGGAATATGACAATGTGCGCAAAGGTTATTATCTAAAATGTGGTTCATATACAAATCATGTTTTAAGTCGCTACAATTATTACGTAGCCGGGTATGCATAATGGAAAGAAATCGGGGACCGTGGTAGTAGTGCGGAGGAACTGAGGCGGACATATATCTTGACTGCAAGACAGAACGTTTGAAATAACTTATTGTTGGAGTGTCCCTTATTGCCGATGGTAAAGAATTCCACAGGTCAATTGCAGAAGGTACACAATTTGCATATAGCGAAGTGCGTCTGTTTGTATTGACGAACTCATTACGATTTCTTAGACTATATGGCATTAAAAGATCTGCGGATCGGGGAAAAAGAGCGTTGAGGTAAGGTGGTACCATATTGTGTTTTACTTTAAACATAAGTAATAGTTTTTGATATTCCCTTCTGTCACTCAGCTTTAGCCTAGCCAAGTTCGTTGTAAAGCTTTTGTAAACTTACTGAACGGGTTATACCTGTAACTATTCTGCCTGCTTCAATTTGCATTTTTTCAAGTTTGTCTTTTTCATATCGTGTACAGTTATCCCAGACCACAGATGCATAATCTAAGTTTGGCCTAATTAGTGAAATATACAGCTGGTTAAGTGTTTTTCGGTTGACTTTGAACTTTAGCATCCTTAATATTCCTAAGGATTTTGCTGTTGTTGCTATTATATTATTGAGTATGCCATTTACAATCGTTAGACAATGTGACTCCTAGATGTTTATGTGAAGTGGACACATTGAGAACAGTGTTATTAAATGTAAGAGCTGGTGGGTTTGAATTGCCTATATAAGAACTTCTGTTTTTTCGGGATTAAATGTAACTAACCACTGATCTGACCATTTCTCTATTTCGTATAAGTCGTGGTTAAGAGTATATTGTAACTCATTGAGAGATGATGATGTTGATGCTAAAGATGTATCATCAGCAAACAGTCTTACTACACTTAAAAGATTTTCAGTTATGTCGTTAACGTATACTAAAAACAAAAGGGGTCTAAGGACAGATCCTTGGGGTACTCCTGCAGATACGCTTCTAGAGGCAGAATAAGATTGCCCAACAATAACCTGTTGTTCTCTGTCACATAAGTAATTCGAAAGCCAAGAAAGCACTTTACCTTCAACTCCATATTGACGAAGTTTAAAAAGTAAACCTGTATGCCATACACGATCAAATGCTTTTGATATATCACAGAATATTGAACAGGTATGATTTATAGAGTCAAGTGATCGTACAGCCTGGTGGTATAAGTCAATTAGTTGGTAAACAGTTGAATGACCAGATAAAAAACCCGACTGTTTTTCGTATATTAAATTATTACTCACCAAGTGGTTATATATGTACTTATATACACATCTTTCCATTAATTTACTTAGACAGCTAAGTAAAGATATAGGACGGTAATTTTCGACACAGTTTTTGTCACCTTTCTTGAAAAGCGGTAGAACAAGAGCAGATTTCCACTTGCTTGAAAATTGTTCAGATTGGAGAGATTTGTTAAAAAGCATACACAGAGGTAGCGAAATTGTTGTTTTTGTATGTTTTAAGATTTTGTTGGAAATTGTATCTTGACCGACAGCTTTATTAGCATCTAATGTTCCAATAATATCCTCTATCTCTGTTCTTACAATTGTAATATCTAAAAGTTTGTTATTGCATTTGGGCTGGAATTGAGGTAGAGACTTAGTCGATTTATCGATATTCGAAACAGAACAAAAGTACTCGTTTAAACAATTGGCTTTTTCAAAATCTGTAAAATATAGCTGTTCTACTCCATCATTTGTATTCTTTTAGAATTGGTATATACTCGGAGCTTTTAAAGTTGTTCATTATATTTTTCACGCAACTCCAGAAATTATGTACATTGTGGGTCCGGTTGACTTCTACCAAGTTTTCAAAATTCAGAAAGTAGTGGCGCTTGGCAAATGATTTGAGATTGTTTACTTTATTTCGAAGATGTTTGTATTTGACCCAATTAGAGTCGTTCATTCGGTATCCCTGGGACAATGCTGTCTTCAGGATCACAACCTTCGATTACAGAAGTGTATTCTAGTCACTAATATATAATATGTTATAAGTACATTACAATATTCAAATTCAATTACCAAATCAAATATCTATGTTTAGTCTTAATTACAAATTAATTAACAAACATAATATAATATAAAGATCGTACTTTTCATTGCCGTATCACTCGACTAGTGATGTTTAACAATATCAATTCGAGTGGAAATTCTCCTCTAATTAAGATAATTTGTAAACAAGCTTATCTATATAAACTTAAACCTATGATTACAATAATAATAATAATAATAAATAAGGTATTTTAGTGATGATGGATTTTGTTTCCAGTCCGTTTACTTCTTTACATTTGATTGAAAGTAGTTGAGGTTGTGCGGAGGTTACGCCCAAATACCTGCTAAAATGTATACTGCAAAAGGCAGTTTAATGTTTGTTGTGACGATTTTATGGCAACTAGTTTTTATCTTAGCTGTGTTGTCAATAAATATGCATGAATCGGTCAGTTCGTTAGAGAATAACGGTTCCGATACATGGCAAAATGGAGTTTGCGAGCAAAAGTGAATTTCCACGTCATAGAGTAATACATACATTCACTAAGTATTTTCTTTATTTATGGCTTTTCCAGCTGACTCTTTATTATATTTCACGGCTGCGATTGTTGATAATTTAGGGTTAGCGATAATTTGTTGTTGAATTACCGGGATATTGAATGTATTGTAAACGGGGTACTGCCCCACCAAGTCATCATCATCGCTACCCGGCGAGTTACTATCTTCGGGTGGCACTACGTATGTGGCCTTCCTCCGCCTATTGTTGGGTCGAAGACTGTCCTTGGGCGGTTCCCAATGTTCAAAATCAATCGCCTTAATATTACGGACATGCACAGTTAGTGTGCTGCCATCAACTACGTTCTTTATTTTAAATGTTACTGATGATTTCTGTTAGATTATCCTAAAATATGCTTTAAAATGGCTGTCTAGTTTATCTGTTCGCGCGTTATTCTTTATTATTACCGCTTGCCATACCTCTAAGTTTGGTTCGCGTGCATCTTGATTCGCATACCTATCTCGCGCTTCTTTCGCTTTACGCATGTTACGCTGGGCGTGCATCATTGTGTGGTGTAGGTTTTCTATATATATCTTAGACATATCTTCACCCATATACTTGCGTCGCGGGGTGAGTAATGAATCTAAAGTTAATACCGGGTCACGTCCGTACATTAAATAAAATGGGCTGTAACCTGTAGAGTCCGATGGCGTACTGCGAATTGTGGCCAAACACGCATTTATTTGTAAATCCCAGTTATGGTCCCCATTACTAATGCGTTTTGCAATCATATTATTGCGTGTGCTGTTTATCCTTTCAACCTGACAGTTAGTGCGCGGATTAAATGGACTTGTATTAATATGCACAATATTGAATTCCTTACAGATATGATTTATGATGGAATTACAAAATTGCTAGAGTTTGATATCCTAGTGTCTTGGACTGGGTTTTTTGTATTTGTACTGGCGTGTCGCGCGCATACTTTTCAACGACTTATGTGTTTGTAAATGCGTCTATACATCTTAGGGAAAAAGTACTTGTTTCTTAGCGTATCATAGCATTTGTCTACTCCTACATGTGACAGATTGTCATGGTATTCAGTTATAAGTCGGTCGCTCAAATGGCCAGGTATGTAAAGTCGGAGGATCGGGTCTTCGTGCTTGCCACTCAAATAATATTGCATGTCATTAACAAGAATATATTTTTGTATTTGACTAGTTTTCGCCATTGTTTTATAATTGTGTTGTCAGATTCCTTCACTTTTCATCAGTTAATTGTTCCGCTTTTATGTCGATATTTGTGTCGAAATATTCCGGCGTGCTTGCGATTTTTGGCGTGACAACTGGCTTGTAAGCATCTTTATCGGGCCTTATCCTATTTAGATTTACTACGTTAACCTCACGACCTTTAAACTCGCGTTCGGGCGGTACGACTTCGTAAGCGTATTTACCTACATCCATATACCCTGGTACCGTATTTTCGTGTGTTGGTTCGTCGCTATCGTCATGCCTACATCGGGAGAGCTATCTGCTACCCTGTTCTTTTTCCCACTTATGAATTCTATGGTAACATTGTACCCGGAGATGGCTAAAGCATAACATTGCAACTTTTTATTGGTTAAATTAGCTGTAGGTAGATATCTAAGAGGTTGGTGATCAGCAAAGCAGGTGACAATGTGATTCTTGACCATCAATTTGAAATTTATCTAACGCGAATTTCAGTGCGAAAGCCTCGCGCTCAATAACAGACATTTTTTGCATAGTCGGACTTAACTTATGTGAGAGAAAATGGACGGGTCGTTCATTCGGTATCCCTGGGACAATGCTGTCTTCAGGATCACATTCCTGGCATAGAACAGCGCTGATGGAAGTGGCAGATGCATTTGTATACAACGATAACTTATATTTCGATCTGGGTATCCTAACATGGGAAGTGCAGTGAGTCCTTTCTATTTTTCAAATGAATCTTGACACTCGGGTGTCCAGTAAAACCTGGCATATTTCTTTGTTAGTTGTATAAGGGGTTCCGCTATACTGGAAAAGTTAAGTATCATGTGGCGGTAGAAACCTGCCATTCCAATGAATGATCATATCTGTTTAACAGTTTCAGGCGGGGTCACATTTTTGATGGCTGCAACCTTATCTGGGTCGGGTCTGTAACCTTTCTCGCTAATAGTAATTCCTAAATATCTAGTTTCCTTGAGTAGAAATTTGCATTTGCTAGGATTTGCCTTAATGTTGTGTTCCCTTAAACGCTGAAAGACGGTCTCTATGTTAGCAAAGTGTTCTGTTAGCGTGTTTCCTAATATAATGACGTCATCAAGATAGGATATACATATGTTCTCTAGGCCTTTTAGAACAATGCTCATCAGTCTCTGGTAGCAGGAACCACTAGACATAACGCCGAAGAGCATGGCACGGAACCGATATGCACCAATTCCTGGACATGAAAAACTAACTTTTTCCCTACTATCAGGTGAAACGGGTACAGCAAATTATCCACTGGCAATATTAAGGGTAGAGAAGAATTTTGAACTGCCTCGCAGTGGAATGATCTCATCGATTTAGGGAAGGGGCCAAGAATCATCTGTAATGATTTTATTCAACTTTCTTAAATCAACGCAGAACCTAAAAGTGTTATCTGGTTTCTTAACTAATACAGCCGGTAAGTCCCAAGGTGAAAAAGAGGGTTAAATTATCTTTGCTTGAAGCATTTCGTCAATGGCCTTATCTATAATAGGTATATGCTTCATAGGTGTGGGGTATAGTCGTTGCTTAATTAGTGGATGGTCGCCGGTATCTACTGAGAAAGAAATTGTGCTTCTTTGTGTTACTTTCGTTAAGTCTCTGGCAAATACATATTTGTATTTAGACAGCAACGGTCCAAGAAAGTGTTTGAATATTTTATCATAATTAAATTCGTACTCTTTTTCTAAGTTGAGATTGTTGAGATGTCTATTTCTTCACGTGAGGTAACCAAGTTAATTTCGTCTGTGTGAGTCACTTATGCAATGAACTGTTTTTCCCGTGTCGTTTACCAATACTATGGGGATAGTGCAATCCTGTTTAATGGTTATCAAACTGTCAGCGGGTGTTAGTCCTGGCTCATCATTAATGCAGTCTCCTAATTGTCTTAACTGATAATTACCTGGCGATAGGAAGTCGTGTGTTTTTACCTTGCCTATAGTCCAGTTTAATAACCCATGTTATCTCTCCTGAATAATTGCCTCCCTTACACGCTCTTTAGCGTGGAGGTTCGCATTTCATTTCCGGTGGAGAGCAAATCAAAAATGTCAACGATGGCAGAAAAGGTGTTAAACTCGACTGAAAAAAAGAGAAATTATTGTTGTGTGTGTAGCAATTACAGGGGAGAGTTGACAGAAGGACGCCACCTTTCACAGATTTCCAACTGACGATAAACTGAGAAAACTGTAGATAAGTCGACTTAAAACAATGAGCCAAATTTCCACTTGCAATCTGAAGAATGATCGACTTTGTTCAGAGCATTTTCTAGAGGGAAAATACACCAAAGAGAATCCCATACCGTGCAGATTCGTCGTAGACAACAAAGTTTCAAAAGTGGGTGGGGAATTGTGTGTGCATCATTTACGGCATAATCAAAACTCCAAAGCGTCTCAAAGATTTAATTGTTTATGGAAAATGTATAATCTATGACAATGTCGAAAGATAAAAGAATAATCGATGCATTTATTATTATTCAAGTATAAAACAATGGCTGCGATTAATAGGTAACGCGAGCAAATCGAAACAAAGACCATCACGTGACGTTAACAGCAGCGAATTTGCACAAAGGTCATTAACAGTCACACCTCTAGTGCATGACCGCAATAAAAACAACTGACTGTCACACAATGACTTTCAGGTTTTGTTGAGTGGCCGCTTATTACATGTTAATTAATGAAAGAATTGTCAGTTTAAGATGACCGCTGATTGGACGACAATTAAAGAACAAAGTTAATTACGATTAATTTTAGTCAATCATAGATACGAGAGAACTTGTAAGTAACGAACACTTCGCAGTTGTGTCTTATGTCAACAGTTTGTCAAATAAGATATATATATATATAGAATCCGATTCTGATGAAAATTCAGTCTCTCTAAACAAGCCAAACTGTAATGGCTTCCCAGCGTGAATTGCAACCGTTTTGCTACAGCAAGAATGCACGCTTTCCAGTGCGATAAATGCAATGCCTGGCAGCAATTATGTCACTAATATGGGAATATATAATTCATATATGGTACGACTATTCCCAATTCGGTTCGACTATTCCCGGTACGAGAATGAGGTGGTACGGCTATTCCCGCACCCGACATATACAAGTCCATGCTTCCCAATTTTTTTGTCAATTCGTATATTATGTGATAACCATCAGAGATGAAATTCCCAAAACAAGATTGTGTCAACTATGTCTGTATTTGTATATTTGTCATATTATGTCAGTTAGAAAGAAGAGAAAACATTGTTTATATGAAAATAAAACAAGGTATCGGATAGGATATCAATAATATTGAATTTCCTTAACAAAAGAAGAAATGTAATTTACCACTGGGATTTCATCTGCTGAAAATTTGTAATGACTAAATTTTCGTCTAAACAGGGAGACTGTATTAAGAGAAATCTTAATACATGTAGTTACATATAATGCAACACTATTTTTTATAATTATTATGTATTTCTAAATTTTCCATTAAAATGCATGTACATGACAGTATTCTGAAACAGAATGACATCAAATAGATGGATTTTCAAACAAAATTTTGACATCTAAAAGATTAAGTCTGTTTTCAGTGTGTCTAGCTTAAGATCTGTCCACACTTTTCCAACAAAATCATATCTCTAACTGAAGAAAAAAACACACACATTTTTACGTGATATGCAAGTGTTTGAAGGAGTTATGTGAACCGAAAAATAAGTTACCCAGCGGGACAATCACAGCCTGCTCCGTGAACCATTCCAGTCATTTTTGATAGACAAGCCCAAGGTTGATAATCCTTTCTCTTATTATCTGTTGGCAAAGATGGAATCACCTTGGCTCTGATGTAACAGTGTGAACATTTAGCACTGATTTCGTGGTATCGAACACTATGGACATGTCTGTCTTCGTAAAAAACTTTGGCCTTTAGCTGCTTTTTTGCATTTATGTTCTCTTTGTCAAACGTCCTATTACGATTTAGCAACTAATAGTTATACAAATCTTCTTGCCGAAAAAATAGAACTTTAGACAGATTTTCGTCCCAACCTCCTTTAAGCTGGCTAGGTTTCGGAAGATTCTCCCCGAATGGCGTTACAGACAACTCTCCTTCGCGTTTGATGCGGTCTTCTTCGTCGTCCGTGTACCAAGCTTTTCTATCGCGTATTATAAGTTTCTCTAAGAAAGTTATTCAGTTCACACACTATGAACTGTGAAAATTTGCACAGATCACCGATTTCATTGTTTTCTGACGCCATCTTGTTTGTTTTTTTTTTGCTCACCGGAAGTTGCACGCAAAACGAACGATAACTCTTCAAAGGGAGATAACAAGGGTTATTAAGCAGGACTAGTGGCAGCGGTGTATGATTTTATAACTATGTTATTGCACGGGCGTACTAAAGATGCGATGTGTATGTCACTCTGTAAAGGGGTGTATTCTTGTCTAATTCTGATGCGTTTTAAATCATAATAAATCCTAGCGTCAAATAAGCGTCAAATTTCCTGAGAAAGTCTCGTCCTAAAATACAGTTTCTATCAATGTTCTTAACTACAACAAACTCATGTTTAAGCCTACTTTTACCTATTGTGAAATCAAATAAAGCTACAACTTATTACATTCAACGTGCTTCCGCTAACTGATTGTAAAGTTACTTGGGATTCCTTAAGTTTTGTTTTTTGCTTTAGCTGGCCATATATGCGTTTGCTTAATTATGACACGGCTGCCCTAGTATCTACCAACGCTCTAACTTTGTGTGTGTGATATTCTAATTAAACAGGTAGTAGGAGCCTCGCTAAAGACCATTTTAAGGTTACTGAAAGTGACGAATTTGGAGCGTCTGCGCAGACGATCGCGCAGATTTGTTGAGATTTGAACTATCCCGCATTCACGGCGTTGTGCTGCACCTTAAATTTCTGCATAGGGTATCCTATAGTGGCTCTACCACTTTTCTTGTTTGTAGATTTGCATGAATCTCGTTTTGGGAAGAACTGTATCATATAATAATTGTTATTCTCTATGTACTGTATTGAGACTTTTTCAACTAAATCCAAAACGTATGCCATATTGTGTGTTTTTTGTTGCAATGTTGCAATATATATATATATATATATATATATATATATATATATATATATATATATATATATATATATATATATATATATATATATATATATATTATATATTTGACCAGCTTTCATCCTGATTTTTACAGAAAAATCTACCTTTTTTGTTGTTGATTTATTCAGCAAAATGTGTTCTACCTATATGCTAAGTGTTGCAATGTTGCAATATATATATATATATACTATATATATATATATATATATATATATATATATATATATATATATATATATATATATATATATATATATATATATATATTTGACCAGCTTTCATCCTGATTTTTACAGAAAAATCTACCTTTTTTGTTGTTGATTTATTCAGCAAAATGTGTTCTACCTATATGCTAAGTGTTCAGACCGGTGCATTAAAAGAAAAATATGAGTGATATTTTACATTTTTTTTAAATTGTATTTTTTACATTTTATATGCTCGAATTCTTAAATTTTACAAGGTAAAATCTACCTTTTTTGTTTTTATATGTACAAAAAATGATTTCTATCTATGTGTAAAGTTTAAAGACTACTGCATCTCAAATAAAAAATAGGTGATATTTTATGCATATTTTAAATTAAAGATATTATTTTTTAATATTTGACAAGCCATAGCTCTTCAGTTTGCATGGTAACACATACATTTTTTGTATTTACTTTAACCAGAATAAAAAGTTCTATCTATATGTGAAGTTTAAGTGTTTTCTGATAGTTTTTCTATATTTTTTAAGTTTAATTAATTATTTTATTTTTATTTATTATGAGATATTTTTGTAATTATCACTTCAGAGATAGCATTGTTTGGTTTTAAATGAAAGCTTTATTTGTGCTGAATGTTAGAAACTGCCATATAGGCTTGTTGACCTTTTTTCACAAAAATATAGTTGATATGACATAATTAAGTTAATGTCTAAAAATGGCAACATTGCTTGTTTACATCAACCATACACATGAGGCAATAAAATTATTGTTTCAATGGTAACCCACTGATTATTTTTTTGTTTTTTATAATCTACAGCTCTAATTGTGGCATATAATGTATGCATTTAAAAAGAAATCTGTCCTGATGCGCATGACAGGTTTATCACACTGGTGTTTAATCAAACAAATGTTATCGCACCGGGATTTATGAATCTAATGTTCGAGGTGATGGTAAGATATAAGTAGATCTCTTATTGTTTTTAGTCTGGTTTATGACGTTGCTTTTCCACCGATACATGTCTTATTCATTTATCGGTGTGAGTAAATAACAAATGGATCATGGCAAATTTGTGGGATTGTTCTTTTTGATTTGCAAAATGTTTTTGATACGGTTACCATTTCATAATGTAATTTAGGGCTGTAGGTCTTAGTTTGAATGCTATTAAATGAATCCAAACATAGTATCCTGCCAGACAAAGCTAGTTGATAAATATGTTGCCTTTTCAAACAAAAGTTGTTTGAAGTGTTCCTCAAGGTCTATTCTTGGGACCCTTTTACTTACAATCAGCGTAAATGATATTTCAGCGCTTGTTCAACTAAACAGAAATTACTCCATGCAGATGTGTCTGGGATTTTGGTTTCTAGAAAATGCAAATTTTATATACTATCTGTAAAATCGTATATAAATGAAAATCTTATTGAAAAATAACTTGTTGAAAGTTAAATATCATGGCGCTACTTTTGCCCAACACCTGTCTTCTAAAGGCAAGGTAATCACTGTCTTAAATCTGGACAGTTTTACACATGTAGATTAAGGAGGACTTTAAGTTCTTTATCGGGAACCAGTGCTAAATCGTGTTGGTCAGATAATATTGTCTTCTCAAAAAGTTGTGGACTGTTTCTTTTTCCCTAAACTGACACTGTGGTCCGTAATTTTCGAACTGAACGTCGTCGTTGTGCTAGTTCCCTAGTGACTGATCATTCGGCCCCAAAATAAATGTCTTTTTACACAAAATGAGACTGTACTCTACTTCTTCCTGAGGTAGGCAACGTTGGTAGAAATCATTTGTAAATTGTTATTGAGCCATCTTTATACTTACTATAACATACCGGTGTGCATCGTGCAACCAATATCAGGGACACCTGTATACTCAATATAACACACAGGTGTGTGTCTTGCAGCCAATATCAGGGACACCTTTATACTCACTATAACATACCAGTGTGCGTCGTGCAACCTATATCAGGGACACCTTTATACTCACTATAACATACCGGTGTGCGTCGTGCAACCAATATCAGGGACACCTGTATACTCACTATAACATACCGGTGTGCGTCGTGCAACCAATATCAGGGACACCTATATACTCACTTTAACATACCGGCGTGTGTCGTGCAGCCAGTATCAGGGACACCTTTATACTCACTATAACATACCGGTGTGTGTCGGGCAGCCAATATCAGGGACACCTGTATACTCACTATAACATACCGGTGTGCGTCGGGCAGCCAATGTAAGGGACACCTTTATACTCACTATAACATACCGGTGTGCGTCGGGCAACCAATATAAGGGACACCTTTATACTCACTATAACATACCGGTGTGCGTCGGGCAGCCAATGTAAGGGACACCTTTATACTCACTATAACATACTAGTGTGCGTCGGGCAGCCAATATAAGGGACACCTTTATACTCACTATAACATACCGGTGTGCGTCGTGCAACCAATACCAGGGACACCTGTATACTCACTATAACATACAGGTGTGTGTCGTGCATCCAATATCAGGGACACCTGTATACTCACTATAACATACCGGTGTGCGTCGTGCAACCAATACCAGGGACACCTTTGTACTTACTATAACATACCAGTGTGCGTCGTGCAACCAACATCAGGGACAGCTTTATACTCAATATAACATACAGGTGTGTGTCGTGCAACCAATATCAGGGACACCTGTATACTCACTATAACATACCGGTGTGCGTCGTGCATCTAATATCAAGGAAAGCTTTATACTAGCTATAACATACCGGTGTGTGTCGTGCAACCAATATCAGGGACACCTTTATACTCACTATAACATACCGGTGTGCGTCGTGCAACCAATATCAGGGACACCTTTATACTCACTATAACATACCGGTGTGCGTCGTGCAGCCAATATCAGGGACACCTTTATACTCACTATAACATACCGGTGTGTGTCGTGCAGCCAATGTCAGGGACACCTTTATACTCACTATAACATACTGGTGTGCGTCGTGCAACCAATATTAGGGACACCTTTATACTCACTATAACATACCGGTATGTGTCGTGCAGCCAATATCAGGGACACCTTTATACTCACTATAACATACCGGTGTGTGTCGTGCAGCCAATATCAGGGACACCTTTATACTCACTATAACATACCGGTGTGCGTCGTGCAGCCAATATCAGGGACACCTTTATACTCTTTATAACATACCGGTGTGTGTCGTGCAAACAATATAATGGACACCTTTATACTCACTATAACATACCGGTGTGTGTCGTGCAGCCAATATCAGGGACACCTTTATACTCACTATAACATACCGGTGTGCGTCGTGCAACCAATATCAGGGACACCTTTATACTCACTATAACATACCGGTGTGCGTCGTGCAGCCAATATCAGGGACACCTTTATACTCACTATAACATACCGGTGTGTGTCGTGCAACCAATATCAGGGACACCTGTATACTCACAATAACATACCGGTGTGCGTCGTGCAGCCAATATCAGGGACACCTTTATACTCACTATAACATACCGGTGTGTGTCGTGCAGCTAATATCAGGGACACCTTTATACTCACTTTAACATACCGACGTGTGTCGTGCAGCCAATATCAGGGACACCTTTATACTCACTATAACATACCGGTGTGTGTCGTGCAGCCAATGTCAGGGACACCTTTATACTCACTATAATATACCGGTGTGCGTCGTGCAACCAATATCAGGGACACCTTTATACTCACTATAACATACCGGTGTGTGTCGTGCAACCAATATCAGGGACACCTTTATACTCACTATAACATACCGGTGTGTGTCGTGCAGCCAATGTCAGGGACACCTTTATACTCACTATAACATACCGATGTGTGTCGTGCAGCCAATGTCAGGGACACCTGTATACTCACTATAACATACCGGTGTGTGTCGTGCAGCCAATATCAGGGACACCTTTATACTCACTATAACATACCGGTGTGCGTCGTGCAACCAATATCAGGGACACCTTTATACTCACTATAACATACCGGTGTGTGTCGTGCAGCCAATATCAGGGACACCTTTATACTCACTATAACATACAGGTGTGTGTCGTGCAGCCAATGTCAGGGACACCTTTATACTCACTATAACATACCGGTGTGCGTCGTGCAGCCAATATCAGGGACACCTTTATACTCACTATAACATACCGGTGTGCGTCGTGCAGCCAATATCAGGGACACCTTTATACTCACTATAACATACCGGTGTGTGTCGTGCAACCAATATCAGGGACACCTTTATACTCACTATAACATACCGGTGTGTGTCGTGCAGCCAATGTCAGGGACACCTTTATACTCACTATAACATACCGGTGTGTGTCGTGCAGCCAATGTCAGGGACACCTGTATACTCACTATAACATACCGGTGTGTGTCGTGCAGCCAATATCAGGGACACCTTTATACTCACTATAACATACCGGTGTGCGTCGTGCAACCAATATCAGGGACACCTTTATACTCACTATAACATACCGGTGTGTGTCGTGCAGCCAATATCAGGGACACCTTTATACTCACTATAACATACCGGTGTGTGTCGTGCAGCCAATATCAGGGACACCTTTATACTCACTATAACATACAGGTGTGTGTCGTGCAGCCAATGTCAGGGACACCTTTATACTCACTATAATATACCGGTGTGCGTCGTGCAACCAATATCAGGGACACCTTTATACTCACTATAACATACCGGTGTGCGTCGTGCAGCCAATATCAGGGACACCTTTATACTCTTTATAACATACCGGTGTGTGTCGTGCAAACAATATAATGGACACCTTTATACTCACTATAACATACCGGTGTGTGTCGTGCAACCAATATCAGGGACACCTTTATACTCACTATAACATACCGGTGTGCGTCGTGCAACCAATATCAGGGACACCTTTATACTCACTATAACATACCGGTGTGCGTCGTGCAGCCAATATCAGGGACACCTGTATACTCACTATAACATACCGGTGTGAGTCGGGCAGCCAATATCAGGGACACCTTTATACTCACTTTAACATACCGGTGTGTGTCGTGCAACCAATATCAGGGACACCTTTATACTCTTTATAACATACCGGTGTGTGTCGTGCAAACAATATAATGGACACCTTTATACTCAATATAACATACCAGTGTGCGTCGTGCAACCAATATCAGGGACATCTTTATACTCAATATAACATACCAGTGTGCGTCTTGCATCCAATATCAGGGACACCTGTATACTCACTATAACATACCGGTGTGTGTCGTGCAGCCAATATAATGGACACCTTTATACTCGCTATAGGATACCGGTGTGTGTCGGGCAAACAATACCAGGTACACCTTTATACGCACTTTAACATACCGGTGTGCGTCGTGCAATCAATATAAGGGACACCTGTATACTCACTATGACATACCAGTGTCCGTCGTGCAACCAATATCAGGGACATCTTTATACTCACTATAACATACCAGTGTGCGTCGTGCAACCAATATCAGGGACACCTTTATACTCACTATAACATACCAGTGTGCGTCGTGCAACCAATATCAGGGACATCTTTATACTCACTTTAACATACCGGTGTGCGTCGTGCAACCAATATAAGGGACACCTTTATACTCACTATAACATACCAGTGTGCGTCGTGCATCCAATATCAGGGACACCTTTATACTCACTATAACATACTGGTGTGCGTCGGGCAACCAATATCAGGGACACCTTTATACTCACTATAACATACAGGTGTGTGTCGTGCAGCCAATATCAGGGACACCTTTTTACTCACTATAACTTACCGGTGTGTGTCGTGCAACCAATATCAGGGACACCTTTATACTCACTATGACATACCGGTGTGTGTCGTGCAATCAATATCAGGGACACCTTTATACTCACTTTAACATACCGGTGTGCGTCGTGCAACCAATATCGGGGACACCTTTAAACTCACTATAACATACCGGTGTGAGTCGGGCAGCCAATATCAGGGGCACCTGTATACTCACTATAACATACCGGTGTGCTTCGTGCAACCAATATCAGGAACACCTTTATACTCACTATAACATACCAGTGTGTGTCGTGCAACCAATATCAGGGGCACCTGTATACTCACTATAACATACCGGTGTGCGTCGTGCAACCAATATCAGGGACACCTTTATACTCACTATAACATACCGGTGTGTGTCGTGCAGCCAATATCAGGGACACGTTTATACTCACTATAACATACCGGTGTGTGTCGTGCAGCCAATATCAGGGGCACCTGTATACTCACTATAACATACCGGTGTGCGTCGTGCAACCAATATCAGGAACACCTTTATACTCACTATAACATACCAGTGTGTGTCGTGCAACCAATATCAGGGACACCTATATACTCACTATAACATACCGGTGTGTGTTGTGCAACCAATATCAGGGACACCTTTATACTCACTATAACATACCGGTGTGCTTCGTGCATCTAATATCAGGGACACCTGTATACTCACTATAACATACCAGTGTGCGTCGTGCAACCAATATCAGGGACACCTTTATACTCAATATAACACAAAACATGTTGTTTCTCTTTTTGTATGTTATCCCTGGTATTTATTTGTATTCATTGTATAAAGATGTACATAACAGCTTGATGTTGTTATCAATGTGTTATCAGTATCCTTGATTATGTTTCATATTATTTACCAGGTTTATTTACACTTTTACCGAATAAAGTCTTTCTATATCTATCAGCATGCAGTTAGATTCGTTTAAAACAACAAGAAAGACAAGTTGTCTATTCGGAAGTTAAACAAAACTTTCACCAAACGCTCAAATGTTATTATGCTTCAGAAACTGCATGTATTTCAAATATTAATTATACGAATGCTTTCATAAGACCTTGTTTGTGTATTTCAGGATCCATGTTTTATCGACCAATATGCAGAGTATGCGTCGAAAACAGAATAGTAAGTCCATATACTATCGAGATTTTTAACACTCATTCGTTATTTTAAGGTAAGTGTAATTGTAAACAATAGAGGAGAAGTTTTTTTTTGCTAACGCCAAATCCATTACTGGTTTATAAGATGTGTTTGTGCCTAAATAATATGGGAAAAACGATGGTTTGGACGGTACATTTTACCACTTTGTGAAGTTTACTTTATTGAGGTAAAATTGTTTTTAAATGACAGTCCACAAAATTACCAGGTTTTACACAAAGACCGATTCAACCTTAATCATTTTAATGTGTTGCATCCGAATTATTAATTAATATGGATTTGACTTTAAATGCACAGTTTACGTTTTGACAGTCCACAAAATTACCAGGTTTTACACAAAGACTGATTCAATCTTAATCATTTTAATGTGCTGTATCCGAATTATTAATTAATATGGATTTGACATATGTGTGAAGTCATGTACTTTGTACGAAGAACGAAGCTATGGTCATTATTTCGGTCGTTGTTTTATTGTTGTATATCAAAGAACACATCTGCTATACATGTATCAGTCCCAGGATAAACATTTTCATTTGTCTTAAAACTGTCTTTATAAAGTTGTTGATTCTTCAATTTGTCAAAACAGCCCCTTTGCTCTTACTTAAAACAATTATTTTCTTTGAATAACGAAATTAATATGGTACAATACTGATTACTATATGATCGACAAGAAAAAAATGGCTGACATAAAACAAACATTTTCTTGCAAAACTGGCACGTTTTAGATCAGCTGATCGTTATGGACTGGGAAGAAATTCGGCTAACTTGCTTACCAAACGTCGGTGTCACGAATCTATTTCAAGGGAATTCATCTTAAAGCCTTTCCCCGGGAACATGCACATGTTTCAGCTAGGAGTATTTTATATTTTCGAGTAACACATAAGTCTGATCCCCCGATTTTGTTTCGTAAATGAACTACACAGGAAGTGTAATTTTTTTACAATCTTGACGAAGTTAATACAAAAATGATGGGCATTCCCGGTGCATTTAAAACCCCAAGGGGCACTTAATATTTCCGCGATGTGACATTATGGAAACATATTTATGCTCCGACTGACTTAAAACAGAAAGGGAAGGCCGAGATTAGTTTTACATTCACATTATTTAATTCTTTTATCTACTGTACATACTGTACATACATGTATGTTGATAATTTATTTTATAACTACCTATTTTGTATGTATATAAGTATTATCTGTTTTAACTCCCGATGCAAGTGCTTACTGTTGTTTCACTTTGACGGAATATTTTTATCTACACTGTTAGTTTGATAGATAACCCTTCAGGAAGTGAGAGGCTGGAGCGCTCTACATACCAGGTTTAAGCACCCCAGTCGATCTTTTTGTCGACTGACCGTTCCTTGGCCATAACTGATGGTTTTTCTCTTTTTGTGTGTTATATCTCGTCTCTGTGTTTTTGACACATTTACATTTACCCAGTTTGCTTTTGTCTAGAGGTAGATTAGATTTATATATAACTGTGAAATTTTTATAGGACCTTTTCTTATTTACCTATTTAATTTGTTAATACAATTAACAATATAATTAAAGGTTAGTAGAATTCTGATCCTGTCTTAAATGGTTAATTGATGCCCTAGATCAGTATGAACTAGAAAAAATAAACCCCACATTCCTCATTGCAAACAGGTATTTTCTATCTGAGCTACGCTGCAGAGATAGCTATTTTGAACTAATAAAAACACGTGACAACTCACTTTTGAGATTACGTTATATCGTCATCCAGGGTATCTTACGTCGATATCTATTTTAGCAGAGATCACTAACGTGAATGTTTATTGATTTGGAATGATTGAACTAAGAGTGTTTTATGTACTATCTAGCAGTATAGTTAGTGTTCAATCCGTCTACGTATACTTAAGTATGGGTTTTTACAGGCATTACACCATAATGAATTTGATAGAGGAAAACTGTTGGAGATCACCTTTAAAATTGCAATCTTTCAAAACACATGTTCATATGTACATTATCACATGTTGAAGATTTTCAAATGATTTTTATAACAAGACATTTTTTATGTAAAACAGAACCATTGTCTGACTAACAACGAGCTTATCCCTTTGTAAATATGCACCAAATCTTCATTTTTAAATCTATTAATCATATTTTTATATTTTTAACGATAGTGACTGAGTCTTTGGTAAATTAATAAATATGCGACGATATTTATCGTTGTAATTAACGATGTCCGCCAATGATGTATTTATGTTGAATTAGAAGATGATTCATACAGCACATTTTTGTTTGCAGCTAAAACGACCCTTGGATAACATGTTGGCGGCTTCGGGATGTACTACTGACCAGAACTTCATGATACCTACAATGAGCCCAGCAGCAGTGCAAATGGAAGAACGGGTGAAACGGATATCAGAGAAATGCGAAGTCCTGGCAAAGACAGAGTACATGAAGAAATTGAAGCCAACTGGCACTGTCTGGAGCTATTTTCCCCTGCGGCTTTCCTACTGCATCACACCGAAAGTGGGATGTACCGGCTGGAAACGCTTCATGCGCTTTATTGCGTTTGACGTTCCGGAGAAGAAAAACATTGCTAAACCTTCCGACATTGACAGAGGCTTTGTGCATTATGGCCGAATTTCCAATATAAGACAATCAAAGGCTAGAAACACAACGCTGTTTGCGAATGACCGACTGTTTATGTTTGCCAGAGATCCATTTTCTCGGCTTTGGTCAGCTTACATTGACAAGATTTATTTGCCAGACTTTTGGAGATCAGCCGCTCATGAGATTGTAAGAGATGTCCGGCAAAATATTTCCGAGTTTCAAATGAAATGTCCAAACAATCTCACATTTGAAGAGTTTCTAACATCTGTTTCGAAACGTGGACGCGTTAAAAGTTTTAATGAACATTGGGAACCATCCCATCGAGTGTGTAGCCCATGCCACGCGAATTACGAATTTATCGGAAAGCAAGAAACGTTTGCTAGGGACTCCAATCTGATCTTATCCAGGTTTGGTTTCCAACATTTGATTTCCAATGAATCATCACTGGAAAGAGCCCGGTCGGAAATAGAGATGTTGGTGACATATAATCTTGATCTGGAGAACGCATATAATAAGACATGTTTTAAAAGGATAGACGTTGCTGAGAGGTTGTGGAGGACATTTCAACTCAATGGATACATCAGTATAAAGCGGAAATTTCCACAACAAGAGCTCATGGCAGCAAATTTTACGGTATTGAAAAACCCATTACAGAAAAAAACCTTTATACAGATATTGTATCAGGTCTTAGAGAAACAGACTCCCGAAGAGTGGCGAGCTATAAAATTACAAAAGAGACAACTAATGATTGAAGCGTATAAGAAAGTTCATATGAACACTATTAAGGCGATTCAAGACATATACATGTTTGACTTTTCATTGTTTGATTACGACCATTGTCCCCGTGATATGTTTGAGATTTGTCCAACTAATGGTACAGCCACATACTGATGTTTGGCCTTATATTGTACGGGAAAGATGTCCCTTTTCAGTTAAACCGACAGTTCAGTTTATGGTGTTGGGCACCCGTGGCGTAGTGGTAAAGTCGCCGATGTATAAATCCTCTAACTGCTCTGCTCAGCTTCTCACTGCGTTGGTTCGAGTCGAGTAATGAGAGAAGGTCTTCTAGCTGACCTGTGATTAGTCAGTAGTTCTACTTAAACATTTGTCTGGGGTCTTCTTCCACTAAAATAGACACGTCAGAAGAGTGATCATAAGTGGTCGCTGCGATGTATTTAAAACCAAAATAAAACAACGAAACACTTCATGGTACTGAACAGGACTGAACACTGAGAGGAAACAGGTAAACATAAGATTTAAAATGGACTCGCATGCATAATTTTTGGAAACATCTTTTTCCAGATCAAAATTACTTCGCATGTGTGTGCCATTTATAACTAACTACATGTACATGTATTCGTGCCCTAAATAATATAATGCAACTCGATTACACTTGTATGTGCATTATATGTATCATGCAACTTGACTACACGTGTTCGTGTCCTAAATAGTATCATGCAACTTGACTACATGTGTTCCTGTCCTAAATAGTATCATGCAACTTGACTACATGTGTTCGTGCCCTAAATAGTATCATGCATCTTGACTACATGTGTTCGTGTCCTAAATAGTATCATGCAACTTGACTACACGTGTTCGTGCCCTAAATAGTATCATGCATCTTGACTACATGTGTTCGTGTCCTAAATAGTATCATGCAACTTGATTACACGTGTTCGTGTCCTAAATAGTATCATGCAACTTGACTACATGTGTTCGTGCCCTAAATAGTATCATGCATCTTGACTACATGTGTTCGTGCCCTAAATAGTATCATGCAACTTGACTACATGTGTTCGTGCCCTAAATAGTATCATGCAACTTGACTACATGTGTTCGTGTCCTAAATAGTATCATGCAACTTGACTACACGTGTTCGTGCCCTAAATAGAATCATGCCTTGACTACATGTGTTCGTGTCCTAAATAGTATCATGCAACTTGACTACATGTGTTCGTGCCCTAAAATATCATGCATCTTGACTACATGTGTTCGTGTCCTAAATAGTATCATGCAACTTGACTACATGTGTTCGTGCCCTAAATAGTATCATGCATTTGATTACATGTGTTCGTGCCCTAAATAGTATCATGCAACTTGACTACATGTGTTCGTGCCCTAAATAGTATCATGCAACTTGATTACACGTGTTCGTGCCCTAAATAGTATCATGCAACTTGACTACATGTGTTCGTGCCCTAAATAGTATCATGCAACTTGACTACATGTGTTCGTGCCCTAAATAGTATCATGCAACTTGATTACACGTGTTCGTGCCCTAAATAGTATCATGCAACTTGACTACATGTGTTCGTGCCCTAAATAGTATCATGCAACTTGATTACACGTGTTCGTGTCCTAAATAGTATCATGCAACTTGACTACATGTGTTCGTGCCCTAAATAGTATCATGCAACTTGACTACATGTGTTCGTGCCCTAAATAGTATCATGCAACTTGACTACATGTGTTCGTGCCCTAAATAGTATCATGCATCTTGACTACATGTGTTCGTGCCCTAAATAGTATCATGCAACTTGATTACACGTGTTCGTGTCCTAAAGAGTATCATGCAACTTGACTACATGTGTTCGTGCCCTAAATAGTATCATGCAACTTGATTACACGTGTTCGTGCCCTAAATAGTATCATTCATCTTGACTACATGTGTTCGTGTCCTAAATAGTATCATGCATCTTGACTACATGCGTTCGTGTCCTAAATAGTATCATGCAT
Organism: Sinonovacula constricta; assembly: GCA_007844125.1. NCBI lineage: Eukaryota > Metazoa > Mollusca > Bivalvia > Cardiida > Solecurtidae > Sinonovacula > Sinonovacula constricta. The sequence goes on from CM017562.1 coordinate 52,934,391, forward strand.
CTTGACTACATGTGTTCGTGTCCTAAATAGTATCATGCACTTGACTACATGTGTTCGTGTCCTAAATAGTATCATGCATCTTGACTACATGTGTTCGTGTCCTAAATAGTATCATGCATCTTGACTACATGTGTTCGTGTCCTAAATAGTATCATGCATCTTGACTACATGTGTTCGTGTCCTAAATAGTATCATGCAACTTGACTACATGTGTTCGTGTCCTAAATAGTATCATGCATCTTGACTACATGTGTTCGTGCCCTAAATAGTATCATGCATCTTGACTACATGTGTTCGTGTCCTAAATAGTATCATGCAACTTGACTACATGTGTTCGTGCCCTAAATAATATCATGCATCTTGACTACATGTGTTCGTGTCCTAAATAGTATCATGCAACTTGACTACATGTGTTCGTGCCCTAAATAGTATCATGCATTTTGATTACATGTGTTCGTGCCCTAAATAGTATCATGCAACTTGACTACATGTGTTCGTGCCCTAAATAGTATCATGCAACTTGATTACACGTGTTCGTGCCCTAAATAGTATCATGCAACTTGACTACATGTGTTCGTGCCCTAAATAGTATCATGCAACTTGACTACATGTGTTCGTGCCCTAAATAGTATCATGCAACTTGATTACACGTGTTCGTGCCCTAAATAGTATCATGCAACTTGACTACATGTGTTCCTGCCCTAAATAGTATCATGCAACTTGATTACACGTGTTCGTGTCCTAAATAGTATCATGCAACTTGACTACAAGTGTTCGTGCCCTAAATAGTATCATGCAACTTGACTACATGTGTTCGTGCCCTAAATAGTATCATGCAACTTGACTACATGTGTTCGTGCCCTAAATAGTATCATGCATCTTGACTACATGTGTTCGTGCCCTAAATAGTATCATGCAACTTGATTACACGTGTTCGTGTCCTAAAGAGTATCATGCAACTTGACTACATGTGTTCGTGCCCGAAATAGTATTATGCAACTTGATTACACGTGTTCGTGCCCTAAATAGTATCATGCATCTTGATTACATGTGTTCGTGTCCTAAATAGTATCATGCATCTTGACTACATGTGTTCGTGTCCTAAATAGTATCATGCATCTTGACTACATGTATTCGTGTCCTAAATAGTATCATGCAACTTGACTACATGTGTTCGTGTCCTAAATAGTATCATGCATCTTGATTACATGTGTTCGTGTCCTAATAGTATCATGCATCTTGACTACATGTGTTCGTGTCCTAATAGTATCATGCATCTTGACTACATGTGTTCGTGTCCTAAATAGTATCATGCAACTTGACTTCATGTGTTCGTGTCCTAAATAGTATCATGCATCTTGACTACATGTGTTCGTGTCCTAAATAGTATCATGCACTTGACTACATGTGTTCGTGTCCTAAATAGTATCATGCAACTTGACTACATGTGTTCGTGCCCTAAATAGTATCATGCAACTTGACTACATGTGTTCGTGTCCTAAATAGTATCATGCAACTTGACTACATGTGTTCGTGTCCTAAATAGTATCATGCACTTGACTACATGTGTTCGTGCCCTAAATAGTATCATGCAACTTGACTACATGTGTTCGTGCCCTAAATAGTATCATGCAACTTGACTACATGTGTTCGTGTCCTAAATAGTATCATGCATTGACTACATGTGTTCGTGCCCTAAATAGTATCATGCAACTTGACACATGTGTTCGTGTCCTAAATAGTATCATGCATCTTGACTACATGTGTTCGTGCCCTAAATAGTATCATGCATCTTGACTACATGTGTTCGTGCCCTAAATAGTATCATGCAACTTGACTACATGTGTTCGTGTCCTAAATAGTATCATGCATCTTGACTACATGTGTTCGTGCCTTAAATAGTATCATGCATCTTGACTACATGTGTTCGTGCCCTAAATAGTATCATGCAACTTAACTACATGTGTTCGTGCCCTAAATAGTATCATGCAACTTGATTACATGTGTTCGTGTCCTAAATAGTATCATGCATCTTGACTACATGTGTTCGTGCCCTAAATAGTATCATGCATCTTGACTACATGTGTTCGTGTCCTAAATAGTATCATGCAACTTGACTACATGTGTTCGTGTCCTAAATAGTATCATACATCTTGACTACATGTGTTCGTGTCCTAAATAGTATCATGCATCTTGACTACATGTGTTCGTGTCCTAAATAGTATCATGCAACTTGACTACATGTGTTCGTGTCCTAAATAGTATCATGCATCTTGATTACATGTGTTCGTGTCCTAAATAGTATCATGCAACTTGACTACATGTGTTCGTGTCCTAAATAGTATCATGCATACTTGACTACATGTGTTCGTGCGCCTAAATAGTATCATGCATCTTGACTACATGTGTTCGTGTCCTAAATAGTATCATGCATCTTGACTACATGTGTTCGTGTCCCTAAATAGTATCATGCATCTTGACTACATGTGTTCGTGCCCTAAATAGTATCATGCAACTTGACTACATGTGTTCGTGGTCCTAAATAGTATCATGCATCTTGACTACATGTGTTCGTGCCCTAAATAGTATCATGCATCTTGACTACATGTGTTCGTGCCCTAAATAGTATCATGCAACTTGACTACATGTGTTCAGTGCCCTAAATAGTATCATGCAACTTGACTACATGTGTTCGTGTCCCTAAATTAGTATCATGCAATCTTGATACATGTGTTCGTGCCTCCTAAATAGTATCATGCATCTTGACTACATGTGTTCGTTGCCCTAAATAGTATCATGCAACTTGACTACATGTGTTCGTGTCCTAAATAGTATCATGCAATCTTGACTACATGTGTTCGTGTCCTAAATAGTATCATGCATCTTGACTACATGTGTTCGTGCCCTAAATAGTATCATGCACTTGACTACATGTGTTCGTGTCCTAAATAGTATCATGCATCTTGACTACATGTGTTCGTGCCCTAAATAGTATCATGCAACTTGACTACATGTGTTCGTGTCCTAAATAGTATCATGCATCTTGACTACATGTGTTCGTGCCCTAAATAGTATCATGCATCTTGACTACATGTGTTCGTGCCCTAAATAGTATCATGCACTTGACTACATGTGTTCGTGCCCTAAATAGTATCATGCAACTTGACTACATGTGTTCGTGTCCTAAATAGTATCATGCATCTTGACTACATGTGTTCGTGCCCTAAATAGTATCATGCATCTTGACTACATGTGTTCGTGTCCTAAATAGTATCATGCAACTTGACTACATGTGTTCGTGTCCTAAATAGTATCATGCATCTTGACTACATGTGTTCGTGTCCTAAATAGTATCATGCATCTTGACTACATGTGTTCGTGTCCTAAATAGTATCATGCAACTTGACTACATGTGTTCGTGTCCTAAATAGTATCATGCATCTTGACTACATGTGTTCGTGCCCTAAATAGTATCATGCAACTTGACTACATGTGTTCGTGTCCTAAATAGTATCATGCATCTTGATTACATGTGTTCGTGTCCTAAATAGTATCATGCAACTTGACTACATGTGTTCGTGTCCTAAATAGTATCATGCAACTTGACTACATGTGTTCGTGCCCTAAATAGTATCATGCAACTTGACTACATGTATTCGTGTCCTAAATAGTATCATGCAACTTGACTACATGTGTTTGTGTCCTGAATAGTATCATGCATCTTGACTACATGTGTTCGTGCCCTAAATAGTATCATGCAACTTGACTACATGTGTTCGTGCCCTAAATAGTATCATGCAACTTGACTACATGTGTTCGTGTCCTAAATAGTATCATGCATTTTAACTACATGTGTTCGTGCCCTAAATAGTATCATGCAACTTGATTGCATGTGTTCGTGTCCTAAATAGTATCATGCAATCTTGACTACATGTGTTCGTGCCCTAAATCGTATCATGCATCTTGAATACATGTGTTTCGTGTCCTAAATAGTATCATGCATCTTGACTACATTGTTCGTGTCCTAAATAGTATCATGCAATCTGACTACATGTGTTCGTGTCCCTAAATAGTTCATGCATCTTGATACATGTGTTCGTGCCCTAAATAGTAGCATGCATCTTGACTTCATGTGTTCGTGCCCTAAATAGTATCATGCCACTGACTACATGTGTTCGTGTCCTAAATAAGTTTCATGCATCTTGACTACATGTGTTCGTGCCTAAATAGTATCATGCATCTTGACTACATTGTGTTCGTGCCTAAATAGTATCATGCAACTTGACTACATGTGTTCGTGCCCTAAATAGTATCATGCACCTTGACTACATGTGTTCGTGTCCTAAATAGTATCATGCATACTTGACTACATGTGTTCGTGCCCTAAATAGTATTCATGCAACTTGACTACATGTGTTCGTGTCCTAAATAGTATCATGCAACTTGACTACCAGTGTTCAGGCCTAAATAGTATCATGCATCTTGACTACATGTGTTCGTGTCCTAAATAGTATCATGCATCTTGACTACATGTGTTCGTGTCCTAAATAGTATCATGCATCTTGACTACATGTGTTCGTGTCCTAAATAGTATCATGCATCTTGACTACATGTGTTCGTGCCCTAAATAGTATCATGCAACTTGACTACATGTGTTCGTGTCCTAAATAGTATCATGCATCTTGACTACATGTGTTCGTGCCTTAAATAGTATCATGCATCTTGACTACATGTGTTCGTGCCCTAAATAGTATCATGCAACTTAACTACATGTGTTCGTGCCCTAAATAGTATCATGCAACTTGATTACATGTGTTCGTGTCCTAAATAGTATCATGCATCTTGACTACATGTGTTCGTGCCCTAAATAGTATCATGCATCTTGACTACATGTGTTCGTGTCCTAAATAGTATCATGCAACTTGACTACATGTGTTCGTGTCCTAAATAGTATCATGCATCTTGACTACATGTGTTCGTGTCCTAAATAGTATCATGCATCTTGACTACATGTGTTCGTGTCCTAAATAGTATCATGCAACTTGACTACATGTGTTCGTGTCCTAAATAGTATCATGCATCTTGACTACATGTGTTCGTGCCCTAAATAGTATCATGCAACTTGACTACATGTGTTCGTGTCCTAAATAGTATCATGCATCTTGACTACACGTGTTCGTGTCCTAAATAGTATCATGCATCTTGATTACACGTGTTCGTGCCCTAAATAGTATCATGCATCTTGACTACACGTGTTTGTGGCCTAAATAGTATCATGTAACTTGACTACATGTGTTCGTGTCCTAAATAGTATCATGCATCTTGACTACATGTGTTCGTGTCCTAAATAGTATCATGCAACTTGACTACATGTGTTCGTGCCCTAAATAGTATCATGCAACTTGACTACATGTGTTCGTGTCCTAAATAGTATCATGCAACTTGACTACATGTGTTCGTGTCCTAAATAGTATCATGCATCTTGATTACATGTGTTCGTGCCCTAAATAGTAGCATGCAACTTAACTACATGTGTTCGTGCCCTAAATAGTATCATGCATCTTGACTACATGTGTTCGTGCCCTAAATAGTATCATGCAACTTGACTACATGTGTTCGTGCCCTAAATAGTATCATGCAACTTGATTACACTTGTTCGTGTCCTAAATAGTATCATGCAACTTGACTACATGTGTTCGTGCCCTAAATAGTATCATGCAACTTGATTACATGTGTTCGTGTCCTAAATAGTATCATGCATCTTGACTACATGTGTTCGTGCCCTAAATAGTATCATGCAACTTGACTACATGTGTTCGTGTCCTAAATAGTATCATGCAACTTGCCTAATCGTGTATGTGCCCAAAAAGTATCAAGTAACTTTACTTCAAGTGTTTGTGCCGAAAATAGTATCATGCAACTTAACTACATGTGTTCGTGCCCTAAATAGTATCATGCAACTTGACTACATGTGTTCGTGCCCTAAATAGTATCATGCAACTTGACTACATGTGTTCGTGTCCTAAATAATATCATGCAACTTGACTACACGTGTTCGTGCCCTAAATAGTATCATGCATCTTGACTACATGTGTTCGTGTCCTAAATAGTATCATGCATCTTGACTACATGTGTTCGTGTCCTAAATAGTATCATGCATCTTGACTACATGTGTTAGTGTCCTAAATAGTATCATGCATCTTGACTACATGTGTTCGTGCCCTAAATAGTATCATGCAACTTGACTACATGTGTTCGTGTCCTAAATAGTATCATGCAACTTGACTACATGTGTTCGTGCCCTAAATAGTATCATGCAACTTGACTACATGTGTTCGTGCCCTAAATAGTATCATGCAACTTGACTACATGTGTTCGTGTCCTAAATAGTATCATGCATCTTAACTACATGTGTCCGAGCCCTAAATAGTATCATGCAACTTGATTGCATGTGTTCGTGTCCTAAATAGTATCATGCATCTTGACTACATGTGTTCGTGCCCTAAATAGTATCATGCATCTTGACTACATGTGTTCGTGCCCTAAATAGTATCATGCAATCTTGACTACATGTGTTCGTGCCCTAATAGTATCATGCAACTTGACTACATGTGTTCGTGTCCTAAATAATTTCATGCATCTTGACTACATGTCTTCGTGTCCTTAAATAGTATCATGCATCTTGACTACATGTGTTCGTGCCCTAAATAGTATCATGCAACTTGACTACATGTGTTCGTGTCCTAAATAGTATCATGCAACTTGACTACATGTGTTCGTGTCCTAAATAGTATCATGCAACTTGACTACATGTGTTCGTGTCCTAAATAGTATATGCAACTTGATTACATGTGTTCGTGCCCTAAATAGTATCATGCAACTTGACTACATGTGTTCGTGCCCTAAATAGTATCATGCATCTTGACTACATGTGTTCGTGCCCTAAATAGTATCATGCAACTTGACTACATGTGTTCGTGCCCTAAATAGTATCATGCAACTTGATTACACTTGTTCGTGTCCTAAATAGTATCTTGCAACTTGACTACATGTGTTCGTGCCCTAAATAGTATCATGCAACTTGACTACATGTGTTCGTGCCCTAAATAGTATCATGCAACTTGACTACATGTGTTCGTGTCCTAAATAATATCATGCAACTTGACTACACGTGTTCGTGCCCTAAATAGTATCATGCATCTTGACTACATGTGTTCGTGTCCTAAATAGTATCATGCATCTTGACTACATGTGTTCGTGTCCTAAATAGTATCATGCATCTTGACTACATGTGTTAGTGTCCTAAATAGTATCATGCATCTTGACTACATGTGTTCGTGCCCTAAATAGTATCATGCAACTTGACTACATGTATTCGTGTCCTAAATAGTATCATGCAACTTGACTACATGTGTTCGTGCCCTAAATAGTATCATGCAACTTGACTACATGTGTTCGTGCCCTAAATAGTATCATGCAACTTGACTACATGTGTTCGTGTCCTAAATAGTATCATGCATTTTAACTACATGTGTTCGTGCCCTAAATAGTATCATGCAACTTGATTGCATGTGTTCGTGTCCTAAATAGTATCATGCATCTTGACTACATGTGTTCGTGCCCTAAATAGTATCATGCATCTTGACTACATGTGTTCGTGCCCTAAATAGTATCATGCAACTTGACTACATGTGTTCGTGTCCTAAATAATTTCATGCATCTTGACTACATGTCTTCGTGCCTTAAATAGTATCATGCATCTTGACTACATGTGTTCGTGCCCTAAATAGTATCATGCAACTTGACTACATGTGTTCGTGTCCTAAATAGTATCATGCAACTTGACTACATGTGTTCGTGTCCTAAATAGTATCATGCAACTTGACTACATGTGTTCGTGTCCTAAATAGTATCATGCAACTTGATTACATGTGTTCGTGCCCTAAATAGTATCATGCAACTTGACTACATGTGTTCGTGCCCTAAATAGTATCATGCATCTTGACTACATGTGTTCGTGCCCTAAATAGTATCATGCAACTTGACTACATGTGTTCGTGCCCTAAATAGTATCATGCAACTTGATTACACTTGTTCGTGTCCTAAATAGTATCTTGCAACTTGACTACATGTGTTCGTGCCCTAAATAGTATCATGCAACTTGATTACACGTGTTCGTGTCCTAAATAGTATCATGCATCTTGACAACATGTGTTCGTGCCCTAAATAGTATCATGCAACTTGACTACATGTGTTCGTGTCCTAAATAGTGTCATGCAACTTGCCTTATCGTGTATGTGCCCAAAAAGTATCAAGTAACTTTACTTCAAGTGTTTGTGCCGAAAATAGTACCATGCAACTCGACTACACGTGTATGTGCACTAAATTGTATCATGTAATTTGACTACACGTATGTTCCATAAAATATTATCATGCAAATAGAAGACACGTGTTTATGCCCACAGAAGAATTACGCAAAGTGACTGCAAGTGTATGAAACCTAAACAGTACCACGCAACTCATGTGTTTCAGCCCATTGACCTTGTTGCAAAAAGCTGATGCAATTAATCTGCCGATCGCTGGTGTAAGAGAGAAAACACTGATACAGAAGCACTTAATACTTGAAAAAAAGCCATTTTAAGATAATAAAATCGCGTTAAATTCTACCGCTACTATCCTTGTAGAGTTTTTTTTATCTGTAAAACGCCTTAAACAGTCCTTTTAAAATATTCACGATAAATTTGTTCTTGTACCTGCAGACAAAGCTTCAAACACTTTTTGTCTGACGACTATACTACAAAAATGTACTGAGTGCCGAGTTATCCACCACCAGTACTTACACGAGCACCAACGTTGACTTTCAGACAGTCTTTGACAAACATAAACAGATACTGCATAAATTTAATATCAAGATCGAATCAAAGCAAGAAAACTCCTTACTTCTTGCCTTTCAGCCATTCTTAATCACGTTGTTAAATATTGTGAAAAGTGTATGCAAAGTCAGGAATTAAAATTTTAATCTTCAGAAGTATATGTTGCAATGCTCATAGGACTTTGTCTTATATATTTTTATTTAGGATCACAACAATGTTACTTGTGCAGTGTGGCGGTCGTAAAAAATCTCCCCTTGCAAGTAATCTATGTTGTCATTTAATTTATCCGATTAGGATTGTTACATGTTTTTTCTTTGATGAACATTGGACGACATCTTCACATGAACAAGATCCTACAACCATTTAGTCGTCTCTGGTCATTTTTTTCTTAATTCAGCAAGTTATTTTCATTTATAATCAACAATTTTGTGTAGTTCTGCTAATCGAAATAATACCCCCCCCCTCTCTCTCTTTAAAACATTATGTGGGCATTATTTTTCAATGACGTCACTCCTTTCGTCATAACTTATCAAAGAAAAGATCAGCGCGTGGACGCACCCCAGTCGGTCCATATTGCGGACTGACCATTCCAATGCGGTAACTGCAAACGACAAGATAGATGGCAAGCAGGTCCTAGCAAGCAGTTACTGTGTAAACTTTACAAACGAGCAGCGAGCGACAACGATAAACAACCGCTGCTGCATTTAACGATTAACGACCCCGTTTTACGATCGGTTGATTGTCAGAAAATTATTGGAGTTTATGTAGACTCAGATTGGAGCTGGAATCGACAAATAGAACAAGTATGCAAAAAGCTTAACTCAAAGATAATACTGTTAAAACACATCAAAGACTATCTAACTAACGAATTGAAACGAATGTTCTACAACGCCAATATTTTGCCAATGTTTGATTACTGTTGTCCCGTTTGGGGGAAGGCTAGCGTTACGCGAATCAACAAAGTTAACACTGTTCAAAAACGATTTCTGAGAATTATTTCATGTAAACCAAAAGGGTACCCTAGTGTAAAACAATTCCAAGTATATTAAGTTTTAAATTTTCTAAATAGATGTAAATATCACGCGGCTGTATTAGGATATAAAACAATGCATTACTTGATACCAAACTATATGTTCGATATTATCAAGTTTTCAAACGATATATGCAAGGGGCAATATATACTTAGATCTATGACAAACAAGGATCTTGCTTTGCAATATAGGCCAATGACAAAATATTACAAAGACATGTTCTCATATTTTTGTATAAATTTATGGATTGAAATACCGACTCACATAAAAATGTCAAAATATATTTATATTTTTAAAATTCATATAAAAATGCCTATTAGAAACACTGCGATAGCAGGCAGTGATATATTTACAAGGAAAGAAAAACAATTTACTCTGAAAGTACATTTTTTTTAAATTGCAAATTTAGCAAGCCTTATATATATAATGGCACTACTTTGCTGGTATAATACCATTACATGAAATTATATAATTCATATATTTTCTTTTGAGTGGCTGTTTAAATTAATATTCAGAGGTTTTCTCTAATACCGGTATACTCGTTTTATATGTACACCCATTTTACATTTAAACTAATGTAGACATTATGTTTCTGAGTATTCGTATTATGTATAAGACAACTAGCGTGAATGTAATTGCATACATGTGTGATGCTTATCAATTTATTTCATTTATGTATTTATGTATATGATTAAGTGCTAATACAAAGAAAAAAAAGGATAAATGTTGTTTTTTAGAATGTGATCTTTCTAATAGATGTATAATTCATTGTAATTTTTGTAAGTATTTCAATTGTTACATTTTACATTTTATTTCTATTGTTAGTCGAAGGCCTCTGTTAGAAAAGATGTATATTATATGCTGTGTGTGTATGTATATAGCTTATGAGTAACCACCGTAAAATCAAGATATAACTATTATTATTATTATTATTATTATTATTATTATTATTATTATTATAATTATTATTATTATTATTATTATTATTATTATTATTATTATTATTATTATTATTATTATTATTATTATTATTATTATTATTATTATCATCATCATCATTATTATTATTATTATTATTATTATTATTATTATTATTATTATTATTATTACTATTATTATATCAAATACTAACTTTAAATGTAACCGGAAAAACCGTTCATTATGTAGAGATCTAGAATAATAAAATAATGAATAAAGTTTATGCCCAACAGTAGTTATTTTATTCATTTTAAGATTAAATCAGTTCTCAAAACATGTAATGAAGGTAGGTTATTTTGAAAAGAAAAAAATCAGCTGATTAAGATTAAATACTGAACGTAATAGGTGTAAACGTTAGTTCAACAAATTAACACGAATGTTCAACAAGAATAATGTTTCCTCTAATAATATTACTTTTCGGAGTAAATGGGTTGTGGTTGGGGGTTGGGAATTGGGGGTTGAGGTTATTCTCTTTTTAAAACAATGTAGGAGTAAAAGAGGATACAGAAGCAAATGTAGGTGGAGACGGGTTTTTGTAGGGTCGCAGATCGGACTCTTTCCCACCCAGACAAGGCAAACATAGAGGAAATGTGGCACCACTTCTTTCTATGCATTTGAAAGAGGATCAAACAAATTTCGAGTCCTCAAAAGCCTCTGGCTCTAACTTTGAGCTGACTGCCTAAAAATGTGTCTGTATTTGGTCGCAGATAGGTCCCTTTCCGATCCCGACAAGGGCGACATTGAAGAAATGTGCCACCATTTCTTCATACATGTTTGCATCCGAAAGAGGATCAAACAGTTTTCGCGTCCCGAGGAGCCTTTGGCTCTATCTTGGTGCGGACTGCCTGAAAAATGTCTCCGTAATTGATAAAAATCGGCAGGAGGGGATTTTTTTGTCGCTGATCGGCCTCTTTCCGACCCCGAAAAGGCCAACATAGAAGAAATGTGACACAACTTATTCATATGCATCTTGGGGCTGACCTCCTGAAAAATGTCTCCGTAATTGGTAAAAAAAATCTGCAAAGAAAGCCGATCTTTGGTCACAGATAGGCCTCTTTCCGTCCCTACAAGACCGACATAAAAGAAATGTGACACCACTGCTTCATATGCATCTGAAAGAAGATTGAACCGGGTTTTGACTGCTGAAGAGCTTTTTGGCTCTATCGAGAGGCTGACTGCCTGAAAAATGTCGCCGTATTTGGTCAAAAATCCCAAAGAACCAACGGATTTTGGTCGCGGATGGGCCTATGTCCGACTCCGACAAGGCCGACATAGAGGAAATGTGACACCATTTCCTTATAAACATATGAAAGAGGATCGAACTAGAATTCGAAGCCTGAAGAGATTTCGGCTCTATCTTAGGGATGACTGCCTTACAAATGTGCCTTATTTGGTCAAAAACCGAGTTTTTTAAGTATAGTACTCTTTCCGGCCTTTGATAATGACAAAGAGGAAATATGGCACCACTTCTTTATAAACATCCGAAAGAGGATTGAACCAGCTTTTAACTACTGAAAAACTTTGGGCTCTTTCTTGGGGATGAATGCCTGAAAAAGGTCTCCGTAATTGGTAAAGTATCTGCAAAAAAACCGGTCTTTGGTCGCAGATAGGTCTCTTTCCGACCTCGACAGTACCAACATAGAAAAAATATGACACACTTATTCATATGCATCCGAAAGAGAATCAAAACACCTTTCGAATCCTGGAGAGCTTTTGGCTCTATCTTGGAGATGACTGCATGACAAACGTCTCCGTATTTGGTCAAAAGTCCAACGAATGGTCGCTGATAAATCTCATTCCGACCCGCCAGGGCCGACATAGAGGAAATGTGACATCACTTCTTTATATGCATCTGAAAGAGGACCAAACCAGCCTTTGGGTCCTGAAGAGTGTTTGGCTTTATCTTGGGACTGAGTGCCTCAAAATGTCTCCGTAAGTGGAAGGAAATCTGCAAAAAGAAGATTTTTTGTCCCGTTTAGACCCCTTTCTGACCCCGACAAGGCTGCCATAGAGGTAATGTGATACCACTTCTTCATATATATCTGAAAACGGATCGAACCAGCTTTTAACTGCTGAAGAGCTTTAAGCTCTATCCTGGGATTGGCTTCCTGATAATTTCTCTGTATTTGGTCAAATATCTGCACACAAAAGACGGATTTTGGGTCGTGGATAAGCCTCTTTCTGATACCGGCAAGGCCGACATAGTGTAAATCTGACACCACTTCTTCATAAAACATTTTAGCAAAACCTTTCAAACGAACAAAAAATGTTTGCATTAACTCTTTAATCACTGTTCACATACATACGTACCTGATCAATAATGTTTATCGTCGTTTTTGATGCTATACACTTCTGATTTCTCATAATGAACTTGTAGATCCAATTTTTTACAATAAAAGAATGACTGAGAGAGAGAGAGAGAGAGAGAGAGAGAGAGAGAGAGAGAGGGGAGAGGGAGACAGAGACAGAGACAGATAGACAGATAGACAGACAGAGACAGACAGACAGAGAGACAGAAACAGACACACAGAGAGACAGAGAGAAACAGAGACAGAGACAGAGAGACAGAGACAGACACAGAGAGAGAGAGAGAGAGAGAGAGAGAGAGAGAGAGAGAGAGAGAGAGAGAGAGAGAGAGAGAGAAACAGAGATATAGAGCAAAGATGTAACATTGTTGATAATATTACTTAATAACACACTTAAATAGTGATTGATATATAGAATGCTTGGTAGTCGAAAGACCTAAATTTATAAGGAATAGGACAAAGAGAAGTGTTTTGTTATTTAGTATCGTTTGGAAATAAGATATAGCATTAGACAAAGCAAACAAACATGTAACTTGTTTGGTTTGACTCAAACTTTCCCAAATACATGTGTATGTAACTATTTGTTTACATACCTTACACATATTTTAGACTAATTTTTCCATTTTCTGTGCTTTATAAAAATTTTCTCTTTGTCGGCCTTGTCGGTGTCTCAAAGAGGCCGATCCGTGACCAGAAGTACGCTTTTTTGCGGATTGTTCCCAACTACGCAGATACATTTCGGGATGTCGGCCCCGAGATAGAGTCAAAAGATCTTCAGGATTTGAAAGCTGGTTCGATCCACTTTCAGACGCATATGACCAAGTGGTGTCACATTTGTTCTATGTTGGATTCGTGGTCGGAAAGAGGTTTCTCCGCGACCTAAAATCCCTCTTTTTATATTTTTTACCAATTACGGAGACATTTTTCAGGCAATCAGCCCCAAGATGGATTCAAAGGCTCTTCAGGAGTCAAAAGCTGGTTCGATAGTCTTTCATATGCATATGAAGAAGAGATGTTACATTTCTTCTATGTCGGCCTTGTTGCGGTCGGAAAGAGGCCTATCCGCGACCAAAAATCCCGCGTTTCAGCAGATTTCCTACAAGCTATAGAGACATTCTCAGGCAGTCAGCCCCAGGATGCAGCTAACGGCTCTTCAGGACTCGAAAACTGGTTTGATCCTCTTTCGGATGAATATGAAGAATTGGTGTCACATTTCTTCTATGTTGGTCTTGTCGGGGTCGAAAAGAGGACTATCTGCGACAAAAAAAACCCCGTTTTTTTGGCAGAGCAGAATTTTCACCAATCACGGAGACCTTTTTCAGGCAGTCATCCCCAAGATGATGCCAACGGTTCTTCAGGACAGCTGGTTTGATCCTCTATCGGATGCATCTGAAAAAGAGTCCTGTCTGCGACCAAAAATACGCTTTTTTGCAGATTTTTTGACCAAATACGGAGACATTTTTAAGGCAGTCATCACCAAGATAGAGCCAAAACAACTTCAGGAGTCGAAAGCTGATTTTGGTCTTCTTTCAGATGTATAATAAAGAAGTGGTGTCACGTTTCCTCTATGTCGGCATTTTCCGGGTCGAAAAGCTGCATATCCTAGAAAAAATCCGTGTTTTTTTTTCTTCTTGTTATTTTGACCAAATAAGGCGACATTTGTAAGGCAGTCAGCCCAAAGATAAAGCCAAAAGCTCTTCAGGCTTCGAATTCTGGTTCGATCGTCTTTCAGATGTATATAAAGAAGTATTGTCACATTTTCTCTATGTCGGCCTTCTAGGAGTCGGAAAAGGCCCATCCGCGACCAAAATCCGTTGGTTTTCTTTCAGGATTTTCAGCCAAATTTAGAGACAATTTTCAGGCAGTCAGCCCCAAGATAGAGCCAAAGTCTCTTCAGGACTCGAAAGATGGTTTAATCATCTTTCAGATGCATAAGAAGAAGTGATGTCACATTTCCACTCTGTCGACCTTGGCGGGATCGGAAAAAGGCCTACCCGTGAAAAAATCGCTAAAAAAATAACAACAAAATGTTCGTCTGTATAATTTAAAATACTAACTTTAGTTCATAATTTCTTGCTCTTAAATGAAATACGATAAGTGTGTGTATTTTATACATTCAGGAGATTTTTATAACCAAATAACATTATAGTTCTTTCAGTTGAATCAAACAAAATAATGCATAAAACCCGTCATTTTAAAGGTTAAATGGTTAAACTACTAAGTTAATAATAAGATGTCACGTAACTAATACTAACTATTATTTTGAACAGTTTGGTTTTGCAGTTAGGTTTTGCCTTAAATCCTAATGCCTAGTCAGACAATCTATATCCTCCACCAGAGGTTTCAATTCGCATTTCGCACCAGCTGTAGTTCGTACTAATATATGACAGCTCGCCCCTTGTATACGCTGTAGTGCGAGTTAAACTACGAGTGCTGATATTGGCTGTTAGCTGTTAATTGTTATGGTGGGAGTTAATTGTTGTTTGCCGTGTGTAATTTTTATTTATTTATTTTTTTGAGTTGTTCAATATTGGTACGAATTTTCCCTGACGCGAGTTGGTTTGGAGCGAGTTGTGTAGCATTCTTCGCTGCAATATATATTAAGTCTGAATTCTCGTGTATATGGAATACATTTCTTCATTAAATAGTATTACAAATATAAATTTGACCATAGTCATTTCGCATACTACAACGACATTTTTGTCTGTTTACTTAAATTTTTTTATTAGTGCATGCTGTCTTGAATATTTTCACTTCACACGTTGTGTACTACCGCTGGACAATGTGCTTGCTAAATTGGTTTTAGCGCGGTAACTGTCGGGTTTGCTCTTTTTCTTTAATGACTCATCACAGATTTTCTCTTACTTTTACGTTTGGCTTGCATTTGAATACCTCTGTCCTGCGCCTTTTCAAAAGTTGGTATATGTTGCAATGCTCATAGGACTTTGTCATAATTATATTCTTATTAGACAAGTTTCGTACTTTGAACTTTCATTGCTCTGCAGATAATATTTACGATTTCTCTACGCTGTACACACCTTTTCCTGAATTAATTAAGGCGAAATTGATTGCTCTTATTGAGAAAACATTTGCTCGAGAGCAACGTCTATACATTGCATGTCATGAAAGTAATGCCCTTTTTACCAACACTTTCTTAGAATCGTGTACCATGTGGACTTGGTATACCTATGGTAACCAACTGTGACCATTGTTGCAGATTTGTTTTTATACCGCTTTGAACGTGATTTCATGTTAACTGTATCTTCTTCTAACGAAAGCCACATTATAGAGGCTTTCAATTCAATCTTGACGATATTCTAACTATAGATAATATTTTCTTTTCTCAAATGATATATCTGATTTACCCTCCAGAACTTACCCTTAATAAAGCAAATAACTGACATTTTCATGCAGCATTTCTAGACATTGAGATCGCTGTTTCCAATAACAACGTCTCTACTAAAATCTATAACGAGAGAGATGATTTCAAAGTTATTGTTGTGAATTATCCACACCCTGACAGAGATTCACCGCGTGCTACCTCCTATGGTATTTACATATTACAACTTACAAGGTTTGCACAAGTTTGTACTAAAGTAGAATATTTCAATGCTAAAAACCGGTTTATTTCTTCTAAATTGTTACAACAAGGCTTTCGATTTCACAAATTAAGGAAGGCGTTTTCTAAGCGGTTTCACCGCAATGATTTTATTGCTTCAAAGTATAATAGCAGCATGAAAACACTCCTGCAGCAAGGCATAAGCCATCCTGCATTTTATGGAAATGTTTTATACAAGTTAATGAAAATCCAGGGTCTCGATAACCTTTCTGACCTCTTTATAAAACTTATCAGAAAATGCATTGCTGATGGTTACAAGCCGGGAATACTTCGTTGTATTGCATTGCTTGCAACTGACCATTTACAGACAAGAACTTGCATTGCTTTTAAATTACACGATGACAAGACAGGTAGTTGAGTCTGTATGAAACAGTGAATTAAAGCCACCATTGGACAGTCACTGTTGGGTTTTATCTCTCCAGTTGAGCCCTATATAGGCGAGAAGGAATGTCTTTTTATTTATTGTTTAAATCTTGGCACCAAGTAGGTACTGGCCCAATCTGGCAGTAATTATATTTAGCCATAATATATTTTGACCATAAAGTCAAATTGACCAGTTTATTTGAGAATTTTGGTGAAACTGGCACCATATATAGTCTATTTAATATTTTTATTAAATGTTTTTAAGTTTTACTACTTTTTTTATTATATTCTTTATATATTTTAAATTGCATGTGTAATGTGGCCAGTTTGACTGTAACTACCCCAAACTTTATTGTAGTACCAATGCCAGCAGTGGCTCTTCCTTGCTTAATTTTGAGGTTTTTCTTAACGGTAACTCTGTAAAGAACATTGTCTCTATGTATTTAAACAAAAACTTTCGCATTTGTGTCAACAGGACTTTCTTTTCTTTCTTTGATGTCTTCAATTGTGACACCAATGGAAATTAAAGATAAGGCATAATAAAAGATGGAGGTTGGGCAAGAGGAAAAGTAGTAGGAAAGAAGGAGACTGGTGTATTGTCAGAGGGCTAAGAAGAGTCTAGATGGACACAATGATTGCTGAAGAAAAATAAAAATATGTGTAAGCATTCTTTATATTTATTTTGCCACCTCCAAAGATTTATTCTGTCTTTATTTAGTTAATCTCTTGCTGCTCGGAGACCTATTTACTGTGAGCCCCCCCCCGAGGCACACAATGCCGACCATCACTTATTGTCCTGCAGGAGACTGGCTATCCTTGCACCCCTGTGTGTGCAGACCAAACTGACTATTTGGTGATAATATTCACATTAGCATTATCTAAAGACTGTGTCCACTTGATGCATATATGGTGCTGCCTTCACTGTATATACCATGTTGTGAACACCTGGCATAATACCAAACCCACTAACATTATCCTGACACCAGATCAGCCAGTGGTGGAACTACCCTTATATTTGCTTCAGCGTTTGCAAGAGAGCTACACCACTACCATTTTAACGACTGGTATGTTGCGACCCGGGATCGAACCTGAGCCTGTCGTACCTGGAGCCGACGCACTACAGATTGCTCTACCAGATCCGGGGTCTGCTAGTTTATTGCACAAGGTAAATATTCCAGTGTATTATACACACATAAATAGTTAATGCGTAAACTCAGCTTAAATCTTATGCTTAAAGACTCCTCTTTTTCCAGGACATTCAGTGGATCGTTACAGAGCTGGATTATTCCATGTGTGGACATGTTTACAAACGATGCAATCTTTTAAAATGACAATGAACACTTTTCAAAGTCATGCTGCAGTCTACTGATTATTTTATTACATTTTTAAGAAAGAGTTTATAGCCTGTTTTTTTAGTTAACAATGGATTTTCACATGTATAAAAATGATGTAATGCCTTTTGGAATCAAATATGTTTTTGTTAACTATGCCTACTTCATTTTTTAATTCCCTTTCTACACTTAAAGTTATGTGGAAAAGATGATTTTTGTATGATATGTCTAACGTTTTTCAAATAATAAAATCGTACACTAAGGTGAAATTATGCACCAACATGCAGCTTATCCTGACCATTACACAGAAATAAACAAACTGTTATTTATTAACACAACACTTTCTTTTTTGGAAATAGTGACAGGAGGAAAATGTATCTTATTTTATGATCATTACTGAGTGAGGATAAATTTAGGGTCAGGATCAGGTCTATGTTGGTGCATAATACTTCGAAGAACAAAGCAACGTAATCTTTTAAGAAATACCTTTATTTTGACAAGCAACAAACTTTATATAAAACGTTCTGCTATGATTGTTACTTTTACATGTCTGTAAAGAAATACAAACATTATACACTGCATGCTGAGATGTATAAATAAAACATGTTTAGCATTGCCTTCATAACCGTATACAT
Organism: Sinonovacula constricta; assembly: GCA_007844125.1. Lineage (NCBI taxonomy): Eukaryota > Metazoa > Mollusca > Bivalvia > Cardiida > Solecurtidae > Sinonovacula > Sinonovacula constricta. The sequence continues at coordinate 52,953,527 of CM017562.1, forward strand.
TTCATTTGCAGTAGGAGCATCCACTTTTTACTTTATTTATCGCTGATCATCTACCTAAGGGGCTTCTTCTGTAATGATTAACAAAATCTTAATGATGGGGGTCTCATATAATCAGATTTGGGACTTTGGTTGGCAAGTTTTGAGCAAATGTTTGTGTAACTGAAAAGAGTATATGCAAAATCATGAACTAGTTTACTATTATTTTTAACTCAGTTTAAAAACTTTATAATGGAAAGTAAAAAGACCTGTAATGTTTCCCAATGTATTTGTGTTCGATGTTTCTCCATTTATAAAATCTGCACTGTCATAATCTTCCCAACATGAATGTTTTCATTAGAACCAAGAACTAAGAACTAGGGATTGTCCATGGACAAGGGGCATAACTCCTCTGACTCCTTTTAGGCCTATTCCCTCTCACCACAAGGTTTCAACTTCCAGTTCAGGTAAAGGACTTGAAGGGAAAAGGTTTTCAAGCTGGCCTCTGGTGCACCGGTGGTACTGCTCACCATCGCTACTATAGGCATAGTTTGTTCCTACAACACATTAAAAAACGCAATAAACTACTTGCTTGTCATGTGACTTGTTCTGAAATACTAGATCAAGTAGAACCCACTCAAATGACTTTAGAATCTGCCATCACTCCTGGAATATCCTGGTCAAGCTATCTAATGATATTTGTTTCTGTCTACCAAACACCTCAATCCAGTGATTTACTTACTGTAAAGCAGTTCAGATGAAATAAAATGTAAATAGATGTGTTCTATGCTATCTGTCATTTACTGGAAAAAGTAACAAATTGCAGTGACACTTAAATGATCCAATATCCAACATATAACTATTAATGATGGAGGAAGACACAAAATCAATGTAAAGTAGAACATGCTAGCTGTATGTTCAGTTATATTAGTCATTATAGTAACATCCAGCTATTGTCAAATGTCTGGGTAGAACCACTGCCATACCAGTCAACTGGAAGAGGACCTTTATCCCATCTAGAAATCATACCCATGTAACAAAGGGTGAAAATGTGCAGCCAGTCCGGGACTCGAACCCGGGACCCTTCGCTAACAGGCCGAATACTCTACTGACAGAGCTTACCGGACCGCTTACACATTCTCTCCCGATCACCCGGTTATATACACCCAGTGCAACTTGAAATTTGTCCTCAAATTTCCACAGACCATTAGCTCCACGTGCAGACCACAAGCACCCTCCAGCACCTGAACCATAACAATCGCGCCATTGTAGCATAGGGAGGAACGTGCAGTCGGTCGGGGACTCAAACTCGGGACCCTTTGCTTACAGGTCGAATGCTATGCCTGAGCAACCGGGCCACTTACACATTCTCTCCCTATAACACGGCTACACCCCCACAGTGAGAGGCCAAGGATTTGTATGAGTTACAAGTCAGCAACCCTACCCCTTGTCATCAGGCTGGTCAAAGCAGTATGATGAAAAAAAAGAGATTGCAAAAATTAGATCTACCTGTACATGTACTTGTAGGGCTATTTGGCTATTTGGCTTAGGTGTTTGCTGATCATATTGGTGAAGTTTTGGGACAAAAAAAGAATGTTGGAATTTTAATTATCTTGTGCTGAAACAGCAAAAAATGCATAATGAGGTATTTCAGAAGAGTGTAATATGAACATTTTGCACATAAATTGATATGCTTAAATAAGTTTAGTTTATTACGTATAATGTCGCTTATCAATAATTAAATTGAGGTGGAACAAGATGAGTATTTAATTTGCGAAAAAATTGTGAAAAATAGATTATCTCTCAAAAATAAAGATATTCTTTTGAATCCTTAAACATATGAAATATTTTCTTTTCCGTATTATTACTTTCAAACCACAAGCACTCACAATATTTTTCTCCTTTGTATTATTAACATTAAAAGAAAAAACCCACAATATTGACAATATTAAAAAACATAAATGCAGCATCAATAAAAATGAATGGAGGTCACTTTTACCGACTTGACGCTTTGTACACTATGCCCTGGTTTGAAATTCATATGTCTGTATGTGGCGTTTTTCTAAAAAAAAACAAGCTAACACATTTTTTTAAATTGATTTCAATATAATTAAATAAGCAAAAGGGACACTGTAGCATAAAGAGCATAAAAATAAATGTAGCAAATTAATAATAAAAAGACAACAAAACACTTCACCTCAGCTGAGTTAACCTACTACTATAATAAATCTTTATCAAAATAAATGCATTAAACTACAATGTATATAAATATTTATGCGTTTTTGTGTTTAACTGGTGCAGCAGACCATTTTGTTGGATTGTCTCTATATTACTGTTAAATTACTGTTCTTGGTAGGAGTCCAATTGTAGATGTGATATTTCTTTTTTCTGGGCCTGGCATCTTTCTTGAAGAAAAACGCTGCAGTACACATTTCTTTGCTACTGGAAAAAATCAAGTAGAAACTCTATGAGATACCCAAAGATAACAACACATGCAGTCTGATCAACTGGCACTTAAGTTAGCAATAACACTGTAGGAAATCAATCACCTTCCATAATTCCATAAAAGTAAGGATAAAAAAACAACCTTTATCTGAATCGATATGCATCCTATATTTTACCATTGATTCAGAACCACTCAGAGTTTTGATTTAAGAAAATGTACTGAAGAAAAGATAGATGAAAATATTTAAGAGATGGTCTAAAGCCTTATTGCTTTTGTGATGGTATAAAGTTCAGTCTACCAATTTATCCCTCATCAGTTCATAAGCAACTGTCACAATTTGCCACGATTACGGAAGATTGATAATACAGCTACATTACAACAACAACAAGATCTTTATTCAATATTTATGCAAAACAAATATCTTGTTGTTATCTAAAATCGACGTTTTAAGACCATTTTTCGGCGTTTTTCAAATATAGCATGGACTATTTTAACAATGCCCTTTTAGTTATAACTACAAAATTGGAAACATCTAAAAACTGGCAAAATACACCTTAAGAGTTAAGAAAGAAGAACAACAAAAACGAATGTAGAATATATGATACCGTGTCGACAATTTGAGAAAAACCCTGACGTACCTTTCCAAAATAAGTTTGGTCAGTTCTTTCTTTGTTCTTCTCAACAGAATGTTTCGCAAATCCATCCATTCGATAAAAACATCGCCCCCAAATGACTGCTTGTGAACCGTAGCTGCGCATGTATTCATTTTTTTCAACTCCAAAAATGCCAGTCTTCTTGCCCTGCTCGCCATGTTGGATTTTTTGGCCAATGAGATTCAAGAAAATAGTACCCACAATGCATTACGCGTGTTACGTAGTGTTATCTTTGTAAACATTGTCAGGTGTTTGAGTTACGAACTTTCAGTTCAATTCAGTAGTATGCTGTTGTGCGGCTTCACCATGTTTAGTTTAGATAAAATATCTAAATTTGAAAAAAAAAATAATATTAGTTGTATTTTATATAATTCCAACTGGCTAATAAGTACTGTTTTGTTTGTTCCAATATTTATTGAAGGCTCAACGGGATTTGTTATAAGACGAGTTTGAGTTGTTACTTTTAAAAGTACTCTACTCCAACATTATGTCCAGTCAGTTCTTGAACACCCAACAGAAATCTCAATTCAGGCAATATTAATATTTTTGTTAAGCAAAAATTCGATAATACTGCAATTATGTTTTTCTCAATATGTAAATGACGATCGATGGGAAAACAGCGCTGAAAACGTAATATAGTTGCATTTTATGGTCCATCTCGAAGTGAGGTATGTGTTTGCCTATTTTGGTAAAGTATTGTGAGTAATTCGAAATAATTATCAACAACCAAGTTATTTTGCTAAATATGTATGTCTTAGCCTTTTTCAGAGTCAGTTTATGAAGCCGTTAAAAATATTCACCTTTAGTCCAAATACACTTCTGGACGAATCTCCGACATTCTAGAAGCACACATTTTCCGATCCACTCACCCCCTCCCTCCTTCCCCGCTAAAACGTATGTAAATTTCGACCCCCCACCCACCCCACACACACTCCTACCCCCAGCTAAAAAAATTCTGGATCTGGGTCTGCAGCTTTAATTCAACTATAAGCGTTTTTTTTTTCTTTCTGGCAGACGACAGACAGTTGTTGTCTACTTTCCGATGACGCTGCGCGTAATTTATTACAGACCACATATCCATCGGCGAGCAACATCTACCTACGTGAAATACTATCACTGACAACATTAACACATTTACTATCGATATAACAATAACTTATAATACTAGACAATTAAGGCTTTACTTGACTTGAATGAGCTAACATTTGTGCTGTGTTGTAATTACGTTTAATTTTATACACTTCTTACACAACATTTTTGCTTCGTTTAAATATAAGAAGAATCATAATATCTATAATAATAAGTCTGGATAACAATAAAAAGCAACCGCTTAATTTATTATAGACCACATATCCATCGGCGAGCAACATCTACCTACGTGAAATACTATCACTGACTTGATTTTGATAAATTGTTATTTTCTCACATGTCGTGAATAATCCAATTTGCTTTTTAAAACTCGGGTAATTACATTTACGTATTCTCTTATACATGTAAGTACAAGATATTCTAAACTTTAAATGAAGTTATACAAGAGAACATCATGCTCCATTAAATGAACAAAATCAAACCAGTAAATTTAAAATATACGTAAGTGAAAACACTGTCAATGTATTATACGACATGGAAATCTTAAACTTTAATTTGAAACGTTTGGCCATTAAACCGATGTAATGAATCTATGTTTTGTGGACATTCAGACAAATCCTATAACATGTTTATTTAAATAATGAGAAAACAACTTAAGGATGAATGTAGAAAACACGAGGGCGTGTGATATAACTCCCTTCAGGCGCCATGAAGTCTGTCTGTCAACCATCTGAGAAAAGGTTACATTTTACGATCGATTTATTACTTTGCACCAATGTTCTATTGAAATCCCGTGTGCACACATTAATTTAACCACATGCTTGTGGAAACGTACTATAATTACCATATTTCGATGTATTGGTAGGGTATATGGCATACATGATTTAATGGTTTTTGCTTTGTCTAATAAAATCCAGAGCTTGACTAAAGTCTTTAACAGGACCTTTTTGAAGTGAACCATACATTTGTTGACTTGTTGTACGTCTTTCATTTTAGCACAATATATTCGGCGCAATCTTTATATTTAAAAAACGTCAAGATTTGTTCAATAATCTCTGTGGCATTCATCCCTTTTCACGCACCAAAAAATGAATACAAATGAAAAAAAAACAACAACAGAGACACAATTTGCATGTTAAGTTGCATATTCTTGTTAAAATCATCAGTTCAACAAATGAAGATTAAAGCTATTAACAAAGTTGGATATATTTGTGTATTGACATCTTTATGAGCGTTTTGTCTACAAAACTGTAAAATAAACTTAAAATAAAGTTGCATACACATTATCATTATTGCTTCTGATATTAATTATGCACCCTAATTGTTGCTGCCAAAAAGTCACCAGTTTCACTATCAAATCTCTTTTCCGCCCTGTGATATATCCTTCAACAACAGAGTTAACGTCAAGCAAACCCGGCTTTTGGACTTGGGTGGAACTTTTGTAGTCCATTATTATTTCTTGAACATATGTCTTGTATAAACAATATATATTATATTCTCCATATCAATTATAATTTCTTTTGCTTCATGCATTATAATTTATTGTTATTACAAGCCATAATCGTTATTGAGTACCTTCAGGGAAGTGTGGACACTCGAACCATCTTCACTCATAATCATCAAAACTTCTTGCTTTCACTATCACCCAACCTTACACTATCGAATCAATTTCGCTGTACCCACCATTACTAAATCTCACACAATCGATTTATTTTCTTCAGTTGATTTGTCAACTTCAAATCACTACAATACAGTCAAGCGTGTCAACTGACTATCAGTCGTCTTCACAGTCATAGTCGTCCCTTCCTATGCACTAACAGAGACAAATGGAGAATATCATCCCGAGGACCTAACAATATACTAAACACGCTTTATTTTATACCAAATGGAAGTTTGCAGTAACTTCCGACATATAAGTGTATATCTCGTCTATTGTGGATAGTATTTGATACAAATATTTCTTCTTTGTCAAATTAAATTTCTTATTCGAAAGATTTATACAGATGAGTTTAAGAAAATGGTTAAGAAACTAGATACCAGTATACGTAAATCGTAAATCAAATATTTAAAAAATGTGTTTTTGTATCAGCGGAATGAATATTTGTGTAAAAGAGAAATGTTGAGTCAAGCGTTACACATTACAAGAGATTATATTGTATAGTAGAAAGTATTTGGTATTATTTGGTCTTTATTTTACGAAGTGCTAGTTAATTACTTAACACAACTTGTGTAAATGATTATGTCGGAAGAACATTTCATTTATTTCTAATATTACTTAGTTATTTCAAACATTTTTAATTGGACATACTTACAATAAAAGAAATTATTCATATCTATTGAAACATCCATGTATTGGTGTTCATATTTTAAGTTAAGCCAACCATTGATGCCAAACATCGAATGACGTCAACATTATGATTTTAAAAAAATCTAAGGAATAGAATGTCTGAAGATCAATTCTTTGACTTCGAATGGGCTGAAATATGATTGTTAGTCTAGCACCCTCGACCATCCCGTCCCCCCCCCCCCCCACACACACACCCCACACCCCGCTAGATCTGGAGTGTATTTTCCAGCTATGACTCCTGTCCAGGAATTATGAGCTTGTTGTAAAGTTCTAAACATCCTGCAATATCATCCATTAATTTATATCTAAGCTGGGACAGTAAGTCATCACGAAATTATACAGGACAGTGATTTATATTAATCGAATTGTGATCATATGGCTATTCTTAGGATGTCATGAACACGATTAAAAGAAAAATCAACAAAAATTGAATGTGAAGATAAGCAATTGTCACTAGCTAAAGGACAAAGAACAGTTTTTTTCTAATTCATTCCCATGTCCAGAATAACATTCTTTTTATCAAAATATGACAAACCTGAGTAAAGAGCTGGTCGTTGATTTGAGTCTCTAAGGCCGGTGGGTCAACAGCTGGAATGATGAAGCGCTCGATGATCCCTTGGCTGTTTTGCATGGCATGTCGGGCGTATTATCGGTGTATCGGCAGCAATGTCGGGGCACGAACTCTATAATAGGGTTGGTCTGCTTTACCTTTAATACTTTCAGGATGCAAGGTTTGTAGTTGGGCGGGTTAATTATACATCAGTGGTTAAATACACGACGGTTCTTATTAGCACAAGAATGGCTTACATGGGTAAATGACACAGCCGATTCAATAACAATACTGTTATAATATTTTAAAATGCAGCCCGTTTCGGTAATTCAAACAGTTGTCAATTGGTCAACGGCAAATAGAACAAAAACTGATGCAGAACAATAAATGAAATTGTCAGTCTATATTAAATATACCTTACGAATTTTAATCATCATGTTTAGAAATCTTGAACTTATCTAAATTTTGTTTTATTTTAAACGATTACATTAAGTGGTATGACATTAGGCCTATAAGTCATTAACCACCTATTCTGAATTTTGATAATTTTCTTATCAATCATAGACGCAATAGGGAGTTCCGCTAAACTTAGACTAAATATACAAGACGGTGACATAGGGCTAAAACCGTAAAGTTTAATTATAGTAAATAAATGCAAGAGGAGGCAATGTGTCAACACCAGACTAACAACCAGTCGGTGTTAACACACACAAAGGCATTATAGACATGGAAGGATAAGAATATATGACAAAGTCAGTATGGCCATTGCAACATATACCAAACTCCGAAAAGGCACAGAAAAAAAGTATTTCACATGCAAGCCAAGCGAAAAGTAAGAATAAATTAGTGATGAGTCATTTAACGAAAAGAGCAAACCCGACAGTAACCGTCTTGGAACGGTCAGTCGGCAATATGGACCAAATGGGGTGCTTTAACCGGTTTTACAGAGCTCTAACCTCGCACTTCCTGGCGAGTTTCTCACATGCAATCAATGAAAAGAAAAACGCTCTATTAGAATACAAAATAAAATGAATAAATGGTTGTAGCATCCTGTTCATGTGAAGATGGAACTGAAGAACCAATAAAACGGTCTACACAAAGACGGTAAAAGTCCGGTAGCTGGATAACTAAACAGTTTTTAAAGTTATATACATACCACTACTTGTCTAACACATGCTGGTCTAAGTTTCAGATGATTTGATTAATTTTATCATTTTTTATTATTTTTTATTTATTTTCGTGTAAACTATGCCCATTCAAACTTAATGCGTAATTTGGATAGAAGCCTGCTTACAACTAACCATAACTTTGAAGATTTTTTTTTGTATTATTCCTTAAGTGGAGACTATCACTAAAATAAGATTTGAAATAATTAATCATTTGATTAGCCAAATTGAATATAATATATGTTAAGATTCTGTTTATTTAAAAGCAATTTTTAAAAAAATCCATCAGATTCTAACGTTACATACATACCCATTCTAATATAACACATGTTGGTCTAAGTTTCATAAAATTTGGTTCATTTTGTGTTTTTTTATGATTTTTTTTTACTATTTTCATTCAAATTTTGCTCATTCAATCTTAATGCCTAATTTGGTTAGAAGTCTGCTTGTAGCTAGCTATAATGTTGAAGAATATTTTTATATAGTTCATTAAGTGGAAGCTATCACTAAACTTAGATTTAAAATTATTAATTATGTAAATAAGCCAACATGAATATTTACACATATTAATGAGAATATAACGATAGAAGTCAACTTTGACAAGTAAATTAGAATTTATTACATTTAAAATCATATTTGAACAAACTGTTTTAAAAGTTTACTAGACACCCCTAGGTAATTTTTGCATGAACTGGTACATTTTATTAATTTTGTCTGATTTGTTACATTAGTTTGGTCTTGGTTGTCCTCATTATTTTTAACACACGAATATGTTAAAATTAAAAGCCTACTTATAACTAATCATTACATGGACAAACAGTTATTGACTAGTCCTTTGGTGAAGGCTATCATTAATCTAAGGTTTAAAATAATTTTGCAAAATAGTTCTCATGAATATTGAAAATGCATAATTGTGACCTTACACTGTGCACTTTAACACTAAATAAAAGTTCGGTCATTATTGCATTTGTTGCATTTTCCTTCTTCCTGTTTTCATGCTTTTACATAGGACGTCAAGCATTTAACTAAAAATCATTCTGAGTGTAGATAAAAGTTTCTAGTAATTATTTTATAAATGATTTTATGCTACACCTTCAAATCCTTAATAACAATATATTGAAATAAAATAGGGTCAAATGCTTAAAATGGTTTTTGATAAGTGAATTATGTATTTCTCCGATTTTCTTAATGAATTGTGTACATCGTTTCCTTGGCTTTAACTTTAAAGTTAAGGTTAAGGTAGTTGGACTTACTTAAGTTTATAAACGTTTTTTTTTAAAATTTCCATCATTTTCAAGTTCACGCTATAATGACATGGTGCATTCTCTTTCACCAACATTATAATACACCGATATGTCTAGTAATTCAAAATCTTTCAGCGAGTTTTCTTAGAAGATAGGCAAAACCATATCTATTAACACAACAAACATGCCATTTTATTTTGGAACAATCTTGTTACATTTACCCCCCACCCCCCAACCCACCACCTTTCATTGTCATATCCTTTGGCTTAGGAAATGAAAATTTTACTTCTATTGAGCTCAAATTGCAACAGAAAATCGGAGTTTATTGACTGAACAATTTATTTGATGCTTATGCCTTGTTATATGAAGCAGTAAGTGTGCCTTGTTATGCTTCAATTTTCTTACTTATTGAAAATATTTGCTGTATGCCCACATCACATTATGTCACATTTAGCATAATGTTTGCTGTCTTGTACTTTTTTCTGCTGTAAGAATGCAGGGATTTATTATATTAGAAAACAATTCTTAGCTAAATGTCAATTTTATCGTTTACATTGTTTTCTTTGCGATGTTCAAGTCAGTTATGACATCATTTTATTAAATGAACACTATAAAGTGTACTTTAGATATATATACAAATAAAAACCAATCAATATGGGCCCATATATAATTATGGTAAGTTAATAGTACCATTAACTGAAAAGATAAAATATTAGACAACAAAAGAAAAGTAAAGTTTTATCACATCACCTCGGTAATATATTTTTATTCATCGCTTTGCTCTAGTTCAGTTGATTGCAAAGTAAGAATTAGACATCACACTTGAACAAATTATAACAAAAGAACATTTACTTTAGATCTGAAAATACATTCAAGCATTTTATAATAGAAGGAATAATTGTTTTCCATTTCTAAGAAGACATTTTAAATCCTATATGGTTAAAATATGATTTAATTGTCATGAGCAATTAACTGGTACTATCAACAATATATTTTATAATTATGTCTTAAATGAATAAAAAAGCAATTTAAAAGTATATACATTTTGCCTCATAATTAGGGTTCATGAATATTTATTAGGGATACATCCATACTTATTAATTTCAAATCCTGGCGTAGTGGTATTTCAATAAAAGCATGGTCTAAAACTGATTTAACCAGTAAGTTAGCAGCAATACAGTACAATACACATGTTCACAAGCAGGTTCCTTATCAAGTTCATATACGAAACTCAATGATAAAAATTCCATGGAAATTAAATACAATGTTGTGAAATATCGAAATATAGGTCAACGCATACAAAACTTGAATCAAGTTGTGTCAGACAAAGAGATGAGTCTATTTAACTTTGATAATAATACTTTTAAATGAAATTAATTCTAATGAACGTTTTGAAATTAAAGTCTATTTTTAGATTCTCGTTCAGATATATGAATAATCAGGTTGGCTCATTTGCATTATTTATTATTTTAACTCTAAGTTAAATGGTAGCTTCTACTAAAAGAACGATGCAAAAATTATTCTTCCAAATTATAGTTAATCAGAACCAGACTGCTAGCCAAATAATAATTAGATTGAAAATAAATAAAATAAAATCCTGAAAAAAATCATAGAATGAACCAGATCATATAAAAAATAGGCCATAATGTGTTAGAATAGTAGGGGCGTGTATATAACTCTAGAAACTGTTGAGTTTCTTTGAACATTGCTTTTAAATATAAAAAAAGTCTAATCGTCTTTTTAAAAATAAATTCTGTTTTTAGAGTCTCAATAAAATTTATAAATTTTCATAAGTGCTACTTTCCATAATAAACAAATGACCATAATGGCCATTCAATAATCTTTAAAGGAGTACACGTTTTATACTTCTATCACCATTTTGGAAAAAGTTATAAGCATTATTCTAAACCTTCCCTCCTATCAAATTTCATGATGGTTGCCTTGGAAATAATTAGTTTTCATATAGCCCAAATGAGTTTATTTTGAGTACATATGAGAATCTGTTTCTAGACACCCAAACGAACATTTTGGTACACATGAAAAAGTCTAGGGGTACGCGGTAACCGTTCCTAGATGCTAGACTAAGTAGAGATATGGGTGTTAGAGTTCTTTCTTCCGGAGTAGAAGACTACAGCAAGCACCTATAACACAGAATTAATTTGACAATAAAATTTAATATTAATTTGGAAATAGACGTTATTACAAGCAAACAAGTCAATTGCGAAAGTTAAAGCTCTTATTCTGGACTAAATGGTATTGTTACTAATAGGAAATATGCATTTTAAGTACTAAGCCAGCTGCGTTGCAGGGAAAGTGCTTACCAGTATACATGGAAGGCTTGCGGAGTATATGTTTGTGTTGTAGGGTTAAGAGCTAACTTCTAATGAACCAAAGTATTCGTAGAAACAATTCAGTCTGGATACACATGATATATAAAACCTGGTACAGGTACAGCTATGTATGAGAAAGTATAAATATAACAGAGTGCATAAGTTAAGTTGTTTGTTTTGTAGAAAACGCATATAGGTATGCATACATGTGTATAAGGATCAGCATAAAACATTTTTGTTAATTTTAGTTATAGTATCACACGCATTTATAGGAGGTTCTTCTTTTACATACAGATAATGATTAAACATAATTGTGGACGACTCTGGTATACTAAGCTACATGTTAAATAATAATAATTGGGAGTATGTCGCTTTCCCTTAGCGTGCGGCTAACCGGAACGGAACGTAAGACACACAAGAAGACGGCAGGTCGGGATACTCGATCTTACAGTATGCGAAGCTTATCCGTACATGTACATGTATGCGCATTCAATAAATTGATACCTCGTGTTTTATCTGTATTATATACACACACAACAAAAACGAAAGAAAGCAGAACAATCACAACCGTTATATCAATTACAGTTGCAGCAGATAATGGTAAATTAATACACACTTAAGGAGTGATGGCGGTGGTTAATAGGAACGTTAGTTTTGAGTTATGCTTGGAACATGCGTTTTGTTTCTGTGCTTTCCAGCCCATAGTTGACTTTCCTACATTCAAATGTTTGACCTTTTTTGAGTGCATCAATTCACTGTGCCAACTTTGTTTGTATTGATCTATTAGTAACTGCTTAACTTGTTTATGTACGCCGTTTAAGTTTGTGTTGAATTGACAGTTATACCGGAGCACGCCAGCGTTATACGTAATATATATCGTAAATATTCGTTCTATAGATATATGTAATTAGATTGGTAGTAAACCGCAACTGGATCAATGTTTAACTCATCAGGTTAATATTACTAACGACACTTTAAAAAAGGTTAATAAGAAAAGGTCCTATCAAAATTTTCACAGATACATGTATTTAAATTTTATTTACCAGTAGACAAAGGCAAACAAGGTAAATGCAAATGTGACAAAACACACACACACACACACACACACACACACACACACACACACACACACACACACACACACACACACACACACACACACACACAGACGAGACATAACACACATAAAGAAAAACCATCAGTTACCGCCTTGGCACGGTCAATCGGCAAAAGGACCAACTGGGGTGCTTAAACCTGGTTTGTGGAGCGCTCCAACCTCGCACTTTCAGAAGGTTTTTCTAGCAAACAAACAGTGTAAATAACAACATCCCGTCAAAATGAAACAACTGACAGTAAGCACCTGCATCGGGAGTTAAAACAGATACAATGAACTTATATACATATAATAACAGTTATAACATAAACACATATGTACAGTATGTACAGTAGATAAAAGCCTCGGCAACATAAAAACAAAAACCCCAAACAAGAGATCAGTTTGAAATAAAACAGCCCAAGCGCTGATATATTATAAGATAGCCTCAGACCACAGTTATTTTTACTATATGTTCTATATAGACATTGTGGACACTGGTCATGTTGGTAACTCTCCAATCAAATCAGAGTCACTTGCTGTCAGTAGTATCATCCAAGAGAAGAAATTCTAGCTGCAGAAAGTTGGGGATCAAGCTGCTTCCGGTCCCATAATTTCCAGTCAAAGTACAACCATGAACCATTCGGCTGTAATCCGCCGGAACCACGTGAATTTGGCCATGAACACAATCACTGAAAATAGACAAATTGACATAAAGTCTTCATCAATGATTTCATTTACCAGCTTATTAAGGTCCACTCTGTTGAAAAATGTCCATGTTGCCATCTCTTTCATTCATCAACTTATTTATATCCGACTTTCAACACATGCACTATTTACTATGTAAACACTTCCTTATTGTGGTCAACCAAGGGCAAATAACTGTAGTCTGATTCCTATTTAGCCAGTATTTTTCATTCAAATTTGGTAAAACTTTGCATACATTATCCCAAACATATATGTAGAAGACCTGGAAAGTTTAAAGTCATTATCTTGTAAACTGATGACATGACAGAATATTATGTACCATAGGTCTATTTACCTTTGTGTCGGCTCATTGAAGTAGAAATGCACCAAAACTAAAAATGCTGTAACTTTCTTAAAAGTAAAGATTTTTTAATCAAATAAAAAGATTTTTGCTGCTCTGTTCAATATTTACTTGAAACAAAATGTAATTTTCACATAGATGACCAAGTTGAATTTAAAAAAAAAGTGGACTAAATATCATAAAAATTAGTCATATTACATAACATTGTAACTGAATTATATAATTTTTAAAGATTTCAGTTTTGTCAAATTCATTACTTTATAAAAGGCATACATTTAACCTTTAAAATGATGGGTTGCATTTTATCTTAAGTCATATGGTTTAAAAGATATGGCCACCAGACAGGACTGCCACTGTGTCCAGGAACACAGGTGGCTGGCTGGCCGCCTGGCTGCACAGTGGGGGTGGGGTGCTTAGTGCAGGTTCACTGCACATGCTTCTGCATCAAAAACATATGCCAGCATATGGGAGGTCTATTTTTTCAGTTTAAAAGACTTCAAACAGATATCTGGATTCCCAAACTGAAAATTTTCAATATAAAAGGGGGCCCCAGTTCCTGATTTCATCACAAGAAGATTAATCACCTTCATGCTATTAACAACTGCTGTCCAAGTATGAGGGGCGATCGAAAGAAGAAGGCGTTCGGTTTCAAGAAGGGATGCTCACCTTGGAATAAAGGCTTGAAGTCTGACAGTCATTTCCATGTTGATGCTGAACCTAAGAGATCTGTCATCAGGCTGACTGAAGATGAATTTCCAGTGTCTACCAGACCTACTGCAGATGGAAGCGAGCTCTGCGGAGATGGCATGCTGCTGCGGCCAAGAACATCAAGAAGTCAACCTGGAGCAAAACAAGAAGAAAACAGTAACTGTTACGGCAAGCAAGAGATGGCGAGTTCAATAAATGTGGCACTTGAAAGTCATCGGCAGAAATCGACTGAATGCCATCAGCCTAATCTGATTGTGGCCGATGAAAGAAAGATGGGACTGTGCTGGAAGATGTCATTCAAGTGCAACAACTGCAGCTTTATTACACCATTATTGAAGCTATACAAGGAGGCAGAGTCATCTAAGAGGGGACCAAAGCCAGCAACAACAAATCTGAGTCTTGCTGTAGGACTACAAGATGCACATATGGGGAACTCAAAATTCCGGTACATACTAGCAAGTATGGACATTCCACCGCAAGCGAAAAGTAGCATGCAGAAAACATCCAACACTGTGGGCAGTGCAATCAAAGAACTGAACGATCGAGACATGTCAAAGAAGATTTGCCTGGTGAAGGATATCAGCAGAAAACGAGGAAATCCTGGGAACTCTATTAATATTGCTGTGGACGGGCGATACAATTCGAGTGTTATCTCGAGCCGGAAGAAGTCAGGCCAGAATGCATCACAGTCTATCGCAGTAGCCTGTGAGACAATGACAGAAAGGCAGTATATCTTGGCTGCAGCAGTGCAAAATAAGCTTTGCTGAACAGGTGCCTGGCTGCGGGGAAAAGGATACCATGTGGAATGCCCCGGCGGTCATGCAGGCTGTACAGCAAATACATATCGACAGGCACCACTCTCAGAATATGAGTTCGGAAAATCTATTGGCCAGACACTAGCAGCTGATAGTGCTCTTGTTCGGTATGTGACAACAGATGGCGACTCCAGATCAGCTGCCGGTGTGACTGAGGCCATGCGATTACTCGACCCTATGTGGAAAGTAGAACGCCAGGCAGACCCAATTCATCTCGGTCAGGCTCAGTTCCGGTACTGTTACAATGCTAACTTTAGTAACGGTATGTTCCCAGGCGCAAAGACCAGAGACCAAAGACAGGAGCAACAGAAGGGTCTCAGCCAGGACATTAAGGCTAGATGCAGCTGTATCCTGAAGGAAATGATGAAGAGACATGCTGGAGACATGACATTTATAAAAAAACAGTTACCCCATGTTCTTGATGCCACAGTGAACTGTTATGCCGGGGACTGCTCCAAGTGCAGACGCTACTCATACGTATGTTCCGGTGGTGTAACAAACAACTGGTGGAACCGGTCTGTTTTCCTGGGCAGTTACAGGATCACATCTCTCAATCTAGACAAAAATGACAAGAAACTGTTAAATGACATTGTAAAAATGAGAATAGGTGTAAGTGCTATAGAAGAAGTTAAATCTGGTACCAGTACACAGAAATGTGAGGCAGTGAACCGCGCCATCAGTGTCTCCCTGCCCAAAAACAATGACTTTTCTAAAAACATTCATGGACGGCTGAGCTCAACAATTCACAGGCTAAATAACGGTTTGGCGGACAGCTTGGTCGCGAAGCTGGATCGAGTCGGAGTACGTCTTTCCAAGAAGACCTCACAATCCCTACACCAAATGCAACGGGAAGAGACGTACGAGAGACATTATTCAAAGAAACCTGACACCATTAAGCGCAAGCTACAATCGAAAGGTAGACAATTGCAGGAACATTTAAAATTCAAGAAAACACACACTGTACAGTCAGATTACAGAAGAGGCCAGCTAGACCCTAAACCAAGCACATCAAAGGGAGACAACAGTGACCATGCTTACTCACAACTCAACTGAGTTAACTCTCATTATAAACAGTGTTGATGTGTTAAATAAAATGTCAGTGACATCATAATATAACTCTACCTATCAAATTAGTTTTCTTAGCAGTGAGAGACAATATACATGTATTTAAGTGTGACTTCATGTGGGTTCTATATATATTTCAATACTATTTCAATTTGCATACATGCCCTTCAATTGAACTTGTTTTAATTTGCTACCATTTCTGTGGCTGGTTTTGATTAAATAAATGTTACTATGAATTTATGCACTGTTTTTATTTTATTTTATTCTTTTTTACAATAGTAAAGCGTTTTCAGTACTGTTTAACAAGTTCTTATGGTCTATGACTGTTGACGAGCAATTATTTCACGCTATGCACATGTGAACTAACTCATCGTACTGAAAATGCACTGCTATTGTTCATAATATAAATCAATTATAGTGCCAACATACTGACTAAAAATAAAATGAACAACAACAAAAAGACAATACAATAACTAGCACACACAATTTGTTCATTAAAAGACAAATACATCTTTATGAGCCTTATTAAATTAATAAATAAATAAATAAAGTAAATAATAAAAAACCTTCTGTCGACATGTGTGACATCTCGAGATGTCTTTTCAACAAACCAAATACTAATCTTGCTTAAATAAACAGTCTGGATAGACTATGTGGCCTGAGCATGTGCCACGGTTTGTACATTTAAGCCTATCTGTGTTGACAGTATGAGGTTCGAGGCTGAGATGTTCCGCGCGGACACAAAGTGCCACATGACACAGATGCGAAACTTCTAGACCTGGTTCTACACTCAATTTTTTATGGTGAACCAGGTAAAGAAGTTTGTGCACATGCATGGTGTGCCACTTTGAGTCAGGAAATTTAGCCTTTATTACCCCATATCCCACTGGCCCCTTTTTAACACAACCCTGCCAAATGGCACAACCATGACTGTTGGGCAGAGACTTTTCAGTTATCTTTGTCATATATTTTTCAAAAAATGCCTCCATTATGATTTGAAAGTGACAGTGAGGCTTTGACCTACACAGGAAATGACCTCTTGGCTATTTTTAGATGTTATTTTATACTGAAAGTAGATGTTTTCATTTTTTTTCAAAAATAGTATATATTATTATATAATATTATATAATATAATGTAATAACATCTTAAAGGTTGACATTTAATTATAAATTCTGATTTTTACATTCTTCATCTACCTTAGGGTCAAGTTTGAACAAAATTGTTCAAGAAATAAAAAAGTTATTACCATTCAAACACCATGAACCCCAGTCAATGGATGCTCCTAATCAGGCCTCAGACCACAGTTATTTTTACTATATGTTCTATATAGACATTGTGGACACTGGTCATGTCGGTAACTCTCCAATCAAATCAGAGTCACTTGCTGTCAGTAGTATCATCCAAGAGAAGAAATTCTAGCTGCAGAAAGTTGGGGGTCAAGCTGCTTCCGATCCCATAATTTCCAGTCAAAGTACAACCATGAACCATTCGGCTGTAATCCGCCGGAACCACGTGAATTTGGCCATGAACACAATCACTGAAAATAGACAAATTGACATAAAGTCTTCATCAATGATTTCATTTACCAGCTTATTAAGGTCCACTCTGTTGAAAAATGTCCATGTTGCCATCTCTTTCATTCATCAACTTATTTATATCCGACTTTCAACACATGCACTATTTACTATGTAAACACTTCCTTATTGTGGTCAACCAAGGGCAAATAACTGTAGTCTGATTCCAGATATTATAGGAACAAAAAAAAAGCCCATGCGCTGATATATTATAAGAACAAACAAAACATCCCAAGCGCTGGTATATAACAAGATCAATTTAAATATGGCATATAATGCCATGACATCATGTTCCAAAATTGTCAAAAGTGAAATGTAAAAAATACGAAAGAAAACATCGAAATTTAGAAAACATCCTACCAACAAAATAAAACGTAATATTGTTAAGAGCTAATAAATAAAAAAAAACAGTTCATGAAAAGCCGAGGATTTATCCGCAGTTGGCATATTATATGTAAGAAAGGTACTAAAATCCCGATGTTATACCTACTGTGCAATCTCACGTAAAGGGTATGGAAACTGCTCAAGTTGTCTCACCTATTTAAGCACACGACTGGAGAGATGAAGAGACAAGAATTCCAACAGTTACTGTCCAGTTATGGCTTTAAGTCACTGTTTTCATATAGTCTCAACGACCTGTCCGGTCATCGTGTAATTTAAAAGCTATGCAAGTTCTTGATTGTAAAAGGGTCAATTGCAAGCAATGCAGTACAACGGATTCCTGGGTTGTAACTGTCTGCAGTACATTTTCTGATAAATTTTGTAAAGTGGTCAGAAAAGTTATTTATTGTTCTTCTGCAAGATTTATTGGCACTCACCTAGATGAAACCCTTAGTTTTCAAAATAGAGTTTCGCAAAAATGCAAATCTAAAACATGTGTGCAAAAGATCGTACTTAAAAGACGTTGGTATTTCAGTCTAAACACACTCTTTGTACTCTTCATTGGCTTTCGATGGTGGGTAGAATAGAACTCAAATTACTTACATATGTTTATCTATGCTTCATTGGGAATGCTCCCAGCTAATTAACCAATAACATGTCCCTAAAAACCGACATACGACACGGATAAAGATCTGCCACGAATTCAGAACATTGTTTCTGCGCCGCTTTTAACAACAAAAGAACATTTTGTGACAGAGGTTTCGGCACGCCATGGCCGCAAAAAAAAATACGCCGTCAAAAGATATTACTGAATTCAAAGGATTGTTTAAGATGCATTATGTTACAAAATTTAATACGCTATTTAACTACGAATACTTTAATGTTGTACCATTTTGCAGTGTCTCTTCTATTGTTATTTTACCTCATTTAAAGTCTGGGTTTATAATCATACCAACTAGACTTTTTGATTTGTAAACGTACTTTATCTTTGTGTATTTTTTTTTAAATAATTTTCGGTGTTGTATTATTGTAACTCCAGGTTTATAACAGTAAAGTTACAGTCTTCTTAGTACTAGTGTATATAAAAATATAAAATTGCATCATCACACATTTGTATATTTTTTTTAAATTTTTTTAGATAGTTTATTCAAGTCTGACAGTTTACAGTTCATTAATCCACTTATACCATTTGCCTATTTAATTATATGTTTGTCATAAGGGAGTCCCCTAGTCTTAATGCCCTAGCCCAAAATTTAAAATTAAATATGTCTATTGTTCAAATATTTATATGTTTCTCATTTTGTCATAAGCGAGTCCCTAGTCTTAATGCCTTAGCCCAATATTTAAAACTACCTATGTCTATTATTCAAATATTGTATACTCCCCAATCTTAGCATGCAAGGCTTCGGTTCTAACGTATATGGGGGGTTTTATGATGGTCATAATGGCATTATTCTGTTATACCTGATGTTTGTTAAGAAGTGTTTTGCTGGCTGAAGAAAATGCTATTAACCTATATTGAATATTTGATTTAATAAGTGCTTTGCATAAGGTTGTTGAGCATTTTTATTGGTTTCTCAGTTTCTTTCCTTTTAGAGATCTTATCACATTGAGATTTTTTTCACACTTGCCAATTAGTTTAGTAATATGAGTTCCCCATGTCCGTGTTTTTTCAAAGATAAGTCCTAAAATATATATTGCGATATTATTTCTAGATTCTAATGTTTTGTCACATAATTTTAGTTTTGGTAAAGTAGATTTGATTACATGGTTTCTTATATTTCTAAAACGTAGTGTTTGTATTTTGTCTAGGTCAATTACAAAACCAATATTTACGGCTTATTTCTCCATATCCACTGAGACTTTTTGTAATTTCCTGTTTTGGACTATTGCTGGATACCGCATTATCATCTAATTATTTTCCCTTGCTTATGTATCAACAGATAGAAGGCGTTGCAAAGAGCACGAGGTTTTCGTGTCCTAGCTGTTGATTGTTCATTCAGCCTTGGGACACCGAAACGACCACACCGTATATTTTTATATATTTGCAATTATATACGTGTTATGTAGACAATGTTTACTATTAACGACAATGGTGTTAATATAAGAAGAATTTTGTTATAAATGTTATGTGTACACATACAATTTAATGAATTAAATATTTGTTTATTGGTAGATGTGATTATTGTTTTGTAGATGAAATGACTAATTTGTCTGTGTAGTAAACAGACGGTTGTTTTCCAAGCTGCTTATACCCAAAATATAAGTTGTTTTTGTTGTGTTTTTGAATGAATGTATGTGTGCAAATATCAGAGTGATAGCCTTGGTATTGGGGATGAATTTATAAGGGAAATTGGGAGATTTTAATGTCTAACTACGTTCAAGCGTGCATTCTATCTATAGATGAGCATTCCCGTGTTAAAAGTGTCACCTTGCCTTCCTAAGTTTAACTAGGGATGTGTAGTGTCCATTTTTCATTCGTGATGTGTGCCCCTCAGTTTTAAACTTGTAAACTAGGTGCTGGACATGTGAAATGCATTCGTGATATTTTGCTCAGCGATCTGTAACTTGTAAATTATATATGTTAGAAATGTGAAATTGTTCAAATGCAATAAAAATGTAATGTTGAAATGTGTTTAGATAGTGGTATTTCGCATACGCTATGTAACGATTTACAAATTAACATTTTGAAGTAACAAATTCGTGTATTTAATGTTAGAAATAGTCATCAGAATATTGGAGGATATTATACTTCATATAATATTGTGATACGAAAACGAGTTCACGCTAGCCCGTATTGACTTTTTTTATTTAAATAGGGATCAGCATTGATGAATTGAATGTAGTATAATGAAGTATATACATGTATAAGTATAATAAAAGCGCTGACAGACTCAAGCAACGCCACCCCAAAATGGGTATTACGTGTCATTTAGATGGTATTTATAATGTGCACGTTATTAATGGTGGCGCAAAAGATATTTTTGAAGTTATGTGCACCATCCAAAACATAAAAGGATGTTTTAGACTCTTTCCAAGGGAGGTAATAAGCGAGAGAAAGACCTGAAGGTAATAACATATCTTCCCATTGCTGACATTGTAGAAAACCTGCTTTTGATCAGTTTACCAAAAAAACATTGTTGTTGTGTTTTCACTCCCTATAAAGTCGATTCCAAAAAAGGCACGGCTTGTAACATGACCCGCTTTCTGGTCCACTGTAGCAGGGAAAAAGTAAACTATACCATTGCTTCATGATGCACGCCAAACATTTGATGGGGTTTGGCACAACGGTCTGTTATTTAAACTCCGCCACATTGGTTGGAGTGTCATAGCAGGCTGTGACAAGCATGTACACTGGTATGTCCAATCACAAGCATGTACACTGGTATGTCCAATCACAAGCATGTACACTGGTATGTCCGATCACAAGCATGTACACTGGTATGTCCGATCACAAGCATGTACACTGGTATGTCCAATCATAAGCATGTACACTGGTATGTCCGATCACAAGCATGTACACTGGTATGTCCGATCACAAGCATGTACACTGGTATGTCCAATCACAAGCATGTACACTGGTATGTCCGATCACAAGCATGTACACTGGTATGTCAGATCACAAGCATGTACACTGGTATGTCCAATCACAAGCATGTACACTGGTATGTCCAATCACAAGCATGTACACTGGTATGTCCGATCACAAGCATGTACACTGGTATGTCCAAACACAATCATGTACACTGGTATGTCCAATCACAAGCATGTACACTGGTATGTCCGATCACAAGCATGTACACTGGTATGTCCAATCACAATCATGTACACTGGTATGTCCAATCACAAGCATGTACACTGGTATGTCCGATCACAAGCATGTACACTGGTATGTCCGATCACAATCATGTACACTGGTATGTCCGATCACAAGCATGTACACTGGTATGTCCAATCACTAGCATGTGCACTGGTATGTCCGATCACAAGCATGTACACTGGTATGTCCGATCACAAGCATGTACACTGGTATGTCCAATCACAAGCATGTAGACTGGTATATCCAATCACAAGAATGTACACTGGTATGTCCGATCACAAACATGTACACTGGTATGTCCAATCACAAGCATGTACACTGGTATGTCCAATCACAAGCATGTACACTGGTATGTCCAATCACAAGCATGTACACTGGTATGTCCAATCACAAGCATGTACACTGGTATGTCCGATCACAAGCATGTACACTGGTATGTCCGATCACAAGCACAAGCATGTACACTGGTATGTCCGATCACAAGCATGTACACTGGTATGTCCGATCACAAGCATGTACACTGGTATGTCCAATCACTCGATTTTAGTATTCCAATTTTATCCAGTGAAATCGCATCAATTTCTTCACTCCTAAATGGCGACAAGGAATCGCGGTCAAGGAAGATTCTTAAAAAAGCAAGATTTATGCAAAGAAAGAAAGAAGTGTGTTTTTCACATGTTTTTGAAGTATTTTTTTATCTAGAAAAGTATACTCTAATAAAAATGTAGAAAACAAATGACATTACTGTGTTTTCTTTATTTTTATTTGACCAATGTTGACGTGTATTAGATTTTTTAAAGGTCAGATTTGAGGCCGTCGACCAAGTACATAAAAATTCGCAAAACTCAAGTTAGCTGAGGTGAAAAGCTGTTAAAATTTGGAAAATAATCCAAATATAATGCTGAATAATGTGATATATCTTTTGTCAGGATTCAATTTAGTCATTATTTCACATCTAATACCTTAAGGTGTGAACATCAATTGATGTTTGCCTATTTGTCATTATTGTGATGATAACATTCGCAATAATCTTGATTGATAATTAGTCAGTGTGATCTTAATTGATGTTTGCCGACATAGGCGTATATTAATAATTGAAATTAATAAATTCTTCAGTGTGTGATCGTTAATTGATGCTTGCCTACAGTCATTATTGTGATGATAGCATTCGCACTAATCTTGATTGATACTTGGTCACTGTGAACTTGACTGATGTTTGCCGACATAGACGTATATGAGTGCTTGCAATTAACAGACTAGTTAGTGTGTGATTCAATCTCGCAACAAACGCTAGTTTTATCACAATGTCACAACAACACCGAAGGCTACCACAACAAACTGAATCAACGAGCACAGAAGGGCAATCTACCATTCTGTGTGCTGCATTTCCCGCATGGAAAGGATACATTTATATACGATGTACTGATAATGCATATATTAAGACGAATGAAACAAATTCAACTTGATGAGAATGGTGTCGAAATAATTACAAATAAGTATACATTTTTGCTTGACGTAAAACGACAAGTTTGGAAGATTTAATACCATGACAAAAAATTATGTCCTAAACACATAGCACTCTTTGGGTGGTAAAATACATGTTTTCGTAATAGAAAACAAGTGCAAAATAATAAGATCGAGAGTTTTTTTGGTTAACAGAAAAGAGATTTAACAGAGATTTTTTTGTAAATAAATTGATAATTACCAGCAATTAAAACTGGAAGAGAACACAACTTAGCTTGCTTGATTCAGATTTATATAAACATTAGTATAAATTATTAACCATAATTGATAAAATAATACATTTTATCAAATATTATTAAAAACAACAAATAAATCCGGGCTATTTGATGCCTTTTTATAAATTTAATCGTTTCTCACGAACACTAGCTTGCTTAAATAAAAACATAGGTAAACCAGGCAAGGTTACACCATATAAAGCCTGGTCTTAGAACCACATTTTCAGGAAAAAAGCAAAGTATACTGTATAACATAGTGGGAAGATGCGACTTAAATGATACCATACATGGGAAACATCAAAAGACTTATACCGGATAATAAAAAAGCACAGCGAAATTTTCTTTTAACGCGATTAGCGCTCAGTTAACTCGTGTGAAGGACCAAACAAAAAAAAAAGTAGGATGGTGTATTATATCAGATGCAAGCAATGTGGGAATTACTCTGTTGTAGAAACCTAGAATTCGCCTCCAGGAGCACACAAACAGATCCAATACAGCATTGTGTGAACATTTTTATATAAATGGTCTTCATAGTTTACCGGAAACACTAAAAATAATTGACAGATATTTAAAAGATGATAAAAGAATCTATGACCATCAAGCAGAGACGGCCAACGCTCAGCTGGGAGGAGAGGCTGGACTTACTGTATCTCGTAACTTAGCTTGTTCACGTGTCACCTAAAGAACGAATATCAACAAGTTGATAAAGAATGTGTGAAACAGTTGAAATATTCCAAATAAGTAAACAGTTCTTCGTTAATCGACAAAATACACAATCGTCAACAGGAGCTTAAGCTACATTGTTGTACTGTGGATATATGTTTCCAATGTTATGTACAGTAGTACACCAGCGTTTAAGGTTGCGCTAGTCAGGTTAAGGGTTGTTAACCGTTGTGGTTTTGATGACGTAGCATTCGCGTAACTGCTAGAAAATAGGGATCATGCTAGACAGTTCATTTGTTTATTTTTTACTCGGTTTCGAAAATGTTCTGGGTTTCGTGAATGTTCTAGAAATTCTTTGGGTATATAATATTAGGGCGTGTTTGCCGATTTAAAGGAAGTTTGGATAAAAGTTTGCTTAAGAGTTTAGACACATAGTTTGAAAATACTTGCAGCTTCTGTATTAAATCTTTGTGTGTTGGAACTTAGGTGGACTTACTATATTCTACAGTGAAATAAATATTAAAGTTTTGAATTTGGAATTATATTATTTACATTCGTGTACTGTTCTACCTTTGGATTATTTCAACTGTGCTTATCTACGAGGACATTCTACCGAAACCTCTTCATGATTATTCGACGTTAGATTATTAATTGGACTATAAAAGGGACACCTCCTAAAGGGACAAACTGTAAGCTAACATTTATTTTGTTTCCTGCAATTTTGTCTTTATTATTGTTTTATTACGCCATAGATTTAATTGTTTATTAAAATAAAACATTATTGTACTAGTTTGTTGCTGGCTTGTTCTTTCTGTTACACCATTTCGTCGTTTAGTAAACGTGCCATTTTATAAATAAACTTATATAGCGCCACCGGTCAAAACAGAAATTTGGGGCTCGAGTCCGGGATTTGAAACATTAAAAGATAACTCTGCTATTTTTGTGCACATTTTGTTTTTATTTAGTTTTTTTGTGAACAATTATTTCATATTTCTACAAGCCAGCAACAAGCTACCATGACATTTAATTTGGAAAATTTTGTAAAGTCGCCTACCCAGGAGGAGTTTAATTTGGCCAAAAAGTCTGATTTGCTCGACATCGCTGCTCATCAAAATGTTCCTGGAATTAAAGCATCCATGCGGAAACAGGCTATTTGCAACATGCTTATTCAAACTTTGATTGACGACAACAGGGTTTTTTTTCCTTAACAAACTGACGCCGATAGTCGGCGTCTTCCCCTCGAAAAAAAAATCCCCATCGAAAATCAATTTTCCCCTTGTAAAATCATTCCCTTCCCCTTTCAAAGTGTAAATTTCTTATCAGAAAATAAATAAAATGCGTTAATTTTGGTTTAGTTTAATATGTGTAATAGAAAAATAGAAGATCGGCACTTTTTTAACGAAGTTCTATATACGCGCGACAACTGTTACTAAATATAGACTCGCTACGTCACGGAAATTGTATTCTAGACCGGTATTCCAGCTTCCCATTGGCTTGAAACGCTCACTATTTGTAATATCGGGAACCAGTCTTGGGGATTACCCCAATTTCGAAAGCGGAAACCAGACGCAAGCTTGCTGTTTTCTGCCTTCTCTAAAATGTCTCACAATTGGAAACACTATAACAAGAAAATTAGACTAACCGATGCAAACAAATCAAAACGCATTGACACGTTTTTTAAGACACAATCCAGTGTGCAAGGTAAGAGCGATCTTGAGACAGATGTGACCGAAGGGCCTGAAATTGTAGATAGAAATCAAACTGAAAGTAGGCAATCAACATCCTACGAACAGGCTCTGCCGGAATCTAGACGGCAACAGTCAACATGCGATCTTCGACCAGTTACTGAATCCCCAAAATTAACAGGAAGTTCAAAAGAAACAACAACAGACAGCCGTCGATTCAATCAACAAATTTATGAGTCACGATACACATGGCTGTATTACAGTTCATCAAGAAAAGGCTACATGTGCAAATATTGTGAACTATTTGCATCGAAAAATGATTCTAATGTGGCATATGTTTCATGCGGAGCCGTGTTAGGTGACAATCCTTCAAGGAGACTTGAGACTCACAATACCAGTGAAAGACATAAGGCATCAGCTGAAAAATACACAAATGTTAGGTGCCATGTCTCTGTTGTCAAAATGCTGGAAACGTCTGCAGGAAACAGAGAGGCTGACAAGAAATCACGGAACCGTAGGTACATTAAGAAACTGTTCAAAACTGTGTTTTTTTATGGGTAAAAAGAAATGGGCCCAAATGAATTTGCCAGACATTGTAAGATTTATGGGAGAAGTCTGTGACCCAGAAATAAAAGAAGTCACTTTGGAGCCGGTCAACTACTTATCAAGTACATCTGTTACTGAGTTGATTTCACTACTTAGTGAGCATATGGAGACAAAGGTTTTGGAACAACTGCGCCCAGAAAAATTTTCTCTCCTAGCAGATGAAAGTACAGATGCAAGCAACAGAACCCAGTTTTCATTATTTGCCAGGTGGGTGAGAGCAGATGGTCCTACGGAGCAGTATTTGGGCTTAATAAATGTGGAGAAAACAACAAGTCTAGCACTCATGACAGCCATTGAAACCTTCTTCAGAGATAAACATCTAGACATGAAGAATGTGCGCTTTGTGGGACTGGATGGCTGTAACACCATGAGTGGTGAACAGAAAGGTAAACTAGAACTATTCATTTTTGCATTTTAAAAATACATATAAAAAGTAATTTCTCAAGATTTTATCAGACACATGTTTACATTATATTAGAAAACTGTATAGTTTTAATTGTAGTAATTTTTCTATTCACTTAATTGCAGTGAATTTATAATTTCATTTATTGTTGTGTTTATACATTTATTTTTCTTCAGGACTTCAAAGAAGAATTAGACATGAGAGCCCTCTGTCTATTTATGTGAACTGTCGCAACCATCGCCTTGCATTGTGTTTCGTTCATCTATTGAAGCAGAACAATCTTTTGATGGATGTGGATGGCATACTGATCTCCATTTGGAAACTGTTCAACTACTCTCCTAAAAAAGCTGCAGTCTTCCAACAGATACAAGAGGCATATGGTGAACGTCCAGTTAGATTTGTCAGAGCTGCTGCAACAAGGTATAACTGCCAGTTTAACAACTTAACAATTAAAAAAATGTCATGTAATATAAAAATTAAAGTATTGCCTGAAATTTTGAGAAAATCTTTTCCAACAGATGCAAGAGGCATATGGTGAACGTCCAGTTAGATTTGTCAGAGCTGCTGCAACAAGGTTTAACTGCCAGTTTAACAACTTAACAATTAAAAAAATGTCATGTAATATAATAATTAAATATTGCCTGAAATTTTAAGAAAATATTAATGGCATTATGCTTACATTCTCATTACATTTAAAGATACACATTTTCATTTTTAGGTGGTTGTCACACCTTAAGGCATGTGTGAGATTCATCAAGCGTTATGAGGAACTACTGGACACATTTGACGCCATCATCCAGGATTCCAGAGATCCTGAAGTCCAGGGAATCAGACACTGTGCTACCAGGAAGGAAGTCATTGCCATGATCCTGGTTCTTGCTGATGTGCTGAAGCCGGTTAACTATCTCTCGCTGTACTTGCAACAGGACTGTGGCACCTTCACAGAACTGCCAGCAAGAGTGAAGAAATGCACAGATGACCTCCATGAGATAGTTACCAACTACCAAACCATGAATCTGATTGGACTGGAATTCAGGTACTACACATTATGATCAGATGGCCACTCTTTGGCCATTATTTAAAAGTCTTGCTAAGTCTGATATGAACAAGTTTGTTTATATGCATACACTTACTGAATTACACATTGAGTTACCCTTCCTTTTTGTTTCCAGTAAGTGTGAGGAGATGTTCAGCATAGTAACAGACAGAACTGACCTGGCTAGAAGAATGCGGCATACTGAGGAAGTTGTTCCAGAAGGTATAATTTTGTATTCAATTCTATTGAATTTAAATGATGACTTATAATATTTCACTAATTTAAATGCTAGATATATTATTTTGATAATTTAATTAATAAATACAATTGTATGACTAACTCATCTTTTCAGAATTTTTGAGGCAGCATGGTGTGCCCCTGGTGCTAGCACTTGTAAATGAAATTGATGTTGCCTTCAGCAACCACTCGGTTGTTCTCTCTGCCTTGAGCTTTCTTGACCCAACTCATCTGCCAGATCAAGCAAAGGATATCCCTAATTATGGACATGTATGTATACCATGTAAATAAGTTTTTCATAATTTTTTATGTGATACACTAAGAAGGTAGCTTTCAAACTGACATTTTTAATTTATAACTCTTTGGATGTATGTTATTCTTGAAGAGTATCATCCATTCCTGCATTTATTAAAAACATACAATGTGTTATTAATCACACAGTCACATGTTATTATTTTTTTTTTACAAAAATGATTGACTTTTATGTATGATGTATTGTTTACATATCTTCAAATATGGGCAAGGTTTTTGTGTAAACACTGAGTAGATTCATTTACAGCACCACGCCAATGTGTTGTCATCATTCTATGGGTCTGAGAAACGGGATATTTATGAAGGCCACTTGAATGTGGTACCCCCGGATATTGGTGACCAAGCAATCATAGAAAACGAAATGCTGGCTTGTTTCCTCTTTTTTTATTTTCTTGTAAGAAAAATAAATAATCTGTGCAATTTAGGTAAGTGTTATAAATTATAAAACTGAAAACAGTTCATGCATGATTGGAACATATAATCTATTAATTATTAATAGATATCTTAAAAGTTAAACATTAATTAGGATTTTTAAACAGTATTTTAAATTATTTTATCATTGTTTAATTTATTAATTCTAGAAGCCAATCAAACTTTGAAATATACTGCCGCCTAGCTAAATAATAATCTTAAATGTTTACTTTAACTAGTTTATGTTTTTATGTGTTTTCAGGAGAAAGGGCCATGATACTCTTCTCAAAGTATACCAGAACCTGGCAGGAGACGAAATACTGCAAGAATCATTTCCTACCATGCTGCAGCTCTATAAGCTTGCCCTTCTTGTCCCACAGTCAACAGCTGTAGTAGAGAGAGGCTTTTCAGCCATGAATGACATATGTACTGATTTAAGATCACTAGGCCAGCAGTCCCTGGATTCGCTTATGCGGATTAACTTGTGGCCTGACCAGATGTCAGAACAAGACTTTGAAATGATTGTGGATGTTTTTCGTGACAGGAAACAAAGAGACATGCCTCTTTAGGCTCAGCCTCAAACAAATAGTCCATCTCAACTTAAAGTTCAAGACTTGTTACTGAAAATTTGAGTAATAAAAATAAATAAAACTGAACTGAATTTTCCCCAATTTTGTATTTTTTCGCGCGATTTTTCCCCTTTTGACCAGCGTCCAGCGTCTTCCCCTGTTCCTAAAAAAAACCCCTGGACAACATTATTCGGCTGACTTTATGTCGTTTGTAAAGGAAGATGTGTCAGACAGGGACATAGAATTAAAAATGCAATTAGAGAAATTAAGAATGGAAAGAGAAGAGCGACTAGAATTACAAAGGTTAAAGCTGGAAGAAAAGAAAATGGAACAAGAACGAGAAAAGAGAGAACGAGAAAGAGAACGAGAAAGAGAACGAGAAAGAGAACGAGAAAGAGAAAGAGAACGAGAAGAGAGAAAGCGGGAAGAAAGAGAATGAGACAGACAGTTTCAGTTAGAATTGAAGAAATTAGAAAGAGCAGATCAGACACCCATTCAATATAAAGCATTTGATGTGTCGAAGAATATTAGACTTGTTTCTCCATTTCAAGAAAAGGATGTTGACAAATACTTTTTACATTTTGCAGTTGCAAATAACTTGAAATGGCCAAAAGAGCACTGGACT
Source organism: Sinonovacula constricta (assembly GCA_007844125.1). Taxonomy (NCBI): domain Eukaryota; kingdom Metazoa; phylum Mollusca; class Bivalvia; order Cardiida; family Solecurtidae; genus Sinonovacula; species Sinonovacula constricta. The sequence continues at coordinate 52,984,119 of CM017562.1, forward strand.
TTACTTCTGCAAGCTGTCCTGTTAGGTAAAGCACGTGCAATCTATAAACAGTTAAGCATTGAACAGTGTTCTAACTATGATCTTGTCAAAGATTTCATCCTTAAAGGCTACGAACTGGTCCACGAGGCATATAGACAAAATATTTAGGAATTGTAAAAAAGAAACTAATCAAACACATGTTGAGTTTGCTAGAACAAAAGCAGAATTATTTGGCCGATGGTGTTCATCTAAAGGAATAGAACAAGACCATGCAAAATTACGACAGCTTATGCTTATTGAAGAGTTTAAACGCTGCATCCAACCTGACATTAAGACCTTAATTGATGAAAAGCAAGTTGAAACTTTATATGAAGCTGCTCGTTTGGCTAATGACTATGCTTTGACTCACACGTTCTCATTTGTTCCTAAACCAAACTTCACATCTACACTTAGCACTACAAGAAATACCAACTCAAGTCCACATGCAAATGCTTAGTTAAAACACAATAGTAATTCTGCTGGATTTTCAAGTCAGTTCAGTTCACACAGACAAAAACCGCCCGGTGAACGAAAAACCTTATCTAATGTTACTTACAATTATTGCAAGAAAACTGGTCACCTCATTTCTGACTGTTTAAAATTAAAGGAGATACAGTCGAGTGGTGGGCACAAGCAAACAGGCCTCACCACTTTCAAGTCAAGGCTACAGATTTGTGTAGAAGTTGACAATTTTGATCAGGCTGATTTCTTGCCAAAGGCTGAAGAGCCTTTTCATACCGTTAAGGTTTTAAAACCCAATTCGGACTCTGTTATGGATATTTATGAGCAATTTATGTCAAATGGTTTTGTATCACTTACAGGTGATATCTTGCCCGCCTACCCCTATTAAGATATTAAGAGACACAAGGGCGTCCCAATCTCTTATTTTGGCAGATACTCGGCCGTTTTTTTCGAGAAGACTTTCTCTGGAGTTAGTGTTGTTATTAAGGGTGTAGAGTGTGGTTCTTTAACTGTTCCTCTCCATAACATTGTTGCCAATTTAGTAAGTGGTTTAGTGTCTGTCGGTCTTAGATCTTCATTACCTTTTGAGGATGTCCGTTTGTTGCTAGGCAACGACTTAGCTGGAGATAAGGTCGTGGTAAACCCACTCGTAACTGACACACCTATCATGGACAAACGTCCTGATCCTGCTGAACAGGAAATTCCTGATCTTTATCCTTCTTGTGCAGTTACTCGTTCTATGGCTAGCAAAGCTATCCAGAGTTCGGCTAAAAACGCCGTTGACAAAAATGTCACTTCTAATGTTGACTTGGCTGACACTTTTATGGGTCAGATTTACAACGAGGCTAATGACCCGTTCCTTAAACATGTGAGTTCGTCACATTCTGATATTTCATCATTTTCAAATGATGGTCATTCATCCAATGACAAATTTGATTACAAAAGGTCAAGGTCACAACTTGTTCAGGACCAACACAGTGATCCTGATATTTCTTGCTTGTTCGAGAAGGTTTTACCTGAGAATGAGATTTCATGTGCGCAGGTCGGTTATTATGTACGGAATGGTGTTTTGATGAGGAAATGGAGACCACCAGATGTTGCAGTAGATGATGATTGGGCGGTTGTCCATCAGATTGAAGATTTCCGTCAGTATAGACAAGAAATTTTAAGTCTGGCTCATGAATCACATATGTCTGGTCATAAAGGTATCACAAAGACTCACAATAAGATCCTTAACCACTTCTTCTGGCCAGGTCTTAAGTCTGACGTGCCTCAGTACTGCAACTCTTGTCACACTTGTCAAATGGTTGTTAAACCAAATCAAAATATTTCTAAAGCTCCGTTACAGCCCATTCCTGCATTTGAGGAACCGTTCAGTCAGATTATAATAGACTGCGTTGGACCTTTGCCTAAGACAAAGTCCGGAAATCAGTATCTCTTGACTATCATGTGTACTTCGAAACGTTTTCCTGAAGCAATACCTTTTAGGAATATTCAGTCAAAATCGATTGTCAAGGCTTTTGTCAAATTCTTCACACTTGTTGGCCTCTCTAAGTCAGTTCAATCGGACCAGGGTTCGAATTTCATGTCTGGTATATTTCAGCAGGTCATGCATGAGCTAGGTCATCTGCTCATCATCCTTAATAGTCAACTTGCCTTAGAGAGATTTCACCAGACATTGAAAAACATTATTCGTACTTATTGCTTTGAAACTGACAAAAGCTGGGATGATGGAATCCCATTGCTCTTGTTTGCAGTTAGGGAGTCAATACAGAAATCTCTTGGATTTAGTCCATTTGAGTTTGTGTTTGGTCACTCTGTTTGTGGACCGTTAAACCTACTTAAGGAGAAGTTCCTGTCTGATGATGAGTCATCATTGAACTTATTGATGTATGTATCTGATTTCCGAGAAAGGTTATCAAAAGCTTTTGAATTGGCAAGTTCAAATCTCAAAGCGGCCCAGGTAAAAATGAAAGTTAGATATGATATTAATACTTAAACTAGATCTTTCAAACCAGGTGACCAGGTTCTTGCACTATTGCCAATCCCAGGAAAACCATTACAAGCTAGATACTTTGGGCCTTACATTGTTGAGAAGAAGGTCAGTGACCTCATATACATAATACTCACTCCTGGGAGGCGAAAGCAAAGACAAATGTGCCGTGTTAACATGTTGAAGTTGTACATTGACAGAAAAAGCCAAAATGTTAGTAAACCTGTGTCAGTTGTTCACTCTGTCCCACCTGATACAGACATTTCAATAAGTGACAGTGATATTGAGACAGAATTGGATCATTGTCTCACTAAGCTGAATAACTCAGACATTCTGAGGAACATCGATGGGAAATTCATTCATCTGGAACCGGATCAAAAGGCACAGTTGAAACAACTTGTTCGTGAATTCCAACACTCGTTTCCTGACATTCCAGCACGAACTGATAAAATCCAACACGATGTTATCGTTGAAAGTGAAGCTGCTGTTAAACAACAGAAATAAAGTTCTTACTGGACAATGACTTTATTGAACCTAGTCAGAGCAAATACAGTTCACCGTGTATTCTTGTGCCCAAACCAGATGAAACGTATATACTTTGCACTGACTACCGAAAGATCAATATCATCACAAAGACGTATTCATATCCCATACTAAGGATGGATGATTGTATTGACAAAGTTGGGAAAGCCACATTTGTTACTAAGTTCGATCTTCTGAAAGGATTCTGGCAAGTACCTCTTACAGACCGAGCAAAGGAATTGCCTGCATTTGTGACACCAGAAGGACTGCACCAATACAAGGTTATGTCATTTGGCATGAAGAATTCACCAGCAACGTTCCAGCAACGTTCCAACGACTCATTAACTCTATCATTTCTGGACTTAACGGGTATATGCCTACATCGACGGCGTCATCATCTACTCTGAGGTGTTTGCTGAACAACTGGAAATCATCCGATTTTTCTTCAACAGACTGAGTGAGGCAAAGCTAACCATCAACCTGGATAAAAAGAAATTTTGTCATGCTACGGTGACCTTTTTAGGACATATTGTGGGACAGGGTCATGTAAAACCTATTGATGCACAAGTTATGGCTATTTCTTTGCAATACCTACATGTAAAAAGCAATTGATGCGATTTCTTCGTATGGCAGGCTATTACAGAAAATTTTGTAAAAACTTTTCTGACATTGCAGAACTTTTGACAAACCGTCTCAAAAAAGGTAAATCATTTGTAGGAAGTTTTCAATGTCAAACGGCATTCGACAAATTGAAAGCTGTATTTAAGAGCGCACCAATTCTCTTAGCACCAGACTTTGGTAAAGGTTTTTCAATGGCTGTTGATGCTAGTGACGTCGGTGCCTGTGCTGTTCTGTTACAATCAGATAGTGAGGGTATTGATCATCCCGTGTGTTATTTCTCAAAAAAGTTTAACAAACATCAGAGAAATTATTCTACAATCGAAAAAGAACGCCTTGCTCTTATTTTTGCTTTACAACATTTTGAAGTGTATTTAAATATTAACTAACTTCTTCAGTTAAACCTATTGTTGTATTCAGCGACCACAACCCTCTTAAGTTTTTACACAAGTTAAAGAACAAAAAACAAAGGTTACTAAGGTGGAGCCTGCTATTACAAGAGTTTGATTTAGAAATCAAACACATTAAAGGAAAAGACAATGTTATACCTAATGCTCTGTCTCGTATGTAATTGTGTTATCTGAAACACAATATGTTATTACAACATGTTTATTCAAAAGATTACATTTATTTTGAACTTTGTATAACTGTTATTGTGTTATATTGATTACAGTTTGTTTTGATATGATGTCTGGTAAATATGTAATACATGCAATTTGTAATTTGTAACACTAAATTGTGTAAATTTGAAATTTCATATGTTTTGATATGACATCTGTTTAACTTGTGACACTTATATTGTATTTTGTATCATTGTTGTAATAACTTACTTGAGTTATTGTAAATTTAATATTCTAAAAAAGATTTATTGCATAATTATTTTTCCTTTAGGGATGGAGGTGTTATGTACACCAGCGTTTAAGGTTGCGCTAGTCAGGTTAAGGGTTGTTTACCGTTGTGGTTTTGATGACGTAGCATTCGCGTAACTGCTAGAAAATAGGGATCATGCTAGACAGTTCCTATGTTTATTTTTAACTCGGTTTCGAGAATGTTCTGGGTTTCGTGAATGTTCTAGAAATTCTTTGGGTATATATAAGGGCGTGCTTGCCGATTTAAAGGAAGTTTGGATAAAAGTTTGCTTTAGAGTTTGGACATATAATTTGGAAATACCTGCAGCTTCTATATTAAATCTGTGTGTGTTGGAACTAACGTGGACTTACTATATTCTACAGTTATATAAATATTAAAGTTTTGAATTTGGAATTATATTATTAGCATTCGTGTACTGTTCTACCTTTGGATTATTTCAACTGTGCTTATTTACGAGGACATTCTACCGAAAACTCTTCAGGATTATTCGACGTTGGATTATTAATTGGACTATTAAAGGGACACCTCCTAAAGGGACAAACTGTAAGCTTACATTTATTTTGTTTCCTGCAATTTTGTCTGATTTATTTATTATTGTTTTATTACGCCATAGATTTAATTGTTTATTAAAATAAAACATTATTGTACTAGTTTGTTGCTGGCTTGTTCTTTCTGTTACACCATTTCGTCGTTTAGTAAACGTGCCATTTTATAAATAAACTTATATAGCGACACCGTTCGTAACACCAATCATCCATATCGGGTCTTTTATTATTGTACTTTTATATTAGCTTTGGATAGAATCAATTGAGATTTATCCACAAGCCACTGTGATACAGACCTTGTGGTTTTCCTAAATTTTGGCAACATAAATAATTGGTTGGCACTGCATTTTGAATTTTAAAACATTACCATGGCATCGTTACAATAGTTAACAAACAACCGTTTTGTTTTAACGAAACCTTTTCAAAATACACACATTTGTACATAAAGTATGTCTAGCTGTGTTAAAATACAAAGCATGTCTAACAAATTCTCAAAATCTAGAAAAAAAATAATTGAAGCAAATAAGACAATTCTTACACAATTGAAACGTAACTGTATACGAACCTATTAATAGATGGCAGTAGTATTTGGTAGAAGTTGCTGCAACATCGAGAAAACGATATCACTTGACAATGTCGACCCAACTGCAGTCTGGTGTCAGTTACATATTAAATAACCGTAAAGCAATGACAATGGAAAATAGAGATATATGTAGAATGCTCAGTTAAGCTGTGACCAACTAAGAATGTGTCCGCTAACTCTTACATAACGAGAGATTAAATACGTCTTGGTGTATCGGACTTTAGATATATCACGCTTTAGGTGGTGCAATTTAGTAATAGTTTTCATGCTTAAATACGTTTATTTCACTTAGTGCTTGTTTTCGTCATATGCCTAGATACGTGGTAAACGTAATTTCCGCTTTCATGGCGTATGTAGAGATATAAGACCGTGCATAAATAAGAGGGGGCGAAGAAAGTAGCCAAGGTTGGTAGCACCAATACTCCCTTGTACATTAGTAGTTACTAAAGGTTCGAACAGCCACACGTCGGCTTCTTTGTTAGTACACTACACTGGCATGTCCGAAAATTAACGGGACATGCATACTGAAATTATACTCTCAAATCTTCCTCGATCTCACGAACAATAATCCGGAAACAAACTTTTAGTCAACTTTCCATCATTGAACATTGCAGTGCCTGTGGCGCTTTGATTTGTAACGCCCGGCCTTTTCCGATATCACCCTCCCATCCTCGCCTCTCACATCCCCTGCTACAGGTTTGGGTGAATCCGGTCCGGGCAGTACCAATATGCGAGCCAGCTTTAGATCTAGCTAAATACTCGTATTAATGCAGCCAGTCATGCGTTCACCGCACTTAGAGAACGGTGGCAGGCGATGGTAAATTAAACAAAACCATTCAGTCGTTCGTTAAACTGACCAAACAAACGCTTTCATAAGCGGACGAGGTCTCGCAAAAAGAAGCATTGGTAGTACTCAGTCATTGGTGTCACTACAAGAGTAAGAATGCCGAAGCTCCCGAAGCGCCAGTTCGTCTTTGTTATATTCGCAGGGATTGTGCTTACATACTGCCTCGTTAAGACAAGTAAGGAATGCCATTTTTTGAAGGATTATATTCAACTGGTATGCAGTTATTTTACATTTTGGAAAAAAATATTTATTAATGTAAGACACTTAGCCTCTATTCAGTTGTATTAATATAATAGTTACTAATAAATATCGAGAGCTGCCTCCTATAAATCTTACTTTTACAAGCCAGCACATGTCGATAAAATACGTACCAATTGAGTAGTCATATTGATATTTAACTGTACGCCATGTCGTGTAATTTTGTATATCTTTGAAATCTTGTCTGCCAACATTTAATTAAACAAGTATAGTTTAAAGGTTTTTTTGTTGGTTTATTTGGTTTATGCGGATTCTTTAAGCCGTCTATCCTTAACAAAACATCGAAGAAAGACTTAGTAAATACTAAAACAATATCATCGTCCCGTAAAGGACATTGAAGCATTACGTACCCGGTCGTTCATGATATATCCATAATTGTCATTCACACTAATTTCGTGATTCCACGGGATTTAACTGGTGTTTTTGTTCTACATTTTTTAGAATAGAATATATCCGTAAAACAAAAAAGCAAAAGAAAGCAACAATTAAACAAGAAAAAAAAAAAAAAAACCCCAAATAAATCAGCAAAATAACACAACAACAAGAAAAGAAAAGAATAAATAAGCGTCTGCTATAAACCTGATCTCATTGTGTTGCGTTAACCCTCAGTCGAAACATAACGCCGTTCTTAAATTATAAGTACTGCTAATTAATTACATTTTCTAATTACAGTAACAACATAACGCCGTACACCCTAAGTTATCCGCTAAACCGCTTTCTCCTTCAATCTTTTTCCCTCTTTTTCTTACTTTAACACTTAACAATCCGAATATACGCAGTTGTTTTTTCTATATTCTAAATCCGCCTCTAAAATTGCTGACATACCTGCCTATTAAACGGCAATATTAATATTTGTGACAGGCGAGATAATAAAACAGCGCACCGTCAGTTTGCTTGCCATGAAGCTGGCTATCCGTCATGTCAGACCATCTTGGCTTCCGTCCTACTTGTACTTTCGTTGTTTGTGCATGTGTAATTTACTCTTAACACATTGCTTACTTATTCTATTTCAGTTATTATTCTTTCGTATTTTTTTTTGTTTATTCTTTTTTCTTTAAGATAATGTCTATAAATTTCTCTTATAAGTATTTATCTCTATCCTAATATCATTAAAGTTCTACGTGAATTTTAGAGTTATTATTCTTTTATCTGAGATAAGTATAACAACATTATAAACGAATTACAGAAAAGGTTTATTATTATAATGAACACAAAGTTTATAAGTTACGCGATTAGTTTATTATAATTAATACAAATACTAATATATCAATATTACATCTTAATACCTTGCTCAAACAGGCAGTTAGTGACCAGCATAACTTAGTAAGAGGTCATTTCGTTACCAGTACCACGCGTCTTTCTACTAATAACCCAGACTATGATTAAGATGACTGATCTGGGTCAAAAGTAACCTATTAAATACTTATCCGGTTTAAATTTAACACATTGGGTCTCGATACCTGTGATTTATGTAACTCTTTCTTATCTGTTCTGTTCTGTTCTGTTCTTATCACGTTCTACTATTGATTCATCCAGTAATTATATGGCACTCGTATCATGTTCTTGGCGGGTTGAAGTCGTTATTAAGTTGCCACTTGTCAGCTGAGCACAGTTAAACAATTAAATGATTACAGGGGACTTGTAAAACTTGGGAAAGGTTTCTCCATACAACCATATATATTCGTGAATTACTATTAATGCCCTGTCTCCAACATATCTCTTTGTTTGCCCATATTTCTCGGTCTTCTGTCATTCTATGCTTCATTGTTCGATTTCTTTCTTTCTTTTTTCTTTCTTGTTTTACCTTCTTTATTTCTTTTTCTTTCTTGTTTTACCTTCTTTCTTTTTTCGTTCACTGGATGACACACTATTTTTCTATGCCATTTATTCTATATTCTCTTATAAATTCTATTCAGTTATAGACTGGTACACATGATGCGATGTACATTGTACACTGAAAAAAAACATTAACGCAACCGGTAGATGAGGTCAATACTTGTTTTCCATTTTATTCTAACATCATGCATACTACCTAAACTGTTCATTGCGGTATTATTATATACATATCACACAAATGTATCCACCAGAATGCACTTGTAGTTAGCATCTTGCATACGACTGATTTGGGATATTGTTATGTTTACAAAGAATTATTGATATATAAAAATTGTATAAATACATGTATATACCATTTACTATAGTAAGAGCAGACTTGTTTGTGCATTTTGTTGATTAGAATTCTAAACCAGCATACAAATAATTCATACTTGGTAAACAACTTTTTTCCCCTTAATTTTATCTGGTTACACGCACACGGTTGTTATAAAAAACAGGGGCGAGGTACCAACGATGTCGATGGATGTCTCCTTGTCAATATAGTCCGGCAGCTAGTTATGGTTATCCCCCCCCCCGCACACACACACACACAAACTCCCACCCCACCCCCACCACCACTAGACTTTTTATGGTACCATATGTGATAGAAGTATAAAATTGGTAGTCAATTTAAGGTTATTAAATGGCCAATTTGTTCATGTGTCAATTGTGCGAATTAGTTTTTATGAGTATTTATAAATTTTAACGAGAATCCAAAAATATGCTTTATTTTTTTTAAAGATTATTATATTCTTTTTATTTAAAAGCAATATTGAAAAATAATGTTTGTTTCGTTCCTTAAGTGGATTAACTCTGAACTCAGAGTTGAAATAAATAATTATGGTTATTAGCTTACATGGAAATTCATATATCTTAATGAGACTCTAAAAATAAACATTCATTTTCGTAAGGTTGGGGTTGGGGGTGTTTCAGTCTAATATTTACATCTGCTATCGTATTTCGCTGTATTGTGCTTTGCCTCATTTCGTGGTTTAGTATAATTTGAATTACAAAATACAGCCCAACCTAAATGTTGTTTCTTTATATATCCAGATGTTATTTTTACCAAATATTTGTCGTTCATTATTATATTATAATTAGTGTTTACCCTAGTTTTTTAACCAATCACAATGCTTTATTTTTAAAAAAATCTCCTTTCTATTTCGTGTAGAAACAGTCTATAGAAATTATTGTTATAGAAAAAACTTTCTACAGTGACGTCATGTGCATGGGATTGTAACTCCGGCCTACCTAATTAATATGCATGACGGAACAAATGAGTGTGTCGTGTGCAAAAGAAATAACAAAACACAGCATATAAACTTTATTCTATAGATTAAAATGTTGGCAAAGATAAGCAAAATGGCACGTGTCCATTAAGATCCAAAAAGAACAATAAAAATAAATTTCACTGCTAGAGGGTTTTCTTTGGAATAGCATTGTTGCATTGCTGTTTAAGATCGTCGGAAGAGACAGGATCGGCAAATCGACGGTTGGACTCTGAAAATAGACAATATACAATGCTAGATCTATTTATTAAACACAAAAAAATGTAGATCTAATAAATTTATGTTAACTTGTTACAAACGTGTGTTAGACAAAAAGGTAATTATCTAAATACATTGAACAAGTACCTAAGGTTAACGTTTAGATTTAATTGAAAACAATTGTAAAATAAAAAAAGATAGATTTCGTAATGTAGATCGTTTATAAAAGTACCTTCTTGCTTGAAAATCAGCCGTTGAGTTGGTATTTGCAACAGTTGAGTAGACGAGGAAACATCGTCTTCATTATCGAAGTTTTCAAACAAGAAATCCCTGAGAGCGAAATTAATTTCTTCTTACATGTTTTTTGTGTGAATGCCTCGTGGTAAAAATGAGTTAGAACTGCACACCCGTCGCGTAACAGAACTTTTCAAATGTTCATGTATACCCAATGTGTCTAGGTGCAGTGACAAGGATAGCGCGTGGTTTTTTATCACATGAAGTGTAGATGCAACAAACAAAATCAGTTTACTTTTGGCGCTGATGCAATATTGGAACACGATGGGCGTGGTTTGTATGATAATGAGGGGAAAACTAGCGTAAACACTAAGTCAGTTAGATTCCAAATAGAGAAACCTACATGAAATAGACACGCCCAGTCGGTCGCTACCGCTCCCTCCTTTGCCGTGTCTATTTCATGTAGATTTCTCTATTTGGACTCTAACTAATACATAGTGAATGTGCCTTATGCCATAGCAAAATAGGTGGAAACCTATCGGTATTTGCACCCGTACCATTTGAAAAGGTCTTTCAGTTCTTTCAGATACGCCAAACATAAATTTTCACATCTCTCTTTTTGTTGTCAGCGATTGTTGACAGCGCTATTGAATAAAACAGCCGTACAGTGAAAAGGGGAAGAGGTGGAAGATCAAGTTTCAAGGCTCTGCCAAAATGTCCCAGTGTGTATAAAGACGTATGCACTCTAGCTTTGCGCCATTACTGGTTTATCTTATCCTTTGCTGTTGTAGGTTCTTTCTTCAAATAACGATAGAATTAATGATTCGACTGAAATGAGACCTTTGTTTATACTAATTGTCTATTTGTTATAAACCGGTTACCCTTCCACCAGTTATTTATAAAATCTTTGAGAGAATCATACATGACAGGTTGTCACACTGGACCCAAAAGAATAGCTTTAGTTTTCCGTGCTCACAACAAAATGCATACCAAAAACATCTTGGTCCGATCTCTATATCTTTCACTGTGCAAGAATTGATTGCAAGCCAGCTCGAACTCGGTACTCCGGTGTACGCCATGTTTCTGGATAGGCTGGTGCCTTTGATAATGTGAGACACGAAGCCTTGTTAACAAAATGAGACATTTTGGGCTCACTGGTAAAGCACTTCGGTTGCTTGTACACTGCTACACTGAACTGCGAGGATATGTACTTGTTAACGGTGTTGCATCAAATAGTTTTCAAATAAAACAAGGAACCGGTCAATTCAGTATTTTGTCTACCTGGAGTTACCTCCTCTTCAGTGACGACATCCTACATCAGCTGGAAGCCAATAACGAGGGATAAGTTGTTGGAGGACTTAACTGCGGAAACCCCACTCTAGCAGACGATTTAACTTTGCTATGTAACAACAAACTGTCGCTAGAAAGGCAATTGGTCCTAACAAACGATTACGCAAATAAATGGGAATACGAATTCAATTATGACAATGATAAACTTGTTATTTTTTTGTAAAAAGATGTCTAAAACACTACAGTTAAATTTGGAGAGCACATTATCTCGCGAACTTCCAAGGGATAACAAACTGTAAAAAGTTAACGACGTCTACCGCCATATACTGACTGTGCCAGATGTTCATTGAATAACGTAAAAGATTACTGTGCACCCTAAGTGATTATTGTGATGCGAGAATCTGTAAGTTTCTGAGACAAACTGATAGTGAAACCTTTTTCGTCTGTCTATTCAATCCCAATGTATCACATAACTGTGTGGTAAGAGACTTAGATACAAAATTATACATATGCAAAACATTTGCTTTCATACAGAAAGCCGTTTCGGCCTACACAAAGTAAACAAGTTGTAAAGGGACAATATTATATAAACAGACAGGTGACGAGATGTAAGTTTTGTGTTATGTCTACATGAATCTCTCCATTTGATAGAGGACATTTGGTGATTTCCAATATTTTGATACACTATGCCATTTAAATAGTCACATTTACCCATGTTTACATATGTATCACTGAAAAGTGGAATAAAAGAGTGTATCTATATATACAATCGGAAAGAAAGTTTATCCAACTATGTCTTTCTGGAGTGCATGTTATTTTGCAATTAGTTATCGATTAGTGTCGTCCCGGTCCATAGTTCAATCTACACAAGCCAGAATAATGGAAGTTAACAAATGGACAAGTACAGATTGGCCGCATGATTTTCACTGCAATTTTATAAAATTGACAATTTAATACTTTAGAAAAGCGATCCTCCTTGATTGACCAGACTGTTGTAGCGCGCCTGCAGTTAGTAAAGATGAAAAAGTATGCTAGACATTTTTTATTTGCAGTTTATACGAATTTTGATCAAATCTGTTACTTTTATAAAACGTAAAATTCTCTACCGTTACACCTTATTGTACCGCATAATCTCGGATCACATTTTGTGTCAATCCGCTTTGTACTCTACCTCTGGGAAAGAATGCAGGGGCGGATCCAGAGGGGGGGCCGAAGGGGCCGCGGTCCCCCTTTTTTTCGACGACCAACAAAAAAAAAGTATTTTGCCCTTTAAAGTGAGCAAATAGATAAGGAAATTATGCCCCACAGATGCTTGGAAATCGCATCTCAGCGCATCTAGAATTCAAAATTTTCTGGGGGAGCCCCCTCCAGACCCCGCGCCGCGGATTTCGCGCCTGCGGCGCGATCAGCTCCGGCCTGCGGCCGAATGTTACTCCCTCGCCTCCCCCCCCATATTCTGAAATCCTGGATCCGCCCCTGGAATGCACTGTATTTGTCGTTTTTATCTCCTGTGCATTTAGGGTACATTTCTATTTAAGACCACTACCATTGAAAGAAAAGATAGTAAAATAAAAGGTTTATACTCCATAGCCATATAAATGTTGCGCATTTGGGTGTGTCATTAAAATGCAAATGACTGCACAATATTATATGAGTGTTCCCACGTGCTCATACATGAATTTCAAATTTATTACACATAGGAGGCTAACATCGTTTCGAAAATAATTAATGTTTTAAGGATTGGCAAATGAAAATCAAACCTAAAATACACTTACTAGCTTATGTCTGAGTCACTGTCGTTGTGGCTGTCAACAACTCTGAGGATCTGAATACAGGCAGGTGAAAAAGAAACAAGACCAAAGAAATGTTTGCTTTGGAAGGCATTGCATACAAATGCTCACAATATTCGATTTTACTTTTGTTTCTTCAACCTATGTATTTCTACCAAATATTGCATGCGCGTAAGCTTTATGCTACGTCATTTCCGGTGCCCCGATCAAAGTCTGCAATGCATTTTACAGGTGGTATCCAACAGATTAGACCGAACATGTTTTGTGAAACAACAACAACAACAAATAAGTCATTGTTACCTGAAAAGATCCTGCAAAATGTTGGTCATTGATGCCCTGGATGTATGCGAACAGTGAAGCATTAATAGGCATTTCCAATCTGAGCTACGCTGCAAAGATTGTTAGTTTTTAAACTTAGAAAACCATTTGATATTGGCAAATTGGCGTATAGTATTTTTTAAAGGTTGTATCTGGCGCGTTCGTATTATCTTGTAATTCGCGTTTACTTTCGTCCGTGACCAATAATTCGTAAATAACAATGGCGGGCGATGGAAGCCGGACCCGAAAAAGAGGATGGCCAGCTTTTTCGTATTCGGAAAGAGAAAGAAGATCATTAACTCGTATGATGGAACAGTCCAAATCTAGAATTCACCTCGGGTCGAAAAAACAACAACCGACGACACCGTTTACTTTCGGCGTGTTTAACGGAAATGCCAATGTAATTATCGACTATGAATGACTATGGTGACGAAAGCGAAAGTAAGGTTTTAGTTATGTATATTTCTTTGGTTAACGAGAATAATAAACGTTATATTTTCCTTGTTTTGAGCATTTAAACATTCGCACTAAAAGATCGTACAGTCTATCACGCAGTATTTGGTGACAGAAAATAATGCATTCCGAAGCCATATATGACTTTAATGTTCGCATGCAACTTACATTGTTAATAAAAAGAAACACTCGAGATTAATGTCGCTTAATTATGAAATGTGGAACTGCTTAAATGTTATATTAGAATGCCAATGATAAGTTTTGATATATGAGGTTTATGTTGAAAAAGATAGCACATCACATTTGTAACCAAGTGACTATACATTGTTCTAACGGCAACTAATGTGATACGTTTAGGAGTGTTGAAGTAATCGTTATCCAGATGATCTGATTGAAAATCAGTCGTATGAACATTCAATGCGGGTCAAATTACCGGATGTGCCATTAAACTAATGGCGGATGCTGTAATCGGGATTTTTCCATCGGGACTTAGCAAGCCAAGTCTGATCGTTTCACGTTCTAACAATAAGTAGAGCGTTTTTATGTGGAACTGTTTGTTAATTTCCGGTAGTTATGTCATGCGAATTTCAAATTATAATTTATTTATTAGAGTAATACGTGCACCTATTACTGGCTATGTCTTTCTCTCTCTACATATACTGCTCTGCTTTGTTTTATGTTAGTTCATAAATCCTCTTACGTTTCACTAAAATTCACGTGCTTATGTGATGTATTGTAAGTAAGACTATTATTAAATTACGCAAATTTTAAGTGCATCTTTTCGTGGATAAAAATATTTAAAAAAATACGAATAAAATGAAAGTTCTAAAAAATGCTGCTTTTTCTTTTGTATTCTTTTTCGCCGTGATACAGCGAGAGTGAGAGTTAGAGATAGAGACAGAGTGCCACACGCAGAGAAATAGACAGATAAAGATAGAGAGGTAGAGAAAGAGTGAAAAAAGAGACAGAGAAAAAGAAAGAAAAAGACCAAGACAGAGAGGACGAGGGAGTGAGAAGGAAAAAAGAAAAGAAAGAAAGATAGAATGAAAGAAAGAAAGAAAGAAAGAATGAATGAAAGAAAGAAAGAAAGAAAGAAAGAAAGAAAGAAAGGGATAGAAACAGAGTGACAGCTATATAAACATGTATTGTGTCTGCGGTCGTTTTCTTTTCAATTAATATTATCATACCCCCTCTAATACTAATTTTACATAGTTAACTTTATTAAACATATATCATATTATATAACTTGAAAACATTTCGCAAACTTTATTTATACCTTGGTCAGATTTTGCACACACAAAAAAATAGAAAGTCAAACCAATGACTGAAATGTACGAAAAATGTATAAACATGTTATTTGTTTACAATTGTTAATAATATTAATTAGAATACAGTATAAAAAGTAATATATATTAAACCTTTTCAAGTCATTTTGTTTAAATCTTTGTATATTGACGAACAATTGATTATCTCTAAAAAGCGTTTTGAAAATATAATGCTATCCAGTTGGTTTAAGAATTTATCATGTTCTGAAGGATGTTGTTTGTTAATTGATTAAAGTTGAACACTCTTATCGTTCTAAAGCTCATTCCAAGGCAATCTTATGGCGCTTAAGTTTATTCCAATACTTTACAATGTTGAAAAATCAAACAAGATGTCCCAGCTGTTTAGAGATGCATATGTCTCACCCATGGCTTGAACAAAAGAGCATTTCACATGTGGTCATATGTGACACTTTGAATATAAACTGCTTGTCCAAGGCTGGTTGGTTCCGCGCGGGATAAGACTGATCTTGATATACACTGTTTGCCCAATGCTGGTTGGTTCCACGCAGGAGCAAGCTGATTTGCATATACACTGCTTGTCAAAAGCTGCTTGGTTCCACGCGGGATCAGAGTGATCTTGCTATACACTATTTGTCGAAGGTTGGTTGGTTCCACGTGAGAGCAATGCGATTTAGATATACACTGCTTGTCCAAAGCTGGTTGATTGGTTCCACGCGGGATCAGACTGATCTAGATATACACTGCTTGTCCAAGGCTGGTTGGTTGGTTCCACGCGGGATCAGACTGATCTAGATATACACTGTTTGTCCAAGGTTGGTTGGTTGGTTCCACGCGGGATCAGACTAATCTTGATATACACTGTTTGTCCAAGGCTGGTTGGTTGGTTCCACGCGGAATCAGACTGATCTAGATATATACTGCTTGTCTAAGGCTGGTTGGTTGGTTCCACGCGGGATCAGCCTGATTTGGATATGCACTGATTGTCCAAGGCTGGTTGGTCCCGTACGGAAACAGCCTGATTTGGATAGAGACTGTTTGTCAAAGGCTGGTTGGTCCCACGCGGGATCAGGTTGATTTGGATATTCACTTTTTGTCTAAGGCTGATGTATCCCGTAAGGGAGCGGCCTGATTTTGATATAGACTTTTTGGTCTTGTACGGGAGCAGGCTGATTTGGACATACACTGTTTTGTCCAAGGCTGATTGGTCCCGTACGGGAGCAGGTTGATTTAGATATACACTGTTTGTCCAAGGCTGGTTGGATCGTGCTTACTATATCAGCTTTGCTTATTTGGGGGTCGATACAAAATTTTAAAAAGCCAGCTTTGTATGCAGAACTCCTAAAATATGACACGAGATATTCGCCTGTATGCCCGCATTCTGACAATTATGGCAATTACTAAGGCTTGTATTATAAGAAGTAGTTGATAGCACATGCAGGAAATGCTACTATATTTAAATGGCCATATAAAAGCTTAATGTCACTGAATTGAAATTCCCGTTTATATCTCTCACACATTCTATATGGACAATCCCCTCTGAGAATATTAAGGAATTAGCGGATACTGGTGTCAAGTGCAATAAAAAGACGCCCTAAAATGGATGTTTTAGTTTGAAATAATTTGAAAATTATAACTCAACTTAAGCCCTGCACAAGGATTTAAACACGCATGTCTCTTACGCAGCTTTGCACCAAGTATAGCTCGCATTCGTTTATATATTATGAAATTTCATTAATATTTCATTGTATATACAGAGAGAGAGAGAGAGAGAGAGGGGGGAATAGTTTCATAGTTTGCAACATATTTGCGTGGCTATTTACTGTTTTGTTATGGTCATTTTAAAATATGCTATATTCACATCACCTTAATAACGTAATTCTTACCCAGTTTAGTAAAGCAGACGACAAACATACCATTCTCGTTAAAGGAGTCTGCTGCCAGCTCGTTTAATTTTTTATTGGGTCGGCGAGAACGACGATCCTATATTCACTCTTGGTTCTGGAAATGCCTATGGCGTGATGTCACAAGTTCACAACACAGATCGTATTTTTAAACGGAAATTATTTTTCTATTTCAGCTGTTTAAGAACACATTGTTAGCTTTATACAAAAGAATTATGTTTCTTTTGTTGTGTCTATTTAAGAACTAACACATTAAAAAGTCAAACTTAGGAACTATGAAAAAGTAACAAGTAAACTTTCACGCATATCGTCAAATTCTTATTTCCAAATTGCAGGACTGCACTAATTTGACCACAAACTCTTCGGTGACATATTCATGGCAAAGCATTTCTTCGTATAAAATATTTATTGTTGTCTTTTTTAATAATCAGTAATTGCAATTTTAGTTTTTTTATACAACCCAACAAAAAGCTTTCGGGGCGAATAGCGCAATAATACTCGCTAAATATTACAACAAATAGTGGTGTGTTAGGTTTAGATTGGGACAGACTGTACTAATTATCAAACACATTTGCTCTTTTATAGACATGTGTGTAATGTTTGCTCGATATTCAATGTTTGTTAAGATTTAAACATCATGACTTTATTTTTGTATTTAAGAATATTACTTTTGGAGACATATTGCGAAGAAATAAATAGGAAATATATAATCAGTGTTTCGTTGCGTGTTATAAAAATTCTCGCGCTAAGGCGGATGTTGATGACATCGTACCATTTTAAAGTCGTACCACGATTATTTGTTTGGAAACTTCGTACGGCATTTGTTGTGTAGGTGTTGTTCACAGATGTTGTTGCGCTGCACTAGGAATTAAAAAGTGTCATTCACGCTTACAAAGTTAATCAGTTAACAAGATAAGTTTTTTGAAACATGTTTATTCCAATCACGCAATTGAAGTGGTGCTAAATGCCACTATGCTAAATATGCCTAGCTTTCTGATATATTATTTTCGGGGACTAAGAGAAAAAAACACAACTACAATTTATCTTATCGTTTCCTTAATTTTTATTGAAAATCTACTGAAGCCAGTTCACTTAAATAGTTCCCACAAATTCACATAGTTATTTAAATTTTAACAATGTATGGGACTTTCAGCAAATATATGGACTGATTTTAAGGAATTGTCACCAGTCTCGTACCCTTCAAGACCTGCACGACTTATGACCATGTTGACATTATTTGCTTTGGGGGTATAAAAGTTATAGTATCATAGGAAACGGTGGATACACTGGGTGCACACACATGCCCCATCTGTACAGGTAAATTGATATCCTTTGCTTTGGGGCTCACTATTGAATCACGATTATTTTTTGTCAACAGAAATGACCGAACCTTTGAATTTTTGCCGATGTCCACCATTTTTTATTCGGTTACACGATGCTTTCACAAAACCCGTTGTGATAAAGCATAAAACAAACAAATACAAAAACAAAACAATGTTGAAGTAAATTGTTAAAACAAAGTCCTTAGGGTGACATGAACTTTACTTCGTTTGTAGCATTTTGAACATTTTATTCATGAGAGATAGACTAAAAAACGGATAATATGTCGCATACTTTTATTTGCACGTAAAAACATTGGTGAAGTTTATTTCTGGTAGAAATGACGTGTGTTTTTCTAAATTGTACACATGCTCATAATTAAGTTATGTTATAAGTGTCGCTGGAGAAAAATAGTTAACTTCAAAACTGATTTCCTTTTTATTTCAAAACGGGCTGTAACTTAGCACTCAAATGTGTACACACTGAATGACGCATAAAGTAACTTAATATCGCTCTGTGCTAGAGAGATCATTATTCGGAAGTTAAGTGTTGACTAAGCTCCTTTACAAATATCTCAAATATCTCTGAAAAGGGGGTAATTTTCTCGTGTAGTGTGTAAGTGGACACTTTACTAGTGTCAGCTGTCTGATGATTTCTATATCTTTTCAAAGAAAGAGTCTAGGTTTCTTTACCTCCTCTCTCCACAGGAACATATTATTGACGGACAGACAAAACATGTAGTATTTTACATATTTTGCATACAAGGTAAAATATGAAAGGATAATGAATTGCGTGTGATACAGGCGACTGCTTGTTGCCATTGTTCACAAGTATTTGACAGTTGTTTGGTGTATGCCTTGCTTAAAGCTTAAATGCTGTGTGTTTAATGCTAGCGTTTGAATTATAATGGCATGTCTATGGTCCAGTCTGTACATGATTTATGAATCGTAATCTGGTGTAACTTCGAACGTTTATATATGTTGAGATGCTCTTAAAACTTTGCAATAGTTTTCTTTTGCTCTTATAATATGAATGCCAAATAAAGAAAGGCGAACGAGAATGTTTAGCAACTAGGAAATTAAGTCGACATCAACAACAGTGTATGTGTTTATGTGCTGTTACTAAATATTACTTTCATGTATATACACCAATTATAATTCGGTAAGTGTTCAGTCATTGATCTTTTTAGATGTTTACAATACATTTTTCTCAAGTTTGATCAGTACTTGTATATATTCTAGGGCAATGTTAAATGAAAATAAAAAAAGCGTCATACTTAGAATTATGATGGTATTTTATTTGTGTTGATGGTAGTAGGCATATTTGGCAAATATCCATGAATATCATTTAGCGTACATAGTCATTTAACTCTTAAATTGCAGGAAACACCACTAGAGTAGGTTATGTTAGATGTATGTCCGATAATTTCATCGGACATTTTCGTTAAACACGCCGAAAGTAAACGGTGTCGTCGGTGTTTTTTTCGACCCGATTAAGGGACATGGACAAAAGTAAAAGCTGATCCGGATAATACGAACACTTACTGATCAGAACATTTTAACTCGTTTGCATTCACATATAATTTGTCATATTTTTAGAATTCACATAAAAAGCTGTACAATATGCAAGGCAGTGAAATGTCAAATTAAAATGTTTAGTCTCGATGGAAATCGTATATGACAGCATAGGCCATTAGTAAAATGTCACCCTCGGCAATACGACTAATATTTTTATGAAAAATAATTTCAACCAGAACTCCAGGATGGCGAGTA
Organism: Sinonovacula constricta; assembly: GCA_007844125.1. NCBI lineage: Eukaryota > Metazoa > Mollusca > Bivalvia > Cardiida > Solecurtidae > Sinonovacula > Sinonovacula constricta. Next base: position 53,004,561 of record CM017562.1, read on the forward strand.
AAGTACTCCAACTCTCACGAGTAAAGATAAGTGTGCTGGTGTGTCCTCACCCTAATTTTAATAGTCATTTTTTTATGAAATCTTCACGAATTCTCCTTCTGTCATTAGGTGTTGATAAATGTTTTAGGCCTTTTTAGAATTCAAGCACATTTATCATAATCAATTAGGCATTACTTAACAGAAGAATGTTTTCATTATTAAAGTGTAATTGCATATTTATGGAGTTTAGCAATGATATTACAAAACAATGTACGTCTTGTAGTGATTGTTCTATTCAGCCACTATATGATCTGGCCACTATTCAGTAGATTTAGAAGATAGTGTGTATTATAAATGTCCGCGCTAAAGCGCGGCGCCAATTAGGGCCACGCTAATCTGCTCTGTATCGTTCCAATTTTAGTATATGCACTGCCGAAGCAAGTTTTAAGGAATGTGTTAAACATTTTTTCAGTTGGTTGTTGTTGTAGTATTTGTAACTACTCGGTGATATCCGGACAAGTATATATATCGTAGACATTGCTGGGGTGTTCTGAGTGGTTATTGGGCGTTGTAGACTTCCTATCAGGTCAACTTTGTATGTCCGAATTTGGCAACTTTGCACCACGTGTGTTACACGTTTTCTATTTACACTTATACGATGGTTTTGAGATTGTTTACTAAATTCTCAAATCGATTCCATTAAGGTTTGGTTACATTATTAATACATTTAAGATATGTAAATTTGTACAAATAGTCCAGCATGTCTTACATAAACTTGAAGGCCATTTTTTTGAACATATTTTCAAAGTTCTAATCAACTGTCCGTCGTTGTCGAACGTTGTCGAACGTTTGAAAGATAACGTATTTGATCGTTTAAAACATAAATCGGACGCTCTACATCAATGCTTGTCTTGTAGCTAGTAGGGAGATGGGTTTAGAATTGCGATGGCTGAACTTTCAGTAATAACTTACATTGTACATCAATGCGCTATAACAGTTGGACCATCAACTGCTGCCTATATCAAAACATTATTGTTAATACGGATTATTCTAGAAGTGTGCCCTACACCTATCAGGATAACTAGCATGCACAAAGTTATACCGTAGGCACTACTTAAAAGTATATCCTTTAAGTAAAATCAATAGTCTTATCATTTGACATTGATATTAACATTTTATTCAAAATAAGATGATAAAAATGACTATGGATAACCAAAATATTGATGGGTAAACGACAAACAAACAAACAACAATAACAACAAATAAACAAGTATGAATGCGTCCAGCCTATAATGTTTGGAGAAGACCACAGACTGTTACTAGGTAGAACCACATATACAGATAAACTCATCACATGTATAAAGTACGTTCGCCAGCCTGGAGAGAGGCTAGAAAGTTATAAGACAGCGACGCTGCTCACCCTGTTGACCATCAGTCAGCCATAATAGCTACAGGTTATTTTTAATTGATATTACTCAAATTACAAATTTCAAATGTAATTCAAAACATGACTGGGGCCAAACAAGGGAGAACATTGCGAGCTTTAGTGATACAAAATCACAAAATAACCGTTTCTGTGCTGTTTTGACAATGTTTTATTTGTGATATTTTTTCAACTTAATAATTATTCTGTTTCAAAATATGGATGAATATAGACCGGGGTCCTCTATAATTAAAGCAAATAGGGAATTTGCAATCAAATGTTTTCAAACTCCGTGCGTGCGGATAAAATGAAATCGTTAAAACAGTCTAATGGACCGAATATACTCATAAGCCGTCATAGCCTCTTTTAGGTAATCATGCATGAATAGGACCTTTTTCAAAGAAGAAACCAAATAATTCCACGACCTTAAGAAGCACGCCGTTTTAACATTCAGGTTTCAGCTTGTAGAATGGTATTGTGTGTAATCACTATAACAGTATATCCCTTTGTGAATGCCCCAGCAGTGGTCCATATGTGATTACATGATCCTCAGACACACACACACACACACGCACGCACACACGCACGCACGCACGCACACACACACACACACACCACACACACATACAAACACACTCACACACACACGCACACACACACGCGCGCACGCACACACACATACACACGCACGCACGCAACACGCACGCGCGCGCGAACACACACGCACACACATAAACACACACACACACACACAGACACACACACACACACACACACACACACATACAAACACACACATACGCACACATACAAACACACACACACAAACACACACCACACACACACACAAACACACACACTCACACACGCGCACACACACACGAGCGCACGCACACACACATACACCCGCACGCACGCACGCAACACGCACGCGCGCGCGAACAAACACGCACACACATACAAACACACACACACATACAAACACACACATACACACACATACAAGCACACACATACAAACACACACACACATACAAGCACACACACACACATACAAACACACACACACACACACACACATACAAACACACACACACATACAAACACACACACACACACACATACAAACACACACACACACACACACACATACAAACACACACACACACATACACACACACATACAAACACACACACACATACACACACATACAACACACACACACATACAACACAACACACACATACAAACACAACACACCACACACATACATACAAACACACACATACACACACATACAAACACACACACCTATACACACATACACACACACATACAAACACACACACACACAAACACACACACACACACACATACACACACACATACAAACACACACACACACAAACACACACACACACACACATACACACACACACACACACACGCGTAGCTGCCACACACTGTCCTCAAAAGTTGACAACACAGAAAGATTAAATCTGTAATAAAAAATTTACACTAGTAGGGGCATGGTGCATATTTATTGCGATTAACTAGTACCCCAATTCGCAACATAAAACAAAAAATAAGTACGTGTAAAACTGGTAGCTTCTGGGATGGGACAAGTTTTTTTCCTTCAGATAATTTCATCCTCACGATGATCATATCTTGGTAGTATCTGGTTTAGGAGTTTATCAGAATTAAAATGGTTTTTATCTTTTACCACTTAGCATTTATATTTCGTTAGATATACAAGGTTTACTTCATTTTTTTGACAGACAATATATTTATCTTTGTTGATAGGGCGACTTACTAGTCGCTATTTCATAGGCACTGACATTTGTTAAGTTATTGAACTTAAAGAGAAAAATTCGAGAGACACTTGTGACTTAATAATTACTTGTTTTCAAGTTCTCAAACTCGCTTAAATACAATATCTGTTCTCCAAATCATGACGCTTTGCTTGAAGACACAATGATAAAAATACGTATGCATAAAACGTCTGATTTCTTTCTTGCATAAATAAATGGCGTGGATCAAACACACACACTAATTCCCCTATCCTGGCCCACTCCCACCACCACAGCGGTCATACCAAGCTATACCCCTGTCTGTAGTCCGGTTAGTTTTGCGTAAACATTTCTTAGTCAAATTGAAGTCAACAATCTGTAAACCGTTTTTTGGCACCCAGGTCTTCCATTTCGTCAATTGACCGCTCAAAGGCGGTAACTGTTGGGTATTATCTATTTTTGGGAAATGTCTCAGTGAGTTTGTCACATGAAAATTTAACTGACGTGTGTATACTTTTATCAATTGCTATTTCAAATGTTAATATTTGTTTCAATACTCATAGAACTTTGTCCTATTTGGCTTTTATGATTACATTACTACTTTTTTACAGTTCAATTTCATTTAACAATGAGCTTGCTACTACACAACCCACAGAACTCCATTTATTGTGATTTATCTCTAATTCAAGCAAATAATTTCTTCCTCAATCTTGTAATTTGCGTAACTTTTCAAGTTACGGTCATGATATTCATCATCTCAAATACAAATCGGCTTTTACCGTTTAAAATGATGAAAATATGTTTTTCATTTTACTAAGTCATCTCTTATCACGCTTACAAAGAAATGTTTGCTCTTCCTATTTTTTTCTTTGCGAAACGTGCTCATAGACTCTTGTCATACTTCCACTGATTTGCGTTGTTCAATATGAACAATTACTTTTCTTCTACTAGACCCAGACCGAAGAAATTGAAAGAACGTCCATATTAATAGAGTGTGGTTGATTTCAATGTGCTCTAAAACGACGATAAAAACAACCGGTGGACAAAGAAATGTTTCTTGACTAGGTCAGGCGAGTTTTATTTTGGCAGCTAGACAAATTCTCTATAATATGTGTTTTATCTCGGCTCTGTGTTTTGTTACTTTTTATATTATCTTTTGTATTTGCCTTTGTTTAGCAGTAGTTTGATATATTAATTATACGATAAATCTCGTTGTCGTTTTCTTCTTAAAAGGCTATAGTGAGTAATTATAGGGTCTGTGCACTTTGGTCTTCATGTTCTATTGTGGGTGTTATGTTATCATACAAGCTTAACAAAAAAAAAGAACTAAAATAGCTAATCCTTCGTGAGAAAAAGAAACGTGAATAAAGTTTAACTAACTTGCTGCCAAAGTCACTAACACCTCATAGCAGGTGCCTCACTGTGTCATTAAAGGGGCGGTAACACTAAATGCCGACCGGAAGTAGAATGTATGACATGGACATTTTCTCTTAATAGTCTGTTGGTATGTTTAGGCATTAAATTTAATATTTTAAAAAGAATCTTAATCTTTTGGTGTCAAAAGGAACCTGAAACCATGTAGAATAAAAAGAAAGCAAAGTCTTGAACACCTATGCAAAAATAATGAACTGGTCCACTTTTACAGGAAGTATATATTTCATTGAAATTTGTGGGTGACCGATTGGCAATTTGGCGGTATTTATATTCTTTGAAGCAGAACCTTCTTACAAGTTGCAAAAGTTGGCTTATTTCTGTATCTTTCTGATAGACAATAAAAAGCTCGTTTCATCTATATATGGTTATTGGGGTCCATCATAACTTGGTCATGGTGCAATTTGTTTCCAACTTTTCGCGATTCACTATAGAATATAGAACAAACTTATTTAGTGGCGTCTAATCTCAAACTCGAATTCCTAAACCATGGATGGATGTGGTACAATGCTAGCAGACTTAGTTTTGAAGTACCATTGCAGTGAGCCTTATTATACACTGTTCTCCGCGACTGAAATCGTCAAAAACCATGCAATTGACATTTTAAAACCTCCTTATCTGAATTTCAAATTGTTCATATACATGCTTGCCTTTTCTGTTAATAGCACCAAGATATTTTGTTATTAAGCCCGTGTTTACAAACTTTCACAGATAAATAACGTGCAATTTTCGAAGAAGTTTACGTCACCCACCCGACCCCAGTCGGCCCGGACCAATTTTCTCTACTTTATTTCTTCAGAAATGGCCTAATCGCATACATTTTGTAAATCATGTAAAGATAGTCACGGGTATCTCAGGCCCCCTGACTGTGATATACTTGTCCATCCGAGCAGTAGCTAAGGCCACTCGGGCCCCTGCAGCTAGCCAGACCCGTGAGGTCATTTGCTCGTGTAGATTCGCTTTCACCTATCTAACTAATGACCTTCATCGGCACTCCTCGGCGATGATGCAGACAGCATTAGCCGAGGTGTGACGATTGTCTGTCCCCTTGCATCCCAATCAAGGTACACTGTAGATTTTCGATGTACTTAAAGTTAACCTGTTCTGATCATGACAAAACAGTTAAAAGATGCGAATAAGAACTTTGTTTTTATAATAAGATGTTTTTGTGAATTTCGAAGGTCATATATTAAGGTCACCGTTTTAAAATTGATTCTCATATAGAATAGACCTTCGAGTTTGAACATAAAATGAAGGTAGATAACATTTGTTGCTTAGTTTTCCCATCGATCGTCGTTTGCATTTAAATGGATAACAACCGGCCGTAATAGCTCAAATGGTAAAGCATCAGCTTACGGATAGGGAGGTCGCGGATTCAAACCCCGACCAGGTCAAACCAAATACTTTAAAGTTGGTAGTAGTGGCCACTTCCTCCTAACGCTTGGGACTATGTGGTCAGCATTACGCCTGGCTCGTCGGTGTCAGTGAAATGGACCGGTCGGGTTCAGTTCCTGGGCACCACAAAAGTGCCTCTATGCTATAATGATAGAAATGTCGCTGCATTATCGGCATAAATGCCGGCAAACCTCTCTCCCCCCCCCCCCCCCCCCCCAACTCCCCCATCCTCCGCGGATAACATTTTACTAAAATTTTCTACGACGATCACGCGATCGAGCCGCTATGTTGAAACATAGAATTTGACGTCACGTTTTCGGAAAACTCCTAGCTGGTGTTTCTAAAAATAGTAACGGTGGAGAAAACCTTCGGGTTCTTTCGGCGTAATTCGCAGGTGCGGGAGGTGGCGAATATTGACGAAGTTGATTACAGTGCACTTACCTTAATAAAGCAAATGTTCTCACATCGGGCTTTATATATCACAAGTTCAAGGTGATGGTGTTTTCAGTCTGGTTTTAGACGCTGCTTTTCCACCGATACATGTCTTATTAATTTATCGGTGTTAGTAAATTTCAGATGGATCATGGCAAATTTGTTGGATTGTTCTTTTTGATTTGCAAAATGTTTTTGATACGGTTACTCTTTTATTATGTAATTTAGGGCTGTAGGTCTTAGTTTGAATGCTATTAAATGAATTCAACCAGAGTGTCCTGACAGACAAAACTAGTTGATAAATATGTTGCTTTTTAAACAAAAGTTATTTGAAGTATTCCTCAAGGTCTATTCTTGGGACCCTTTTACTTACAATCTGCGTAAATGATATTTCAGCCCTTGTTCAACTTAACAGAAATTACTCCATGCAGATGTGTCTGGGATTTTGGTTTCTAGAAAATGCAATTCTTAGCCTATATATAACCTGTATAATCGTATATTAATGAAAATCTTATTGAAAATTAACTTGTTGAAAATTAAATATCATAGCGTTACAATTGCCCCTCACCTGTCTTCTAAAGGCAAGGTAACCACTGTCTTATGTATGGAAGCTTTACATATGCAGGTTTAGGGGAGTTTACTTTCTTTGAATTTCTTTGGAACCAGTACCAAATTGTGTTGGTCAGATAATAATGTGTTCTCAAAAAGTTGTGGACTGTTTCTTTTTCAACAAGTGGACACTGTGGTCCGTTATTTTCACTAGTGACTGATCATTCACCCCAGGATTACATGTCTCTTTACATAAAGTGAGCATGTACTCTACTTCTACCTAAAGGAAGGCAACTTTGCTAGAAAATATTTGTAAATTGTAACTGAGCTATCTTTAGACACACTGAAATATACCGGTGTGCGTCGTGCAGCCAATATCAGGGACACCTGTATACTCACTATAACATACCGGTGTGCGTAGTGCAGCCAATATCAGGGACACCTGTATACTCACAATAACATACCGGTGTGCGTCGTGCAGCCAATATCAGGGACACCTGTATACTCACTATAACATACTGGTGTGTGTCGTGCAGCCAATATCAGGGACACCTTTATACTCACTATAACATACCGGTGTGTGTCGTGCAACCAATATCAGGGACACCTTTATACTCACTATAACATACCGGTGTGTGTCGTGCAGCCAATATCAGGGACACCTTTATACTCATTATAACATACCGGTGTGTGTCGTGCAGCCAATATCAGGGACACCTTTATACTCACTATAACATACCGGTGTGTATCGTGCAGCCAATATTAGGGACACCTTTATACTCACTATAACATACCGGTGTGTGTCGTGCAGCCAATATCAGGGACACCTTTATACTCATTATAACATACCGGTGTGTGTCGTGCAACCAATATCAGGGACACCTTTATACTCACTATAACATACCGGTGTGTGTCGTGCAGCCAATATCAGGGACACCTTTATACTCACTATAACATACCGGTGTGTGTCGTGCAGTCAATGTCAGGGACACCTGTATACTCACTATAACATACCGGTGTGAGTCGGGCAGCCAATATCAGGGACACCTGTATACTCACTATAACATACAGGTGTGTGTCGTGCAACCAATATCAGGGACACATTTATACTCACTATAACATACCGGTGTGAGTCGGGCAGCTAATATCAGGGACACCTTTATACTCACTATAACATACCGGTGTGTGTCGTGCAACCAATGTCAGGGACGGTAATCGAAATACTAGAATATTGCTTTTTTGTGTGTTATCCCTTATATAGATTTGTATTCATTGTACAACGATGTACATAACTGCTTGATGTTGTTTTTAATGTGTAATCATTGTGTCCTTGTTTATGATTTTTACATGTTATTTTCCGTGTTTATTTACAAATTTACCGAAATAAGTCTCTCTCTATCTATCTATCAGCATGCAGTCGAATGCGTTTAAAACAACAACAACGACATCATGTCTAACTGGAAGTTAAACAAAACTTTCACCGAATTCTCAACTTCTGCAATGCTTTAGAAACTACATGTGTTTATAACATTTATTATACGAATGCTTTCATGGGACCTTGTTCGTGTATTTCAGGTTCCATGTTGTATCATCCATTAGGCAAAGTATGGACCGAAAATAGACAGGTAAGTTTACATACGTTGAATTTTTTCAACTCATTCTTTTGTTAAGGATGAGTGTAATTGTAAACGAAAGCCTCCAACCGAAGAGAGTGTTAGTTTTCACGCCAAACCCATTACTGGTTTATGGTTTAAGAATACAGGAAACACATTAGCAATGGCGGTACATTTTACCAATTGGTGAAGTTTACTTTTTTGTGGTAAAATTGTTGTTTTTTTAAAGCACAGTTACATTTTTTTTAAAGTCCAATTCAATCCTAATTATATACTGTATTGTATCTGAATTATTGATCAATATGGTAGCGCTTTGGCGTAGGTGTGAAGGTATGTACTTTGTATGAAGAACATACGTACGGACATTAATTTTGCCGTTGTTTTATTGTTGTATATCAAAGAATACATCTTCTATACCTGTATCAGTCTCTTCATGAACATTTTCATTTTCCATGTAACTTTCTTTGAAATAATGTGGTACAATGCTGATAATTATATTATGGACAAGAAAAACTGTATGACATAAAACAAACAATTTTTTGTGTGTGCAAAACTGGCTCGTTTTAGATTAGCCGATTATTGTTGACTGGGAAGAAATCGGCTTGCTTGCCTACAGAACGTCAATGGTCTTAAACGATGAATCTATTTCAAGTGACCAGTATTTATATTCCCGAGTAGGATTCCCCTGACCTCCTTTCTCAAATGAAATACCCTTGAAACATAAACAATCTCGACGATATTAACATAAAAAGCGACGGTCATTTGAAACTGTTTTTAAGTTCCTGGTTACATTAAAACAACTCGAAGGGGGCACTTCCTACTTCCGCGTTGGGGAATTATGGAAATATACTTAAGTTCCGACTAGCTTTAAACGGGAAGGGAAGGCGTAAAGTCGTTTTACATTCACACTATTTAATTTTACGATTTGTTATGTAGTATGATTAAAGGTTAGCGTAGAATTCTGATCCTGCCTTTAAAATTTCAGTCGTTTTAAACATAAGTTCATATGTACATTATCACATATTTAATGTTTTCAAATGTTTACTATAACAAGACAATTTTCTTTTATGTGAACAATTAATCACTGTTTGAAGCAACAACGAGCAAACCCTTTTCAAATATGCACTGACTCTTCATATTTAAATTTCTTTATCATATTTTATTTATATTTTTATCGACAGTGACTGTGGTAAATTTAATAATATAGCAACGATTTTTATCGTTGTGATCAACGTTGTCCGCCAGTGATTGTATTTATGTTGAATTAGAAGATGATTCATACAGCACATTTTTGTTTACAGCTAAAACGACCCTTGGATAACATGTTGGCGGCTTCAGGATGTACTACTGACCAGAACGTCACGAGACCCACATTGAGCCCAGCAGCAGTGCAAATGGAAGAACGTGTGAAACGGATATCAGAGAAATGCGAAGTCCTGGCCAATACAGAGTACATGAAGAAATTGAAGCCAACTGGCACTGTCTGGAGCCATTTTCCCCTGCGGCTTTCTTACTGCATCACACCGAAAGTGGGATGTACCGGCTGGAAACGCTTCATGCGCTTTATTGCGTTTGACGTTCCGGTGAAGAAAAACATTGCTAAACCTTCCGAAATTGACAGAGGCTTTGTGCATTATGGCCGAATTTCCAATATAAGACAATCAAAGGCTAGAAACACAACGCTGTTTGCGAATGACCGACTGCTTATGTTTGCCAGAGATCCATTTTCTCGGCTTTGGTCAGCTTACATTGACAAGATTTATTTGCCAGACTTTTGGAGATCAGCCGCTCATGAGATTGTAAGAGATGTCCGGCAAAATATTTCCGAGTTTCAAATGAAATGTCCAAACAATCTCACATTTGAAGAGTTTCTAACATCTGTTTCGAAACGTGGACGCGTTAAAAGTTTTAATGAACATTGGGAACCATCCCATCGAGTGTGTAGCCCATGCCACGCGAATTACGAATTTATCGGAAAGCAAGAAACGTTTGCTAGGGACTCCAATCTGATCTTATCCAGGTTTGGTTTCCAACATTTGATTTCCAATGAATCATCACTGGAAAGAGCCCGGTCGGAAATAGAGATGTTGGTGACATATAATCTTGATCTGGAGAACGCATATAATAAGACATGTTTTAAAAGGATAGACGTTGCTGAGAGGTTGTGGAGGACATTTCAACTCAATGGATACATCAGTATAAAGCGGAAATTTCCACAACAAGAGCTCATGGCAGCAAATTTTACGGTATTGAAAAACCCATTACAGAAAAAAACCTTTATACAGATATTGTATCAGGTCTTAGAGAAACAGACTCCTGAAGAGTGGCGAGCTATAAAATTACAAAAGAGACAACTAATGATTGAAGCGTATAAGAAAGTTCATATGAACACTATTAAGGCGATTCAAGACATATACATGTTTGACTTTTCATTGTTTGATTACGACCATTGTCCCCGTGATATGTTTGAGATTTGTCCAACTAATGGTACAGCCACATACTGATGTTTGCCTTATATTGTACGGGAAAGATGTCCCTTTTCAGTTAAACCGACAGTTCAGTTTATGGTGTTGGGCACCCGTGGCGTAGTGGTAAAGTCGCCGATGTATAAATCCTCTAACTGCTCTGCTCAGCTTCTCACTGCGTTGGTTCGAGTCGAGTAATGAGAGAAGGTCTTCTAGCTGACCTGTGATTAGTCAGTAGTTCTACTTAAACATTTGTCTGGGGTCTTCTTCCACTAAAATAGACACGTCAGAAGAGTGATCATAAGTGGTCGCTGCGATGTATTTAAAACCAAAATAAAACAACGAAACACTTCATGGTACTGAACAGGACTGAACACTGAGAGGAAACAGGAAAACATAAGATTTAAAATGGACTCGCATACATAATTTTTGGAAACATCTTTTTCCAGATCAAAATTACTTCGCATGTGTGTGCCATTTATAACTAACTACATGTACATGTATTCGTGCCCTAAATAATATAATGCAACTCGATTACATTTGTATGTGCATTATATGTATCATGCAACTTGACTACTCGTGTTCGTGTCCTAAATAGTATCATGCATCTTGATTACACGTGTTCGTGTCCTAAATAGTATCATGCAACTTGACTACATGTGTTCGTGTCCTAAATAGTATCATGCAACTTGACTACACGTGTTCGTGTCCTAAATAGTATCATGCATCTTGATTACACGTGTTCGTGTCCTAAATAGTATCATGCAACTTGACTACATGTGTTCGTGCCCTAAATAGTATCATGCAACTTGACTACATGTGTTCGTGTCCTGAATAGTATCATGCATCTTGACTACACGTGTTCGTGTCCTAAATAGTATCATGCAACTTGACAACATGTGTTCGTGCCCTAAATAGTATCATGCATCTTGACTACATGTGTTCGTGCCCTAAATAGTATCATGCATCTTGACTTCATGTGTTCGTGTCCTAAATAGTATCATGCAACTTGACTACATGTGTTCGTGTCCTAAATAGTATCATGCATCTTGACAACATGTGTTCGTGCCCTAAATAGTATCATGCATCTTGACTACATGTGTTCGTGTCCTAAATAGTATCATGCAACTTGACTTCATGTGTTCGTGCCCTAAATAGTATCATGCAACTTGATTACATGTGTTCGTGTCCTAAATAGTATCAGGCATCTTGACTACATGTGTTCGTGCCCTAAATAGTATCATGCATCTTGACTACACGTGTTCGTGTCCTAAATAGTATCATGCATCTTGATTACACGTGTTCGTGCCCTAAATAGTATCATGCATCTTGACTACATGTGTTTGTGCCCTAAATAATATCATGCAACTTGACTACATGTGTTCGTGTCCTAAATAGTATCATGCATCTTGACTACATGTATTCGTGTCCTAAATAGTATCATGCAACTTGACTACATGTCTTCGTGCCCTAAATAGTATCATGCAACTTGACTACATGTGTTCGTGTCCTAAATTGTGTCATGCAACTTGACTACATGTGGTCGTGTCCTAAATAGTATCATGCAACTTGACTACATGTGTTCGTGTCCTGAATAGTATCATGCATCTTGACTACATGTGTTCGTGCCCTAAATAGTATCATGCAACTTGACTACATGTGTTCGTGTCCTGAATAGTATCATGCATCTTGACTACATGTGTTCGTGCCCTAAATAGTATCATGCAACTTGACTACATGTGTTCGTGCCCTAAATAGTATCATGCATCTTGACTACATGTGTTCGTGCCCTGAATAGTATCAAGCATCTTGACTACATGTGTTCGTGTCCTAAATAGTATCATGCAACTTGATTACACGTGTTCGTGCCCTAAATAGTATCATGCATCTTGACTACATGTGTTCGTGCCCTAAATAGTATCATCCAACTTGACTACACGTGTTCGTGCCCTAAATAGTATCATGCATCTTGACTACATGTGTTCGTGCCCTAAATAGTATCATGCAACTTGATTACACGTGTTCGTGCCCTAAATAGTATCATGCAACTTAATTACACGTGTTCGTGCCCTAAACAGTATCATGCATCTTGACAACATGTGTTCGTGTCCTAAATAGTATCATGCATCTTGACTACATGTGTTCGTGCCCTAAATAGTATCATGCAACTTGACTACATGTGTTCGTGTCCTAAATAGTATCATGCAACTTGACTACATGTGTTCGTGCCCTAAATAGTATCCTGCATCTTGACCACATCTGTTCGTGTCCTAAATAGTATCATGCATCTTGACTACATGTGTTCGTGTCCTAAATAGTATCATGCATCTTCACTACATGTGTTCGTGTCCTAAATAGTATCATGCAACTTGACTACATGTGTTCGTGCCCTAAATATTATCATGCATCTTGACTACATGTGTTCGTGCCCTAAATAGTATCATGCAACTTGACTACATGTGTTCGTGCCCTAAATAGTATCATGCATCTTGACTACATGTGTTCGTGCCCTAAATAGTATCATGCATCTTGACTACATGTGTTCGTGTCCTAAATAGTATCATGCATCTTGACTACATGTGTTCGTGCCCTAAATAGTATCATGCATCTTGTCTACATGTGTTCGTGCCCTAAATAGTATCATGCATCTTGACTACATGTGTTCGTGTCCTAAATAGTATCATGCATCTTGACTACATGTGTTCGTGCCCTAAATAGTATCATGCAACTTGACTACATGTGTTCGTGCGCTAAATAGTATCATGCAACTTGACTACATGTGTTCGTGCCCTAAATAGTATCATGCATCTTGACTACATGTGTTCGTGCCCTAAATAGTATAATGCAACTTGACTACATGTGTTCGTGCCCTAAATAGTATGATGCATCTTGACTACATGTGTTCGTGCCCTAAATAGTTTCATGCAACTTGACTACATGTGTTCGTGTCCTAAATAGTATCATGCAACTTGACTACACGTGTTCGTGCCCTAAATAGTATCATGCAACTTGACAACATGTGTTCGTGCCCTAAATAGTATCATGCATCTTGACTACATGTGTTCGTGCCCTAAATTGTGTCATGCAACTTGACTACATGTGGTCGTGTCCTAAATAGTATCATGCAACTTGACTACATGTGTTCGTGTCCTGAATAGTATCATGCATCTTGACTACATGTGTTCGTGCCCTAAATAGTATCATGCAACTTGACTACATGTGTTCGTGTCCTGAATAGTATCATGCATCTTGACTACATGTGTTCGTGCCCTAAATAGTATCATGCAACTTGACTACATGTGTTCGTGCGCTAAATAGTATCATGCAACTTGACTACATGTGTTCGTGCCCTAAATAGTATCATGCATCTTGACTACATGTGTTCGTGCCCTAAATAGTATAATGCAACTTGACTACATGTGTTCGTGCCCTAAATAGTATGATGCATCTTGACTACATGTGTTCGTGCCCTAAATAGTTTCATGCAACTTGACTACATGTGTTCGTGTCCTAAATAGTATCATGCAAATTGACTACACGTGTTCGTGCCCTAAATAGTATCATGCAACTTGACCACATGTGTTCGTGTCCTAAATAGTATCATGCAACTTGACTACATGTGTTCGTGTCCTAAATAGTATCATGCAACTTGGTTACACGTGTTCGTGCCCTAAATAGTATCATGCAACTTGATTACACGTGTTCGTGCCCTAAACAGTATCATGCATCTTGACTACATGTGTTCGTGCCCTAAATAGTATCATGCATCTTGACTACATGTGTTCGTGCCCTAAATAGTATCATGCAACTTGACTACATGTGTTCGTGTCCTAAATAGTATCATGCAACTTGACTACATGTGTTCGTGTCCTAAATAGTATCATGCAACTTGACTACATGTGTTCGTGCCCTAAATAGTATCATGCATCTTGACCACATGTGTTCGTGTCCTAAATAGTATCATGCATCTTGACTACATGTGTTCGTGTCCTAAATAGTATCATGCATCTTGACTACATGTGTTCGTGTCCTAAATAGTATCATGCAACTTGAATACATGTGTTCGTGCCCTAAATAGTATCATGCAACTTGACTACATGTGTTCGTGCGCTAAATAGTATCATGCAACTTGACTACATGTGTTCGTGCCCTAAATAGTATCATGCATCTTGACTACATGTGTTCGTGCCCTAAATAGTATAATGCAACTTGACTACATGTGTTCGTGCCCTAAATAGTATGATGCATCTTGACTACATGTGTTCGTGCCCTAAATAGTTTCATGCAACTTGACTACATGTGTTCGTGTCCTAAATAGTATCATGCAACTTGACTACACGTGTTCGTGCCCTAAATAGTATCATGCAACTTGACAACATGTGTTCGTGCCCTAAATAGTATCATGCATCTTGACTACATGTGTTCGTGCCCTAAATTGTGTCATGCAACTTGACTACATGTGGTCGTGTCCTAAATAGTATCATGCAACTTGACTACATGTGTTCGTGTCCTGAATAGTATCATGCATCTTGACTACATGTGTTCGTGCCCTAAATAGTATCATGCAACTTGACTACATGTGTTCGTGTCCTGAATAGTATCATGCATCTTGACTACATGTGTTCGTGCCCTAAATAGTATCATGCAACTTGACTACATGTGTTCGTGCGCTAAATAGTATCATGCAACTTGACTACATGTGTTCGTGCCCTAAATAGTATCATGCATCTTGACTACATGTGTTCGTGCCCTAAATAGTATAATGCAACTTGACTACATGTGTTCGTGCCCTAAATAGTATGATGCATCTTGACTACATGTGTTCGTGCCCTAAATAGTTTCATGCAACTTGACTACATGTGTTCGTGTCCTAAATAGTATCATGCAACTTGACTACACGTGTTCGTGCCCTAAATAGTATCATGCAACTTGACCACATGTGTTCGCGTCCTAAATAGTATCATGCAACTTGACTACATGTGTTCGTGTCCTAAATAGTATCATGCAACTTGGTTACACGTGTTCGTGCCCTAAATAGTATCATGCAACTTGATTACACGTGTTCGTGCCCTAAACAGTATCATGCATCTTGACTACATGTGTTCGTGCCCTAAATAGTATCATGCATCTTGACTACATGTGTTCGTGCCCTAAATAGTATCATGCATCTTGACTACATGTGTTCGTGCCCTAAATAGTATCATGCAACTTGACTACATGTGTTCGTATCCTAAATAGTATCATGCAACTTGACTACATGTGTTCGTGTCCTAAATAGTATCATGCAACATGACTACATGTGTTCGTGCCCTAAATAGTATCATGCATCTTGACCACATGTGTTCGTGTCCTAAATAGTATCATGCATCTTGACTACATGTGTTCGTGTCCTAAATAGTATCATGCATCTTGACTACATGTGTTCGTGTCCTAAATAGTATCATGCAACTTGAATACATGTGTTCGTGCCCTAAATAGTATCATGCATCTTGACTACATGTGTTCGTGCCCTAAATAGTATCATGCAACTTGACTACACGTGTTCGTGCCCTAAATAGTATCATGCAACTTGACTACATGTGTTCGTGTCCTAAATAGTATCATGCAACTTAACGACATGTGTTCGTGTCCTAAATAGTATCATGCAACTTGGTTACACGTGTTCGTGCCCTAAATAGTATCATGCAACTTGGTTACACGTGTTCGTGCCCTAAATAGTATCATGCAACTTGATTACACGTGTTCGTGCCCTAAACAGTATCATGCATCTTGACTACATGTGTTCGTGCCCTAAATAGTATCATGCAACTTGACTACATGTGTTCGTGCCCTAAATAGTATCATGCATCTTGACTACATGTGTTCGTGCCCTAAATAGTATCATGCAACTTGACTACATGTGTTCGTGCCCTAAATAGTATCATGCAACTTGATTACACGTTTTCGTGTCCTAAATAGTATCATGCATCTTGACTACATGTGTTCGTGCCCTAAATAGTATCATGCAACTTGACTACATGTGTTCGTGTCCTAAATA
The DNA here is from genome assembly GCA_007844125.1 of Sinonovacula constricta. Classification (NCBI taxonomy): domain Eukaryota; kingdom Metazoa; phylum Mollusca; class Bivalvia; order Cardiida; family Solecurtidae; genus Sinonovacula; species Sinonovacula constricta. The sequence continues at coordinate 53,021,676 of CM017562.1, forward strand.
GTATCATGCAACTTGCCTAATCGTGTATGTGCCCAAAAAGTATCAGGTAACTTTACTTCAAGTGTTTGTGCCGAAAATAGTACCATGCATCTCGACTACACGTGTATGTGCACTAAATTGTATCATGTAATTTGACTACACGTATGTTTCATAAAATATTATCATGCAAATAGAAGACACGTGTTTATGTCCACAGAAGAATTACGCAAAGTGACTGCAAGTGTATGAAACCTAAACAGTACCACGCAACTCATGTGTTTCAGCCCATTGACCTTGTTGCAAAAAGCTGATGCAATTAATCTGCCGATCGCTGGTGTAAGAGAGAAAACACTGATACAGAAGCACTTAATACTGGAAAAAAAGCCATTTTAAGATAATAAAAATCGCGTTAAATTCTACCACTACTATCCTTGTAGAGTTTTTTTTTATCAGTAAAACGCCTTAAACAGTCCTTTCAAAATATTCACGATAAATTTGTTCTTGTACCTGCAGACAAAGCTTCAAACACTTTTTGTCTGACGACTATACTACAAAAATGTACTGAGTGCCGACTTATCCACCACCAGTACTTACACGAGCACCAACGTTGACTTTCAGACAGTCATTGACAAACATAAATAGATAGTGCATAAATTTAGTATCAAGATCGAATCAAAGCAAGAAAACTCCTTACTTCTTGCCTTTCAGCCATTCTTAATCACGTTGTTAAATATTGTGAAAAGTGTATGCAAATTCAGGAATTAAAATTTTAATCTTCAGAAGTATATGTTGCAATGCTCAAAGGACTTTGTCTTATATATTCTTATTTAGGATCACAACAATGTTACTTGTGCAGTGTGGCGGTCGTAAAAAATCTCCCCTTGCAAGTAATCTATGTTGTCATTTAATTCATCCGATTAGGATTGTTACATGTTTTTTCTTTGATGGACATTGGACGACATCTTCACATGAACAAGATCCTTCAACCATTTAGTCTTCTCTGGTCATTTTTTTCTTAATTCAGCAAGTTATTTTCATTTATAATCAACAATTTTGTGTAGTTCTGCTAATCGAAATAATACCCCCCCCCTCTCTCTCTCTCTCTCTCTCTCTCTCTCTCTCTCTCTCTCTCTTTTAAACATTATGTGGGCATTATTTTTCAATGACGTCACTCCTTTCGTCATAACTTATCAAAGAAAAGATCAGCGCGTGGACGCACCCCAGTCGGTCCATATTGCGGACTGACCATTCCAATGCGGTAACTGCAAACGACAAGATAGATGGCAAGCAGGTCCTAGCATGCAGTTACTGTGTCAACTTTACAAACGATCAGCGAGCGACAACGATAAACAACCGCTGCTGCATTTAACGATTAACGACCCCGTTTTACGATCGGTTGATTGTCAGAAAATTATTGGAGTTTATGTAGACTCAGATTGGAGCTGGAATCGACAAATAGAACAAGTATGCAAAAAGCTTAACTCAAAGATAATACTGTTAAAACACATCAAAGACTATCTAACTAACGAATTGAAACGAATGTTCTACAACGCCAATATTTTGCCAATGTTTGATTACTGTTGTCCCGTTTGGGGGAAGGCTAGCGTTACGCGAATCAACAAAGTTAACACTGTTCAAAAACGATTTCTGAGAATTATTTCATGTAAACCAAAAGGGTACCCTAGTGTAAAACAATTCCAAGTATATTAAGTTTTAAATTTTCAAAATAGATGTAAATATCACGCGGCTGTATTAGGATATAAAACAATGCATTACTTGATACCAAACTATATGTTCGATATTATCAAGTTTTCAAACGATATATGCAAGGGGCAATATATACTTAGATCTATGACAAACAAGGATCTTGCTTTGCAATATAGGCCAAGGACAAAATATTACAAAGACATGTTCTCATATTTTTTTATAAATTTATGGATTGAAATACCAACTCACATAAAAATGTCAAAATATATTTATATTTTTAAAATTCATATAAAAATGCCTATTAGAAACACTGCGATAGCAGGCAGTGATATATTTACAAGGAAAGAAAAACAATTTACTCTGAAAGTACATTTTTTTTAAATTGCAAAATTAGCAAGCCTTATATATATAATGGCACTACTTTGCTGGTATAATACCATTACATGAAATTATATAATTCATATATTTTCTTTTGAGTGGCTGTTTAAATTAATATTCAGGGCTTTTCTCTAATACCGGTATACTCGTTTTATATGTACACCCATTTTACATTTAAACTAATGTAGACATTATGTTTCTGAGTATTCGTATTATGTATAAGACAACTAGCGTGAATGTAATTGCATACATGTGTGATGCTTATCAATTTATTTTATTTTGTGTACCAATTTATGTATATGATTAAGTGCTAATACAAAGAAAAAAAAGGATAAATGTTGTTTTTTAGAATGTGATATTTCTAATAGATGTATAATTCATTGTAATTTTTGTAAGTATTTCAATTGTTACATTTTACATTTTATTTCTATTGTTAGTCGAAGGCCTCTGTTAGAAAAGATGTATATTATATGCTGTGTGTGTATGTATATAGCTTATGAGTAACCACCGTAAAATCAAGATATAACTATTATTATTATTATTATTATTATTATTATTATTATTATTATAATTATTATTATTATTATTATTATTATTATTATTATTATTATTATTATTATTATTATTATTATTATTATTATTATCATCATCATCATCATCATCATCATCATCATCATCATCATTATTATTATTATTATTATTATTATTATTATTATTATTATTATTATTATTATTACTATTACTATTATTATATCAAATACTAACTTTAAATGTAACCGGAAAACCCGTTCATTATGTAGAGATCTAGAATAATAAAATAATGAATAAAGTTTATGCCCAACAGTAGTTATTTTATTCATTTTAAGATTAAATCAGTTCGCAAAACATGTAATGAAGGTAGCTTATTTTGAAAAGAAAAAATAAGCTGATTAAGATTAAATACTGAACGTAATAGGTGTAAACGTTAGTTCAACAAAATAACACGAATGTTCAACAAGAATAATGTTTCCTCTAATAATATTACTTTTCGGAGTAAATGGGTTGTGGTTGGGGGTTGGGAATTGGGGGTTGAGGTTATTCTCTTTTTAAAACAATGTAGGAGTAAAAGAGGATACAGAAGCAAATGTAGGTGGAGACGGGTTTTTGTAGGGTCGCAGATCGGACTCTTTCCCACCCAGACAAGGCCAACATAGAGGAAATGTGGCACCACTTCTTTCTATGCATTTGAAAGAGGATCAAACAAATTTCGAGTCCTCAAAAGCCTCTGGCTCTAACTTTGAGCTGACTGCCTAAAAATGTGTCTGTATTTGGACGCAGATAGGTCCCTTTCCGATCCCGACAAGGGCGACATTGAAGAAATGTGCCACCATTTCTTCATACATGTTTGCATCCGAAAGAGGATCAAACAGTTTTCGCGTCCTGAGGAGCCTTTGGCTCTATCTTGGTGCGGACTGCCTGAAAAATGTCTCCGTAATTGGTAAAAATCGGCAGGAGGGGATTTTTTTGTCGCTGATCGGCCTCTTTCCGACCCCGAAAAGGCCAACATAGAAGAAATGTGACACAACTTATTCATATGCATCTTGGGGCTGACCTCCTGAAAAATGTCTCCGTAATTGGTAAAAAAAAATCTGCAAAGAAAGCCGATTTTGGTTCGCAGATAGACCTCTTTCCGACCCGGAGAAGGCCAAACATAGAAGAAATGTGATACCACTTCTTCATATGCATCTGAAAAATCCAAACAATCTTCCGACTCCTAGAGAGCCTAGGGCTCGTGCTGACTGCCTGAAAAATGCCCCCGTACAATGGTCAAAAATAATAAGAAAAAAAAAACGGATTTTTTTTCTCGGATCAAAAAAGGGCATAATTCCGACCCCGACAAGACCGACATAGAGGTCATGTGACCAAACTTCTACAGATGCACCAGCTTTCGACTCCTGAAGGGCCGTAGACTCTATCTTGGAGCTGGCTGCCTGGAAACTGTCTCCATACATGGTCGAAAATAAGGGAAAAGGCGGATTTGTTTTGGTCTGGGAAAGGTCTCTCTCCGGGCCGACAATCCGGACATAGAGGAAATGTGACACCACTTGATCATATACCCCCGAAAAAGGATCGAACCATCTTTCGACTACTGCATAGATTTTGGCTCTATCTTGGGCCTAACATTGAGCCTTAAAAGTTCTTCCGTATTTTGGTTGAAAATAGGCAAAAAGCGATATTTGGTCGCAGATAAGCCTATTTCCGACTCCGACAAAGCCCTCTAAATAATAGTAAAATTAGGGTTAAAACACTTCAAAACCGAGCGTTGATGGGTCTAATCCTATATGGACACGCATGGTCAATATTCCTTTCTTCCTACTATTTTACTTCAACAATTATCTCTGCCATATTCTGCCAGATAAAGAAGGAAACATGTGTAGTTTTTAGTTTTAATTTTGTTTATTTAATTGTGTGAATAGTTCTGAATTTGATACAAATTCGTTATCTGTTACATTCAAAGTGCAAACAATTTAAAACCATACAGTGAAATTATTTTATGTTTTGAAGCACCAGCAAAAATACTTGATAGAACATTTGGGCAACTCTGAAATAAATCATTGGGCTATCATGAGCGTAATTTTTATAAAGCACAGAAAATGGAAAAATTAGTCTAAAACGTGTAAGGTTTGTCAACAAATAGTTACATACACATGTATTTGGGAAAGTTTGAGTCAAACCAAACAAGTTACATGTTTGTTTGCTTTGTCTAATGCTATATCTTATTTCCAAACGATACTAAATAACAAAACACTTCTCTTTGTCCTATTCCTTATAAATTTAGGTCTTTCGACTACCAATCATTCTATATATCAATCACTATTTAAGTGTGTTATTGAGTAATATTATCAACAATGTTACATCTTTGCTCTATATCTCTGTTTCTCTCTCTCTCTGTCTCTCTCTGTCTCTGTCTCTGTCTCTCTCTCTCTCTCTTTCTCTCTCTCTCTCTCTCTCTCTCTGTCTGTCTCTGTCTCTCTGTCTCTCTGTCTCTGTTTCTCTCTGTCTCTCTCTGTGTCTGTTTCTGTCTCTCTATCTGTCTGTCTCTGTCTGTCTATCTGTCTATCTGTCTCTGTCTCTCTCTCCCTCTCCCTCTCCTCTCTCTCTCTCTCTCTCTCTCTCTCTCTCTCTCTCTCTCAGTCATTCTTTTATTGTAAAAAATTGGATCTACAAGTTCATTATGAGAAATCAGAAGTGTATAGCATCAAAAACGACGATAAACATTATTGATCAGGTATGTATGTGAACAGTGATTAAAGAGTTAATGCAAACATTTTTTGTTCGTTTGAAAGGTTTTGCTAAAATGTTTTATGAAGAAGTGGTGTCAGATTTACACTATGTCGGCCTTGCCGGTATCGGAAAGAGGCTTATCCACGACCCAAAAGCCGTCTTTTGTGTGCAGATATTTGACCAAAATATGAAATTGAGAAATTATCAGGAAGCCAATCCAAGGATAGAGCTTAAAGCTCTTCAGCAGTTAAAAGCTGGTTCGATCCGTTTTCAGATATATATGAAGAAGTGGTATCACATTACCTCTATGGCAGCCTTGTCGGGGTCAGAAAGGGGTCTAAACGGGACAAAAAATCTTCTTTTTGCAGATTTCCTTCCACTTACGGAGACATTTTGAGGCACTCAGTCCCAAGATAAAGCCAAACACTCTTCAGGACCCAAAGGCTGGTTTGGTCCTCTTTCAGATGCATATAAAGAAGTGATGTCACATTTCCTCTATGTCGGCCCTGGCGGGTCGGAATGAAATTTATCAGCGACCATTCGTTGGACTTTTGACCAAATACGGAGACGTTTGTCATGCAGTCATCTCCAAGATAGAGCCAAAAGCTCTCCAGGATTCGAAAGGTGTTTTGATTCTCTTTCGGATGCATATGAATAAGTGTGTCATATTTTTTCTATGTTGGTACTGTCGAGGTCGGAAAGAGACCTATCTGCGACCAAAGACCGGTTTTTTTGCAGATACTTTACCAATTACGGAGACCTTTTTCAGGCATTCATCCCCAAGAAAGAGCCCAAAGTTTTTCAGTAGTTAAAAGCTGGTTCAATCCTCTTTCGGATACACGTGAAGAAGTGGTGTCACATTTCTTCTAGGTTGGCCCTGTCTCAGTTTGAAAGAGTCCTATCCGCGACCAGAAATACGCCCTTTTGCAGATTTTTGACCAAATACGGAGACATTTTTAAGGCAGTCATCCCCAAGACAGAGCCAAAAGCTCTTCGGGATTCGAAAGCTGCTTCGATCCTCTTTCAGATGTTTATAAAGAAGTGGTGCCATATTTCCTCTTTGTCGACATTACCAAAGGCCGGAAAGAGTACTATACTTAAAAAGAACTCGGATATTTTACCAAATAAGGCAACATTTGTTAGGCAGTCATCCCTAAGATAGAGCCGAAATCTCTTCAGGCTTCGAATTCTAGTTCGATCCTCTTTCATATGTTTATAAGGAAATGGTGTCATATTTCCTCTATGTCGGCCTTGTCGGAGTCGGACATAGGCCCATCCGCGACCAAAATCCGTTGGTTCTTTAGGATTTTTGACCAAATACGGCGACATTTTTCAGGCAGTCAGCCTCTCGATAGAGCCAAAAGCTCTTCAGCAGTCAAAACCCGGTTCAATCTTCTTTCAGATGCATATGAAGAAGTTGTGTCACATTTTCTCTTTGTCGGCCTTGTCGGTGTCTCAAAGAGGCCGATCCGCGACCAGAAGTACGCTTTTTTGCGATTGTTCCCAACTACGCAGATACATTTCGGGATGTCGGCCCCGAGATAGAGTCAAAAGCTCTTCAGGATTTGAAAGCTGGTTCGATCCACTTTCAGACGCATATGACCAAGTGGTGTCACATTCGTTCTATGTTGGATTCGTAGTCGGAAAGAGGTTTCTCCGCGACCTAAAATCCCTCTTTTTATATTTTTACCAATTACGGAGACATTTTTCAGGCAGTCAGCCCCAAGATGGAGCCAAAGGCTCTTCAGGAGTCGAAAGCTGGTTCGATAGTCTTTCATATGCATATGAAGAAGAGATGTTACATTTCTTCTATGTCGGCCTTGTTGCGGTCGGAAAGAGGCCTATCCGCGACCAAAAATCCCGCGTTTCAGCAGATTTCCTACAAGCTATAGAGACATTCTCAGGCAGTCAGCCCCAGGATGCAGCTAACGGCTCTTCAGGACTCGAAAGCTGGTTTGATCCTCTTTCGGATGAATATGAAGAATTGGTGTCACATTTCTTCTATGTTGGTCTTGTCGGGGTCGAAAAGAGGACTATCTGCGACAAAAAAAAAACACCGTTTTTTTTGGCAGAGCAGAATTTTCACCAATCACGGAGACCTTTTTCAGGCAGTCATCCCCAAGATGATGCCAACGGTTCTTCAGGACAGATGGTTTGATCCTCTATCGGATGCATCTGAAAAAGAGTCCTGTCCGCGACCAGAAATACGCTTTTTTGCAGATTTTTGACCAAATACGGAGACATTTTTAAGGCAGTCATCACCAAGATAGAGCCAAAACAACTTCAGGAGTCGAAAGCTGATTTTGGTCTTCTTTCAGATGTATAATAAAGAAGTGGTGTCACGTTTCCTCTATGTCGGCATTTTCCGGGTCGAAAAGATGCATATCCTAGAAAAAATCCGTGTTTTATTCTTCTTGTTATTTTGACCAAATAAGGCGACATTTGTAAGGCAGTCAGCCCAAAGATAAAGCCAAAAGCTCTTCAGGCTTCGAATTCTGGTTCGATCGTCTTTCAGATGTATATAAAGAAGTATTGTCACATTTTCTCTATGTCGGCCTTCTAGGAGTCGGAAAGAGGCCCATCCGCGACCAAAATCCGTTGGTTTTCTTTCAGGATTTTCAGCCAAATTTAGAGACAATTTTCAGGCAGTCAGCCCCAAGATAGAGCCAAAGTCTCTTCAGGACTCGAAAGATGGTTTAATCATCTTTCAGATGCATAAGAAGAAGTGATGTCACATTTCCACTCTGTGGATCTTGGCGGGTTCGGAAAAAGGCCTACCCGTGACAAAATCGCTAAAAAAAATAACAACAAAATGTCTGTATAATTTAAAATACTAACTTTAGTTCATAATTTCTTGCTCTTAAATGAAATACGATAAGTGTGTGTATTTTATACATTCGGGAGATTTTTATAACCAAATAACATTATAGTTCTTTCAGTTGAATCAAACAAAATAATGCATAAAACCCGTCATTTTAAAGGTTAAATGGTTAAACTACTAAGTTAATAATATGTCACGTAACTAATACTAACTATTATTTTGAACAGTTTGGTTTTGCAGTTAGGTTTTGCCTTAAATCCTAATGCCTAGTCAGACAATCTATATCCTCCACCAGAGGTTTCAATTCGCATTTCGCACCAGCTGTAGTTCGTACTAATATATGACAGCTCGCCCCTTGTATACGCTGTAGTGCGAGTTAAACTACGAGTGCTGATATTGGGTGTTAGCTGTCAATTGTTATGGTGGGAGTTAATTGTTGTTTGCCGTGTGTAATTTTTATTTATTTATTTTTTTGAGTTGTTCAATATTGGTACGAATTTTCCCTGACGCGAGTTGGTTTGGAACGAGTTGTGTAGCATTCTTCGCTGCAATATATATTAAGTCTGAATTCTCGTGTATATGGAATACATTTCTTCATTAAATAGCATTACAAATATAAATTTGACCATAGTCATTTCGCATACTACAACGACATTTCTGTCTGTTTACTTAAAAAAAATTATTAGTGCATGCTGTCTTGAATATTTTCACTTCACACGTTGTGTACTACCGCTGGACAATGTGCTTGCTAGATTGGTTTAAGCGCGGTAACTGTCGGGTTTGCTCTTTTACTTTAATGACTCATCACAGATTTTCTCTTACTTTTACGTTTGGCTTGCATTTGAATACCTCTGTTCTGCGCCTTTTCAAAAGTTGGTATATGTTGCAATGCTCATAGGACTTTGTCATAATTATATTCTTATTAGACAAGTTTCGTACTTTGAACTTTCATTGCTCTTCAGATAATATTTACGATTTCTCTACGCTGTACACATCTTTTCCTGAATTAATTAAGGCGAAATTGATTGCTCTTATTGAGAAAACATTTGCTCGAGAGCAACGTCTATACATTGCATGTCATGAAAGTAATGCCCTTTTTACCAACACTTTCTTAGAATCGTGTACTATGTGGACTTGGTATACCTATGGTAACCAACTGTGACCATTGTTGCAGATTTGTTTTATACTGCTTTGAACGTGATTTCATGTTAACTGTATCTTCTTCTAACAAAAGCCACATTATAGAGGCTTTCAATTCAATCTTGACGATATTCTAACTATAGATAATATTTTCTTTTCTCAAATGATATATCTGATTTACCCTCCAGAACTTACCCTTAATAAAGCAAATAACTGACATTTTCATGCAGCATTTCTAGACATTGAGATCGCTGTTTCCATATGACAACATCTCTACTAAAATCTATAACGAGAGAGATGATTTCAAAGTTATTGTTGTGAATTATCCACACCCTGACAGAGATTCACCGCGTGCTACCTCCTATGGTATTTACATATTACAACTTACAAGGTTTGCACAAGTTTGTACTAAAGTAGAATATTTCAATGCTAAAAACCGGTTTATTTATTCTAAATTGTTACAACAAGGCTTTCGATTTCACAAATTAAGGAAGGCGTTTTCTAAGACCTTTCACCGCAATGATTTTATTGCTTCAAAGTATAATAGCAGCATGAAAACACTCCTGCAACAAGGCATAAGCCATCCTGCATTTTATGGAAATGTTTTATACAAGTTAATGAAAATCCAGGGTCTCGATAACTTTTCTGACCTCATTATAAAACTTATCAGAAAATGCATTGCTGATGGTTACAAGCCGGGAATACTTCGTTGTATTGCATTGCTTGCAACTGACCATTTACAGTCAAGAACTTGCATTGCTTTTAAATTACACGATGACAAGACAGGTAGTTGAGTCTGTATGAAACAGTGTATTAAAGCCACCATTGGACAGTCACTGTTGGATTTTATCTCTCCAGTTGAGCCCTATATAGGCGAGACAACTTGAGCAGTCTCCATGCCCTTTACGAGAGATTGCACAGTAGCTATAACATCGCGATTTGTGTACATTTATTATAAAATTTATTCGGTTTTTAATATATATTGTTTGAATGCCATTGCCTATTAAATCCTAAAAATACTACATTTTGTTTGTGTTGCATTAAATATTTAGTAGTTTTACTTAATTCTACACAATGTTTAGTTATTTTATGTTTTATTATGATTGACGATGAGGCCAAAGAGAAAGCAAGTGTCGAAACCTTATTGTTAGTCACTAATCATGAAAAAGTCGGCTTTATTTACTGATGTTCATGAATACGGTGAATCTCAAAGCACACATTTGCTAAAGGATATTGTTTAACAATGTCGTATTTGTACAGGCCACGAGCAGAAATGATAAGCATTGTTTATTACATTTTAAGTCTATAATTTTTACACATGAGCTTGACCTAATATTTTGAGAAAACAAACTGGGATACATGTCATCGCTACTGTATGTGCAAGCTAGCATACAAGGCCATAATTCTTTCAATATTATTGCACTTATTTAACAGTACTACTGGAGTGCGAAAAGATTTTGACCATAAAGTCAAATTGACCAGTTTATTTGAGAATTTTGGTGAAACTGGCACCATATATAGTCTATTTAATATTTTTATTAAATGTTTTTAAGTTTTACTACTTTTTTTATTATATTCTTTATATATTTTAAATTGCATGTGTAATGTGGCCAGTTTGACTGTAACTCCCCTAAACTTTATTGTAGTACCAATGCCAGCAGTGGCTCTTCCTTGCTTAATTTTGAGGTTTTTCTTAACGGTACCTCTGTAAAGAACATTATCTCTATGTATTTAAACAAAAACTTTCGCATTTGTGTCAACAGGACTTTCTTTTCTTTCTTTGATGTCTTCAATTGTGACACCAATGGAAATTAAAGATAAGGCATAATAAAAGATGGAGATTGGGCAAGAGGATAAGTAGTAGGAAAGAAAAAGACTGGAGTCTTGTCAGAGGTCTAAGAAGAGTCTAGATGGACACAATGATTGCTGAAGAAAAATAAAAATATGTGTAAGCATTCTTTATACTTATTTTGCCACCTTCAAAGATTTATTCTGTCTTTATTTAGTTAATCTCTTGCTGCTCGGAGACCTATTTACTGTTAGCCCCCAGGCACACAATGCCGACCATCACTTATTGTCCTGCAGGAGACTGGCTATCCTTGCACCCCTGTGTGTGCAGACCAAACTGACTATTTGGTGATAATATTCACATTAGCATTATCTAAAGACTGTGCCCACTTGATGCATATATGGCGCTGCCTTCACTGTATATACCATGTTGTGAACACCTGGCATAATACCAAACCCACTAACATTATCCTGACACCAGTGGTGGAACTACCCTTATATTTGCTTCAGCGTTTGCAAGAGAGCTACACCACTACCATTTTAATCTCTGGTATGTCGCGACCCGGGATCAAACCTGAGCCTGTCGTACCTGGAGCGACGCACTACAGATTGCTCTACCAGATCCGGGGTCTGCTAGTTTATTGCACAAGGTAAATATTCCTGTGTATTATACACACATAAATAGTTAATGCTTAAATCTTATGCTTAAAGACTCCTCTTTTTCCAGGACATTCAGTGGATCGTTACAGAGCTGGATTCTTCCATGTGTGGACATGTTTACAAACGATGCAATCTTTTAAAATGACAATGAACACTTTTTTTAAATTCATGCTGCAGTCTACTGATTATTTTATTACATTTGTAAGAAAGAGTTTATAGCCTTTTTTTTTTTAGTTAACAATGGCTTTTCACATGTATAAAAATGATGTAATGCCTTTTGGAATCAAATATGTTGTGTTTTTTTGTTAGCTATGCCTACTTCATTTTTTAATTCCCTTTTTACACTTAAAGTTATGTGGAAAAGATGATTTTTGTATGATATGTCTAACCTTTTTCAAATAATAAAAGCGTACACTAAGGTGAAATTATGCACCAACATGCAGCTTATCCTGACCATTACACAGAAAAAAACAAACTGTTAATTATTAACACAACACTTTCTTTTTTGGAAATAGTGACAGGAGGAAAATGTATCTTATTTTATGATCATTACTGAGTGAGGATAAATTTAGGGTCAGGATCAGGTCTATGTTGGTGCATAATACTTCAAAGAACAAAGCAACGTAATCTTTTAAGAAATACCTTTATTTTGACAAGCAACAAGCTTTATATAAAACGTTCTGCTATGATTGTTACTTTTACATGTCTGTAAAGAAATACAAACAGTATACACTGCATGCTGAGATGTATAAATAAAACATGTTTAGCATTGCCTTCATAACCGTATACATTTCATTTGCAGTAGGAGCATCCACTTTTTACTTTATTTATCGCTGATCATCTACCTAAGGGGCTTCTTCTGTAGTGATTAACAAAATCTTAATGATGGGGGTCTCATATAATCAGATTTGGGACTTTGGTTGGCAGCTTTTGAGCAAATGTTTGTGTAACTGAAAAGAGTATATGCAAAATCATGAACTAGTTTACTATTATTTTTAACTCAGTTTAAAAACTTTATAATGGAAAGTAAGAAGACCTGTAATGTTTCCCAATGTATTTGTGTTAAATGTTTCTCCATTTATAAAAACTGCACTGTCATAATCTTCCCAACATGAATGCTTTCATTAGAACCAAGAACTAAGAACTAGGGATTGTCCATGGACAAGGGGCATAACTCCTCTGACTCCTTTTGGGCCTATTCCCTCTCACCACAAGGTTTCAACTTCCAGTTCAGGTAAAGGACTTGAAGGGAAAAGGTTTTCAAGCTGGCCTCTGGTGCACCGGTAGTACTGCTCACCATCGCTACTATAGGCATAGTTTGTTCCTACAACACATTAAAAAACGCAATAAACTACTTGCTTGTCTGTGACTTGTTCTGAAATACTAGATCAAGTAGAACCCACTCAAATGACTAGAATCTGCCATCACTCCTGGAATATCCTGGTCAAGCTATCTAATGATATTTGTTTCTGTCTACCAAACACCTCAATCCAGTGATTTACTGATTTTCTTAGGCATGACACTTAGTAATCTTTACCTGTAAAGCAGTTCGGATGAAATAAAATGTAAATAGATGTGTTCTATGCTATCTGTCATTTACTGGAAAAAGTAACAAATTGCAGTGACACTTAAATGATCCAATATCCAACATATAACTATTAATGATGGAGGAAGACACAAAATCAATGTAAAGTAGAACATGCTAGCTGTATGTTCAGTTATATTAGTCATTATAGTAACATCCAGCTATTGTCAAATGTCTGGGTAGAACCACTGCCACACCAGTCAACTGGAAGAGGACCTTTATCCCATCTAGAAATCATACCCATGTAACAAAGGGTGAAAATGTGCAGCCAGTCCGGGACTCGAACCCGGGACCCTTCGCTAACAGGCCGAATACTCTACTGACAGAGCTTACCGGACCGCTTACACATTCTCTCCCGATCACCCGGTTATATACACCCAGTGCAACTTGAAATTTGTCCTCAAATTTCCACAGACCATTAGCTCCACGTGCAGACCACAAGCACCCTCCAGCACCTGAACCATAACAATCGCGGATCATTTACGTTGGGCGCCATTGTAGCATAGGGAGGAACGTGCAGTCGGTCGGGGACTCAAACTCGGGACCCTTTGCTTACAGGTCGAATGCTATGCCTGAGCAACCGGGCCACTTACACACTCTCTCCCTATAACACGGCTACACCCCCACAGTGAGAGGCCAAGGATTTGTATGAGTTACAAGTCAGCAACCCTACCCCTTGTCATCAGGCTGGTCAAAGCAGTATGATGAAAAATAGAGATTGCAAAAATTAGATCTACCTGTACATGTACTTGTAGGGCTATTTGGCTATTTGGCTTAGGTGTTTGCTGATCATATTGGTGAAGTTTTGGGACAAAAAAGAATGTTGGAATTTTAATTATCTTGTGCTGAAACAGCAAAAAATGCATAATGAGGTATTTCAGAAGAGTGTAATATGAACATTTTGCACATAAATTGATATGCTTAAATAAGTTTAGTTTATTACGTAGAATGTCGCTTATCAATAATTAAATTGAGGTGGAACAAGATGAGTATTTAATTTGCGAAAAATTGTGAAAAATAGATTATCTCTCAAAAATAAAGATATTCTTTTGAATCCTCAAACATATGAAATATTTTCTTTTCCGTATTATTATTTTCAAACCACAAGCACTCACAATATTTTTCTCCTTTGTATTATTAACATTAAAAGAAAAAAACCCCACAATATTGACAATATTAAAAAACATAAATGCAGCATCAATAAAAATGAATGGAGGTCAGCTTTTCCGACTTGACGCTTTGTACACTATGCCCTGGTTTGAAATTCACATGTCTGTATGTGGCGTTTTTCTCAAAAAAAACAAGCTAACACATTTTTTTAAAATTGATTTCAATATAATTAAATAAGCAAAAGGGACACTGTAGCATAAAGAGCATAAAAATAAATGTAGCAAATTAATAATAAAAAAAAACAACAAAACAGTTCACCTCAGCTGAGTTAACCTACTACTATAATAAATCTCTATCAAAATAAATGCATTAAACTACAATGTATATAAATATTTATGCGTTTTTGTGTTTAACTGGTGCAGCAGACCATTTTGTTGGATTGTCTCTATATTACTGTTATATTACTGTTCTTGGTAGGAGTCCAATTGTAGATTTGATATTTCTTTTTTCTGGGCCTGGCATCTTTCTTGAAGAAAAACGCTGCAGTACATATTTCTTTACTACTGGAAAAAATCAAGTAGAAATTCTATGAGATACCCAAAGATAACAACACATGCAGTCTGATCAACTGGCACTTAAGTTAGCAATAGCACTGTAGGAAATCAATCACCTTCCATAATTCCATAAAGTAAGGATAAAAAATCGACCTTTATCTGAATCGATATGCATCCTATATTTTACCATTGATTCAGAACCACTCAGAGTTTTGATTTAAGAAAATTTACTGAAGAAAAGATAGATGAAAATATTTAAGAGATGGTATAGGTTAGGCAATCAGTTACCAACTTTCACCCCTTCATTTTTGTAACTGGTAAATCTGAACAACATCGCCCTCATTTTGTAACGGACATATCCATTTATGGTGGTTACAGTTTTGATGCTACAAAGCAAGTTTAGCAACACTTAAAGGCACTTTGTAATATATCATTGAGCAATATATTAAAAATGTGAAAGTGACGGGTTCATGTGTATGTTTCTCTGATGCAGTAACTATAAATAATAAATTCAAGAAAATAATTAGATGAAGACCACATCAGATGTGACAGTGACCTTGTTTAAAGCTCTACAAAACACATCTTGACTGTGTGATGGGTCCAAATAAGTCTAAAGCCTTATTGCTTTTGTGATGGTATAGAGTTCAGTCTACCAATTTATCCCTCTTCAGTTCATAAGCAACTGTCACAATTTGCCACGATTACGGAAAATTGATAATACAGCTACATTACAACAACAACAAGATCTTCAAATTAAAAGGTTGAATATTTATGCAAAACAAATATCCTGTTGTTATCTAAAATCGACGTTTTAAGACCATTTTTCGGCGTTTTTCAAATATAGCATGGACTATTTTAACAATGCCCTTTTAGTTATAACTACAAAACTGGAAACATCTTAAAACTGGCAAAATACACCTTAAGAGTTAAGAAAGAAGAACAACAAAAACGAATGTAGAATATATGATACCGTGTCGACAATTTGAGAAAACCCCTGACGTACCTTTCCAAAATAAGTTGGTCAGTTCTTTCTTTGTTCTTCTCAACAGAATGTTTCGCAAATCCATCCATTCGATAAAAACATCGCCCCCAAATGACTGCTTGTGAACCGTAGCTGCGCATGTATTCATTTTTTTTCAACTCCAAAAATGCCAGTCTTCTTGCCCTGCTCGCCATGTTGGATTTTTGGCCAATGAGATTCAAGAAAATAGTACCCACAATGCATTACGCGTGTTACGTAGTGTTATCTTTGTAAACATTGTCAGGTGTTTGAGTTACGAACTTTCAGTTCAATTCAGTAGTATGCTGTTGTGCGCTTACACCATGTTTAGTTTAAATAAAATATCTAAATTTGAAAAAAAAAAATATTAGTTGTATTTTATATAATTCCAACTGGCTAATAAGTACTGTTTTGTTTGTTCCAATATTTATTGAAGGCTCAACGGGATTTGTTATAAGACGAGTTTAAGTTGTTACTTTTAAAAGTACTCTACTCCAACATTATGTCCAGTCAGTTCTTGAACACCCAACAGAAATCTCAATTCAGGCAATATTAATATTTTTGTTAAGCAAAAATTCGATAATACTGCAATTATGTTTTCCTCAATATGTAAACGGCGATCGATGGGAAAACAGCGCTGAAAACGTAATATAGTTGCATTTTATGGTCCATCTCGAAGTGAGGTATGTGTTTGCCTATTTTGGTAAAGTATTGTGAGTAATTCGAAATAATTATCAACAACCAAGTTATTTTGCTAAATATGTATGTCTTAGCCTTTTTCAGAGTCAGTTTATGAAGCCGTTAAAAATATTCACCTTTAGTCCAAAAACACTTCTGGACGAATCTCCGACATTCTAGAAGCACACATTTTCCGATCCACCCACCCCCTCCCTCCTTCCCCGCTAAAACGTATGTAAATTTCAACCCCCCCACCCACCCCACACACACTCATACCCCCAGCTAAAAAAATTCTGGATCTGGGTCTGCAGCTTTAATTCAACTATAAGCGTTTTTTTTTCTTTCTGGCAGACGACAGACAGTTGTTGTCTACTTTCCGATGACGCTGCGCGTAATTTATTACAGACCACATATCCATCGGCGAGCAACATCTTCCTACGTGAAATACTATCACTGACAACATTTACACATTTACTATCGATATAACAATAACTTATCATACTAGACAATTAATGCTTTACTTGACTTGAATGAGCTAACATTTGTGCTGTTGTAATTACGTTTAATTTTATACACTTCTTACACAACATTTTTGCTTCGTTTAAATATAAGAAGAATCATAATATCTATAATAATAAGTCTGGATAACAATAAAAAGCAACCGCTTAATTTATTATAGACCACATATCCATCGGCGAGCAACATCTACCTACGTGAAATACTATCACTGACTTGATTTTGATAAATTGTTATTTTCTCACATGTCGTGAATAATCCAATTTGCTTTTTAAAACTCGGGTAATTACATTTACGTATTCTCTTATACATGTAAGTACAAGATATTCTAAACTTTAAATGAAGTTATACAAGAGAACATCATGCTCCATTAAATGAACAAAATCAAACCAGTAAATTTAAAATATACGTAAGTGAAAACACTGTCAATGTATTATACGACATGGAAATCTTAAACTTTAATTTGAAACGTTTGGCCATTAAACCGATGTAATGAATCTATGTTTTGTGGACATTCAGACAAATCCTATAACATAGTTATTTAAATAATGAGAAAACAACTTAAGGATGAATGTAGAAAACACGAGGGCGTGTGATATAACTCCCTTCAGGCGCCATGAAGTCTGTCTGTCAACCATCTGAGAAAAGGTTACATTTTACGATCGATTTATTACTTTGCACCAATGTTCTATTGAAATTCCGTGTGCACACATTAATTTAACGACATACTTGTGGAAACGTACTATAATTACCATATTTCGATGTATTGGTAGGGTATATGGCATGCATGATTTAATGGTTTTTGCTTTGTCTAATAAAATCCAGAGCTTGACTAAAGTCTTTAACAGGATCTTTTTGAAGTGCACCATACATTTGTTGACTTGTTGTACGTCTTTCATTTTAACACAATATATTCGGCGCAATCTTTATATTTAAAAAATGTCAAGATTTGTTCAGTAATCTCTGTGGCATTCATCCCTTTTGACGCACCAAAAAATGAATACAAATGCAAAAAACAACAACAGAGACACAATCTGCATGTTAAGTTGCATATTCTTGTTAAAATCATCAGTTCAACAAATGAAGATTAAAGCTATTAACAAAGTTGGATATATTTGTGTATTGACATCTTTATGAGCGTTTTGTCTACAAAACCGTAAAATAAACTTAAAATAAAGTTACATACACATTATCATTATTGCTTCTGATATTAATTATGCACCGTAATTGTTGCTGGCCAAAAAGTCACCAGTTTCACTATCAAATCTCTTTTACGCCCTGGGATATATCCTTCAACAACAGGGTTAAGGTCAAGCAAACCCGGCTTTTGGACTTGGGTGGAGCTTTTGTAGTCCATTATTATTTCTTGAACATATGTCTTGTATAAATAATATATATTATATTCTCCATATCATTATAATTTCTTTTGCGTCATGCATTATAATTTATTGTTATTACAAGGCATAATCGTTATTGAGTACCTTCAGGGAAGTGTGGACACTCGAACCATCTTCACTCATAATCATCAAAACTTCTTGCTTTCACTATCACCCAACCTTACACTATCGAATCAATATCGAAGTACCCACCATTACTAAATCTCACACAATCGATTCATTTTCTTCAGTTGGTTAATCAACTTAAAATCGCTACAACTCAGTCAAGCGTGTCAATTGACTATCAGTCGTCTTCACAATCATAGTCGTCCCTTCCTATGCACTGACAGAGACAGATGGAGAATATCATCCCGAGGACCTAACAATATACTAAACACGCTTTATTTTATACCAAATGGAAGTTTGCAGTAACTTCCGACATATAAGTGTATATCTCGTCTATTGTGGATAGTATTTGATACAAATATTTCTTCTTTGTCAACTTATATTTCTTATTCGAAAGATTTATATAGATGAGTTTAAGAAAATGGTTAAGAAACTAGATACGAGTATATGTAAATCGTAAATCAAATATTTAAAAAATGTGTTTTTGTATCAGCGGAATGAATATTTGTGTAAAAGAGAAATGTTGAGTCAAGCGTTACACATATACAAGAGATTGTATTGTACAGTAGAAAGTATTTGGTATTATTTGGTCTTTATTTTACGAAGTGCTAGTTAATTACTTAACAAAACTTGTGTAAATGATTATGTCGGAAGAACATTTCATTTATTTCTAATATTACTTAGTTATTTCAAACATTTTTAATTGGACATACTTACAATAAAAGAAATTATTCATATCTATTGAAACATCCATGTATTGGTGTTCATATATTTTAAATTAAGCCAACCATTGATGCCAAACATCGAATGGCGTCAACATTATGTTTTAAAAAAATCTAAGGAATAGAATGTCTGACGATCAATTCTTTGACTTCGAATGGGCTGAAATATGCTTTTAAGTCTAGCACCCTCGACCATCCCGTCCACCCCCCCCCCCCCCCACACACACACACACACACTCCCACACCCCGTTAGATCTGGAGTGTATTTTCCAGCTATGACTCCTGTCCAAGAATTATGAGCTTGTTGTAAAGTTCTAAACATCCTGCAATATCATCCATTAATTTATATCTAAGCTGGGACAGTTAGTCATCACGAAATTATACAGGACAGTGATTTATATTAATCGAATTGTGATCATATGGCTATTTTTAGGATGTCATGAACACGATTAAAAGAAGAAAAATCAACAAAAATTGAATGTGAAGATAAGCAATTTTTTACTAGCTAAAGGACAAAGAACAGCTTTCTTTTCTAATTCATTCCCATGTCCAGAATAACATTCTTTTTATCAAAATATGACAACCCTGAGTAAAGAGCTGGCCGTTGATTTGAGTCTCTAAGGCCGGTGGGTCAACAGCTGGAATGATGAAGCGCTCGATGATCCCTTGGCTGTTTTGCATGTCATGTCGGGCGTGTTATCGGTGTATCGGCAGCAATGTCGGGGCACGAACTCTATAATAGGGTTGGTCTGCTTTACCTTTAATACTTCAGGATGTAAGGTTTGTAGTTGGGTGGGTTAATTATACATCAGTGGTTAAATACACGACGGTTCTTATTAGCACAAGAATGGCTTATATGGGTAAATGACACAGCCGATTCAATAACAATACTGTTATAATATTTAAAAATGCAGCCCGTTTCGGTAATTCAAACAGTTGTCAATTGGTCAACGGCAAATAGAACAAAAACTGATGCAGAACAATAAATGAAATTGTCAGTCTATATTAAATATACCTTACGAATTTTAATCATCATGTTTAGAAATCTTGAACTTATCTAAATTTTGTTTTATTTTAAACGATTACATTAAGTGTTATGACATTAGGCCTATAAGTCATTAACCACCTATTCTGAATTTTGATAATTTTCTTATCAATCATAGACGCAATAGGGAGTTCCGCTAAACTTAGACTAAATATACAAGACGGTGACATAGGGCTAAAACCGTAAAGTTTAATTATAGTAAATAAATGCAAGAGGAGGCAATGTGTCAACACCAGACTAACAACCAGTCGGTGTTAACACACACAAAGGCATTATAGACATGGAAGGATAAGAATATATGACAAAGTCAGTATGGCCATTGCAACATATACCAAACTCCGAAAAGGCACAGAACAAAGGTATATCACATGCAAGCCAAGCGAAAAGTAAGAACAAATTTGTGATGAGTCATTTAACGAAAAGAGCAAACCCGACAGTAACCGTCTTGGAACGGTCAGTCGGCAATATGGACCAAATGGGGTGCTTTAACCGGTTTTACAGAGCTCTAACCTCGCACTTCCTGACGAGTTTCTCACATGCAATCAATGAAAAGAAAAACGCTCTATTAGAATACAAAATAAAATGAATAAATGGTTGTAGCATCCTGTTCATGTGAAGATGGAATTGAAGAACCAATAAAACGGTCTACACAAAGACGGTAATAGTCCGGTAGCTGGATAACTAAACAGTTTTTAAAGTTATATACATACCACTACTTGTCTAACACATGCTGGTCTAAGTTTCAGATGATTTGATTAATTTTATCATTTTTTATTATTTTTTATTTATTTTCGTGTAAACTATGCCTATTCAAACTTAATGCATAATTTGGATAGAAGCCTGCTTACAACTAACCATAACTTTGAAGAATATTTTTTGTATTATTCCTTAAGTGGAGACTATCACTAAAATAAGATTTGAAATGATTAATTATTTGAATTAGCCAAATTGAATATATGTTAATGAGAATCTAAAATAGACTTTTTTTTTAAAAAGTTGATAAGATTCTGTTTATTTATAAGCAATTTTAAAAAAATCCATCAGATTCTAACGTTACATACATACCCATTCTAATGTAACACATGTTGGTCTAAGTTTCATAAAATTTGGTTCATTTTGTGTTTTTTATGATTTTTTTTACTATTTTCATTCAAATTTTGCTCATTCAATCTTAATGCCTAATTTGGTTAGAAGTCTGCTTGTAGCTAGCTAAAATGTTGAAGAATATTTTTATATAGTTCATTAAGAGGAAGCTGTCACTAAACTTAGATTTAAAATTATTAATTATGTAAATAAGCCAACATGAATATTTACACATATTAATGAGAATATAACGATAGATGTCAACTTTGACAAGTAAATTAGAATTTATTACATTTAAAATCATATTTGAACAAACTGTTTTAAAATTTTATTAGACACCCCTAGGTAATTTTTGCATGAACTGGTACATTTTATTAATTTTGTCTGATTTGTTACATTAGTTTGGTCTGGATTGTCCTCATTATCTTTAACACACGAATATGTTAAAATTAAAAGCCTACTTATAACTAATCATTACATGGACAAACAGTTATTGACTAGTCCTTTGGTGAAGGCTATCATTAATCTAAGGTTTAAAATAATTTTGCAAAATAGTTCTCATGAATATTGAAAATGCATAATTGTGACCTTACACTGTGCACTTTAACACTAAATAAAAGTTCGGTCATTATTGCATTTGTTGCATTTTCCTTCTTCCTGTTTTCATACTTTTACATAGGACGTCAAGCATTTAACTAAAAATCATTCTGAGTGTAGATAAAAGTTTCTAGTAATTATTTTATAAATGATTTTATGCTACACCTTCAAATCCTTAATAACAATATATTGAAATAAAATAGGGTCAAATGCTCAAAATGGTTTTTGATAAGTGAATTATGTATTTCTCCGATTTTCTTAATGAATTGTGTACATCGTTTCCTTGGCTTTAACTTTAAAGTTAAGGTTAAGGTAGTTGGACTTACTTAAGTTTATAAACGTTTTTTTTTTAAATTTCCATCATTTTCAAGTTCACGCTAAATCTTTCAGCGAGTTTTCTTAGAAGATAGGCAAAACCATATCTATTAACACAACAAACATGCCATTTTATTTTGGAACAATCTTGTTACATTTACCCCCCCCCCCCCCCCCACAACCCACCACCTTTCATTGTCATATCCTTTGGCTTAGGAAATGAAAACTTTACTTCTATTGAGCTCAAATTGCAACAGAAAATCGGAGTTTATTGACTGAACAATTTATTTGATGCTTATGCCTAAATAAACAAATGACCATAATGGCCATTCAATAATCTTTAAAGGAGTACACGTTTTATACTTCTATCACCATTTTGGAAAAAGTTATAAGCATTATTCTAAACCTTCCCTCCTATCAAATTTCATGATGGTTGCCTTGGAAATAATTAGTTTTCATATAGCCCAAATGAGTTTATTTTGAGTACATATGAGAATCTGTTTCTAGACACCCAAACGAACATTTTGGTACACATGAAAAAGTCTAGGGGTCCGCGGTAACCGTTCCTAGTTGCTAGACTAAGTAGAGATATGGGTGTTAGAGTTCTTTCTTCCGGAGTAGAAGACTACAGCAAGCACCTATAACACAGAATAAATTTGACAATAAAATTTAATATTAATTTGGAAATAGACGTTATTACAAGCAAACAAGTCATTTGCGAAAGTTAAAGCGCTTATTCTGGACTAAATGGTATTGTTACTAATAGGAAATATGCATTTTAAGTACTAAGCCAGCTGCGTTGCAGGGAAAGTGCTTACCAGTATACATGGAAGGCTTGCGGAGTATATGTTTGTGTTGTAGGGTTAAGAGCTAACTTCTAATGAACCAAAGTATTCGTAGAAACAATTCAGTCTGGATACACATGATATATAAAACCTGGTACAGGTACAGCTATGTATGAGAAAGTATAAATATAACAGAGTGCATAAGTTAAGTTGTTTGTTTTGTAGAAAACGCATATAGGTATGCATACATGTGTATAAGGATCAGCATAAAACATTTTTGTTAATTTTAGTTATAGTATCACACGCATTTATAGGAGGTTCTTCTTTTACATACAGATAATGATTAAACATAATTGTGGACGACTCTGGTATACTAAGCTACATGTAAAATAATAATAATTGGGAGTATGTCGCTTTCCCTTAGCGTGCGGCTAACCGGAACGGAACGTAAGACACACAAGAAGACGGCAGGTCGGGATACTCGATCTTACAGTATGCGAAGCTTATCCGTACATGTACATGTATGCGCATTCAATAAATTGATACCTCGTGTTTTATCTGTATTATATACACACACAACAAAAACGAAAGAAAGCAGAACAATCACAACCGTTATATCAATTACAGTTGCAGCAGATAATGGTAAATTAATACACACTTAAGGAGTGATGGCGGTGGTTAATAGGAACGTTAGTTTTGAGTTATACTTGGAACATGCGTTTTGTTTCTGTGCTTTCCAGCCCATAGTTGACTTTCCTACATTCAAATGTTTGACCTTTTTTGAGTGCATCAATTCACTGTGCCAACTTTGTTTGTATTGATCTACTAGTAACTGCTTAACTTGTTTATGTACGCCGTTTAAGTTTGTGTTGAATTGATAGTTATACCGGAGCACGCCAGCGTTATACGTAATATATATCGTAAATATTCGTTCTATAGATATATGTAATTAGATTGGTAGTAAACCGCAACTGGATCAATGTTTAACTCATCAGGTTAATATTACTAACGACACTTTAAAAAAGGTTAATAAGAAAAGGTCCTATCAAAATTTTCACAGATACATGTATTTAAATTTTATTTACCAGTAGACAAAGGCAAACAAGGTAAATGCAAATGTGACAAAACACACACACACACACACAGACGAGACACAACACACATAAAGAAAAACCATCAGTTACCGCCTTGGCACGGTCAATCGGCAAAAGGACCAACTGGGGTGCTTAAACCTGGTTTGTGGAGCGCTCCAACCTCGCACTTTCAGAAGGTTTTTCTAGCAAACAAACAGTGTAAATAACAACATCCCGTCAAAATGAAACAACTAACAGTAAGCACCTGCATCGGGAGTTAAAACAGATACAATGAACCTATATATATATATATATATATATATATATATATATATATATATATATATATATATATATATATATATATATATATATATATATATATATATATATATATATATATATATATATATATATATATATATATCGTGTAATTTAAAAGCTATGCAAGTTCTTGATTGTAAAAGGGTCAATTGCAAGCAATGCAGTACAACGAAGGATTCCTGGGTTGTAACTGTCTGCAGTACATTTTCTGATAAATTTTGTAAAGTGGTCAGAAAAGTTATTGATTGCTCTTCTGCAAGATTTATTGGCACTCACCTAGATGAAACCCTTAGTTTTCAAAATAGAGTTTCGCAAAAAATGCAAATCTAAAACATGTGTGCAAAAGATCGTACTTAAAAGACGTTGGTATTTCAGTCTAAACACGCTCTTTGTACTCTTCATTGGCTTTCGATGGTAGGTAGAATAGAACTCAAATTACTTACATATGTTTATCTATGCTTCATTGGGAATGCTCCCAGCTAATTAACCAATAACATGTCCCTAAAAACCGACATACGACACGGATAAAGATCTGCCACGAATTAAGAACATTGTTTCTGCGCCGCTTTTAACAACAAAAGAACATTTTGTGACAGAGGTTTCGGCACGGAAAAAAATACGCCGTCAAAAGATATTACTGAATTCAAAGTATTGTTTAAGATGCATTATGTTACAAAATTTAATTCGCTATTTAACTACGAATACTTTAATGTTGTACTATTTTGCAGTGTCTCTTCTATTGTTATTTTACCTCATTTAAAGTCTGGGTTTATAATCATACCAACTAGACTTTTTGATTTGTAAACGTACTTTATCTTTGTATAATTTTTTAAAAATAATTTTCGGTGTTGTATTATTGTAACTCCAGGTTTATAACATTAAATTTACTGTCTTCTTAGTACTAGTGTATTAGTACTAGTGTATATAAAAATATAAAAATGCATCATCACACATTTGTATATTTTTTTTAATTGTTTTAGATAGTTTAATCAAATCTGACAGTTTACAGTTCATTAATCCACTTATACCATTTGCCTATTTAATTATATGTTTCTCTATTTGTCATAAGGGAGTCCCCTAGTCTTAATGCCCTAGCCCAAAATTTAAAATTAAATATGTCTATTGTTCAAATATTTATATGTTTCTCTTTTTGTCATAAGCGAGTCCCTAGTCTTAATGCCTTAGCCCAATATTTAAAACTACCTATGTCTATTATTCAAATATTGTATACTCCCCAATCTTAGCATGCAAGGCTTCGGTTCTAACGTATATGGGGGGTTTATGATGGTCATAATGGCATTATTCTGTTATACCTGATGTTTGTTAAGAAGTGTTTTGCTGAGATCTTTTCTACACTTGCCAATTAGTTGAGTAATATGAGTTCCCCATGTCCGTGTTTTTTCAAAGATAAGTCCTAAAATATATATTGCGATATTATTTCTAGATTCTAATGTTTTGTCACATAGTTTTAGTTTTGGTAAAGTAGATTTGATTACATGGTTTCTTATATTTCTAAAACGTAGTGTTTGTATTTTGTCTAGGTTAATTACAAAACCAAAATTTACTGCTTATTTCTCTATATCCACTGAGACTTTGTAATTTCCTGTTTTGGACTATTGCTGGATACCGCATTATCATCTAATTATTTTCCCTTGCCTATGTATCAACAGATAGAAGGCGTTGCAAAGAGCACGAGGTTTTCGTGTCCTAGCTGCTGATTGTTCATTCAGTCTTGGGACACCGAAACGACCACACCGTATATTTTTATATATTTGCAATTATATTAATTATGTTAACTTTAGGTTATGTAGACAATGTTAACTATTAACGACAATGGTGTTAATATAACAAGAATTTTGTTATAAATGTTATGTGCACACATACAATTTAATGAATAAAATATTTGTTTATTGGTAGATGTGATTATTGTTTTGTAGATGAAATGACTAATTTTTCAGTGTAATAAACAGACGGTCGTTGTTCCAAGCGGCTTATACAAAAAATATAAGTTGTTTTTGTTGTGTTTTTGAATGAATGTATGTGTGCAAATATCAGAGTGATAGCCTTGGTATTGGGGATGAATTTATAAGGGAAATTGGGAGATTTTAATGTCTAACTACGTTCAAGCGTGCATTCTATCTATAGATGAGCATTCCCGTGTTAAAAGTGTCACCTTGCGTTCTTAAGTTTAACTAGAGATGTGTAGTGTCCATTTTACATTCGTGATTTGCGCCCCTCAGTTTTTAACTTGTAAACTAGGTGCTGGACATGTGAAATGCATTCGTGATTTTTTGCTCAGCGATCTGTAACTTGTAAATTGTATATGTTGGAAATGTGAAATTGTTCAAATGCAATAAAAATGTAATGTTGAAATGTGTTAGGATGTGATTAGATAGTGGTATTTAGCATACGCTATGTAACGATTTACAAGTTAACATTTTGAAGTAAAAATTCGTGTATTTAATGTTAGAAATAGTCATCAGAATATTGGAGGATATTATACTTCATATAATATTGTGATACGAAAACGAGTTCACGCTAGCCCGTATTGACTTTTTTTATTTAAATAGCGATAATGATCAGCGTTCCTATGTCAAGGGGCAATTCTGAGCTCTTGAACATTGGAAGCTTTCGTGTGACGCAGATCGTTTTATGTTGATGAATTGATGTAGTATAATGAAGTATATACATGTATAAAGTATAATGAAAGCACTGACAGACTCAAGCGACGCAACCCCAAAAGGGGTATTAAGTGTCATTTAGATGGTATTTATAATCTGCACGTTATTAATGGTGGCGCAAAAGATATTTTTGAAGTTATGTGCACCATCCAAAACATAAGAAGGGTGTTTCAGACTCTTTTCAAGGGAGGTAATAAGCGAGAGAAAGAACTGAAGGTAATAACATATCTTCCCATTGCTGGCATTGTAGAAAAAATGCTTTTGATCAGTTTACCAGAAAACATTGTTGTTGTGTTTTCACTCCCTACAAGGTCGATTTAAAAAAAAGCATGGATTGTAACATGACCAGCTTTCTGGTCCACTGTAGCAGGGAAAAAGTAAGCTATACTCTTGTTTCATGATGCACGCCATGCATTTGATGGGGTTTGGCACAACAGTCTGTTATTTAAACTCCGCCACATTGGCTGGAGTGTCATGGCTGGCTGTGGCAGGCATGTACACGGGTATGTCCAATCACGCTCTTTGCATCCGTCCAGCACCCCTATTTTGTAAGGGATTATAACAATTTGCCCTCTTCACACTTGCTTTATAACATGTCGCTCTCGGAAATAAGTATATACATCAAGCAAAAAATAGTTAACTTGTTGATTTATTTATAACCATTCATATTGTATTTTTTTGTGTCCTTTATCTTCATATACGTTATGAGCGCTTCGGATATAAGTGTATACACCACCATTCGACCTTAAAAGAAATTAAGCAAAACTAATGTATATTTATTAATTTATTTCGACACCATTCAAATTGCATTTATGCTTTCTTTGTCTTCTTATTCTTTTTAGCATCGTTTTATAAGCATCCTAAATTATTATATTTTTATTTTTCTTAATTTAAAATTGTTTTAACCAAAGAAAAAATCTTAACCTCCCAGT
This sequence comes from Sinonovacula constricta, assembly GCA_007844125.1. Taxonomy (NCBI): domain Eukaryota; kingdom Metazoa; phylum Mollusca; class Bivalvia; order Cardiida; family Solecurtidae; genus Sinonovacula; species Sinonovacula constricta. The sequence goes on from CM017562.1 coordinate 53,049,915, forward strand.
ACAATATACGAACTGTCACTGTTCCTTTGTTTAAATGTAATGTTACGTCGTAAAATATAAAAAAAAATGTACTGTGTACATAGCTTATTAATTTCATATTTTAATAAAATTCCGCTGTTGCAAGGATTTTAATGCTACTTAGTAGCATACATATTTTGTTGCCAATACTTTAATAAGGTTGTCAAACTCAAGATGACTTGAGTATGCAGTTATCTTATAACTGCAAATCAATTCTTTAAGGTATTAGATGTGTAATCTATTTCATGAATATTCGTATAATGTCGGCAATTAGCTTTTTACGATGTTACATGATCATTTACGTCTACACTTGGCCTTCCGAGATTAAAATCACCCGATTTTAGTTTTCCAATTTGATCCAGTGAAATCGCATCAATTTCTTTACTCTTAAATGGAATCGACAAGGAATCGCGGTCAGCGAGGTAGATTCTTAAAAAAAAATAATAATCAAAGAAAGAAAGAAGTGTGTTTTTCGCATGTTTTGGGAGTATTTTTATCTAGAAAAGTATACTCTAATAAAAATGTAGAAAACAAATGATATTACTGTGTTTTCTTCATTATTTTTTTTACCAATGTTGACGTGTATTAGATTTTTTAAAGGTCAGATTTAGTACCTAGTACATAAAAATTCGCAAAACTCAAGTTAGCTGAGGCGAAAAGCTGTTAAAATTTGGAAGATAATCCAAATATAATGCTGAATAATGTGATATATCTTTTGTCAGGATTCAATTTAGTCACTATTACACATCTAATACCTTAAGGTGTGAACATCAATTGATGTTTGCCTACAGTCATTATTGTGATGATAGCATTCGCAATAATCTTGATTGATAATAAGTCAGTGTGATCTTAATTGGTGTTTGCCGACATAGACGTATATAAATAATTGAAATTAATGAATTCGTCAGTGTGTGATCCTTAATTGATGTTTGCCTACAGTCATTTAATGTGATGATAGCATTTGCACTAACCTTGATTGATACTTAGTCACTGTGATCTTGACTGATGTTTGCCGACATAGAGGTATATAAGTGCTTGCAATTAACAGACTAGTCAGTGTGTGATTCAATCTAGCAACATACGCTTGTTCAATCACAATGTCACTACAACACTAAAGGCTACCACAACAAACTGAACCAACAAGCACAAAAGGGAAATCTACCATTCTGTGTGCTGCATTTCCCGCGTGGAATGGGTACATTTATATACGAAGATCTGATAATGCATATAAAGACGAAGGTAAAAAAATCAACTTGATGTGAATGGTGTCGAAACAATTATAAAAAAGTTATCAAGTATACATTTTTGCTTGACGTAAAACGACAAGTTTGAAAGATCCAATACCATGACATAGCACTCTCTGGGTGGAAAAAATACATGTTTTCTTAATAGAAAAGTGCAAATTATTAAAATCGATAGTTTTTGGTCAACAGAAAAGAGATTTAAAAGAGAGATTTTTTTCTAAATAAATTGATAATTACCTACAGCAATTAAAACTGGAAGAAAAAACACAACTTAGCTTGCTTGATTCAGAATTATATAAACATTAGTATAAATTATTAACCATAATTGATAAAATAATACATTTTATCGGATATTATTAAAAAACAACAAATCAGTCCGGGCTATTTGATTCTTTTTTTTACAAATTTAATCGTTTCTCACGAACACTAGCTTACTTAAATAAAAACATAGGTAAACCAGGCAAGGTTACACCATATAAAGCCTGGTCTAAGAACCACATTTTCAGGAAGAAAGCAAAAGACACTGTACAATATAGTGGGCCACTTATATGATACCATACATGGGAAACATCATAAGACTTGTACCGGATAATAAAAAAGCGCAACGAAATTTTCTTTTAACGCTGTTAGCGCTCAGTTAACTCGTGTGAAGGACCAAACATAAACTTAAAAATGTGGGATAGTGTATTACATCAAATGCATGCAATGTGTGAATTACTCTGTTGTAGAAACCTGGAATTCGCCTCCAGGAGCACACAAACAGATCCAATACAGCATTGTATGAACATTTTGATATAAATGGTCTTCATAGTTTACCGGAAACACACAAAAAATAATTGACAGATATTTAAAAGATGATACAAGAATCTATGACCATCAAGCAGAGACGGCCAACGTTCAGATGGGACGAGAGGCTGGACTTACTGTATCTCGTAACTTAGCTTGTTCACGTGTCAACTAGAAAACGAATATCAACAAGTTGATAAAGACTGTGTGAAACAGTTGAAATATTCCAAATAAGAAAACATGCTCTTCGTAAATGGACAAAATACACAATCCTCAACAGGAGCATAATCTACATTGTTGTACTATGGATATATGTTTCCAGTCATCCATATCGGGTCTTTTATTATTGTACTTTTATATTAGCTTTCGTTTAATTCAATTGAGATTTATACACAAGCCACTGTGATACAGACCTTGTTGTTTCCCTTAACTTTGGCAACATAAATAATTGGTTGGCACTGCATTTTGAATTTTAAAACATTACCATGGCATCGTTAAAATAGTTAACCAACAACCGTTTTGTTTTAACGAAACCTTTTACAAAATACACACATTTGTACATAAAGAATGTCTAGCTGTGTTAAAATACATAGCATGTCTTACAAAATCTAGAAAAAATTAATTGAAGCAATTACACAATTGCAACGTCAATGTATACGAACTTATCAATAGATGGCAGTAGTATTTGGTAGAAGCTGCTGCAACAGCGAGAAAACGATATCACTTGAAAAGTCAATGTCGACCCAACTGCAGTCTGGTGTCAGTTACATATTAAATAACCGTAAAGCAACGACAATGGAAAATAGAGATATCTGTAGAATGCTCAGTTAAGCTGTGACCAACTAAGAATGTGTCCGCTAACTCTTACATAACGTGAGATTTAATACCTCTTAGTGTATCGGACTTTAGATATATCACGCTTAAGGTGGTGCAACTAAGTAATAGTTTTCATACTTTAACACGTTTATTTCACTTAGTGCTTGTTTTCGTCATATGCCTAGATACGTGGTAAACGTAATTTCCGTTTTCAAGGCGTATAAGACCGTGCATAAATAAGAGGGGGCGAAGAAAGTAGCCAGGGTTGGTAGCACCACTACTCCCGTGTAGCCTACATTAGTAGTTACTAAAGGTTCGAACAGCCACACGTCGGCTTCTTTGTAAGTACACTACACTGGCATGTCCGAAATTAACGGGACATGCATACTGAAATTATACTCTCCAATCTTCCTCGATCTCACGAACAATAATCCGGAAACAAACTTTGAGTCAACTTTCCATCATTGAACATTGCAGTGCCTGTGGCGCTTTGATTTGTAACGCCCGGCCTTTTCCGATACCACCCTCCCGTCCTCGCCTCTCACTTCCCCTGCTACAGGTTCTGGTGAATCCGGTTCGGGCAGTACCAATATGCGAGCCAGCTTTAGATCTAGCTAAATACTCGTATTAATGCAGCCAGTCATGCGTTCACCGCGCTTTAATAGCGAACAGCGGCAGGCGATGGTAAATTAAACAAAACCATTCAGTCGTTCGTTAAACTGGCCAAACGCTTTCATAAGCGGACGAGTTCTCGCGAAAAGAAGCATTGGTAGTACTCAGTCCTTGGTGTCACTACAAGATCAAGAATGCTGAAGCTACCGAAGCGCCAATTGGAGATATTCGTCTTTGTTATATTCGCAGGGATTGTGCTTACATACTGCCTCGTTAAGACAAGTAAGGAATGTCTTTTTTTGAAGGATTATATTCAACTGGTATGCAGTTATTTTACATTTTGAAAACAAAAATCTTTATTAATGTAAGACACTTAGCCTTTCTTCAGTTGTATTAATATAATAGTTGCTAAAAAAATTTGAGAGCTGCCTCCTATAAATCTTACTTTAACAAACCCACACATGTCGATAAAATACGTACCAATTGAGTATTCATATTGATATTTAACAGTACGCCATGTCGTGTAATTTTGTATATCTTTGAAATCTTGTCTGCCAACATTTAATTAAACAAGTATAGTTTAAAGGGTTTTTTGTTGGTTTATTTGGTTTATGCGGATTCTTTAAGCCGTCTATCCTTAACAAAACATAGAAGAAAGACTTAGTAAATACTAAAACAATATCATCGTCCCGTAAAGGACATTGAAGCATTAGGTACTCGGTCGTTCATGATATATCCATAATTGTCATTCACACTAATTTCGTGATTCCACGGGATTTAACTGGTGTTTTTGTTCTACATTTTTTAGAATAGAATATATCCGTAAAACAAATAAGCAAAAGAAAACAACAATATAACAAAGAAAAAAACAACACCAAAATCAACAAAAGAACACAACAATAAATAAGCGTCTGCTATAAACCTGATCTCATTGTGTTGCGTTAACTCTCAGTCGAAACATAACGCCGTTCTTAAATTATAAGTACTGCTAATTAATTACATTTTTCTAATTACAGTAACAACATAACGCCGTACACCCTAAGTTATCCTCTAAACCGCTTTCTCCTTCAATCTTTTCCCCTCTCTTTCTTACTTTAACACTTAACAATCCGAATATACGCAGTTGTTTTTTCTATATTCTAAATCCGCCTCTAAAATTGCTGACATACCTGCCTATTAAACGGCAATATTAATATTTCTAACAGGCGAGATAATAAAACAGCGCACCGTCAGTTTGCTTGCCATGAAGCTGGCTATCCGTCATGTCAGACCATCTTGGCTTCCGTCCTACTTGTACTTTCGTTGTTTGTGTATGTGTAATTTACTCTTAACACATTGCTTACTTATTCTATTTCAGTTATTATTCTTTCGTATTTTTTTTTTGTTTATTCTTTTTTCTTTAAGATAATGTCTATCGATTTCTCTTATAAGTATTTATCTCTATCCTAATATCATTAATGTTCTACGTGAATTTTAGAGTTATTATTCTTTTATCTGAGGTAAGTATAACAACATTATAAACGAATTACAGAAAAGGTGTATTATCATAATGAACACAAAGTTTATAAGTTACGCGATTATTTTTTTATAATTAATACAAATACTAATATATCAATATTACATCTCAATACCTTGCTCAAACAGGCAGTTAGTGATCAGCATAACTTAGTAAGAGGTCATTTCGTTACCAGTAACATGCGTCTTTCTACTAATAACCCAGACTATAATTAAGATGACTGATCTGGGTCAAAAGTAACCTATTAAATTGTACTTATCCGGTTTCAATTTAACACATTGGATCTCGATACCTGTGATTTATGTAACTCTTTCTTATCTGTTCTGTTCTGTTCTGTTCTTATCACGTTCTACTATTGATTCATCCAGTAATTATATGGCACTCGTATCATGTTCTTGGCGGGTTGAAGTCCCTATTAAGTTGCCACTTGTCAGCTGAGCACAGTTAAACAATTAAATGATTACAGGGGACTTGTAAAACTTGGGAAAGATTTCTCCATACAACCATATATATTCGTGAATTACTATTAATGCCCTGTCTCCAATATATCTCTTTGTTTGCCCATATTTCTCGGTCTTCTGTCATTCTTTGCTTCATTGTTCGATTTCTTTCTTTCTTTTTTCTTTCTTGTTTTACATTCTTTCTTTCTTTTTTCCTTCACTGGATGACACACTATTTCTCTATGCCTTTTTTCTATATTCTCTTATAAAATCTATACAGTTATAGACTGGTACAAATGATGCGATGTACATTGTACACTGAAAAAAATATTGATGCAACCGATAGACGAGGTCAATACTTGTTTTCCAATTTATTCTAACATCATGCATACTACCGAAACTGTTCATTGTGGTATTATTATATACATATCACACAAATGTATTCTAAATAAGTAAATACAAACTCATATGAACTTTTTTTCTGTTATGAGTTTACTGTCTTGACTCTATGTTCAAAGCTATGCCTATTGTCTATTTGTAAGTTGATTTAATTGCTTTGATATAACTATGTATAACGCTTTTTTTCTTTCTGTTTTTGTGGTTATTATTATCACGTAACATCTTCAATGTAACGCATTGTAGTGTGTAAATTGTAGTTCTATTTAAATAATGTATTATATTGTTTTTGTATTGTACATATACATTATGCTCTCCAGTATTTGGAGGTAATAAAAGATATCTATCTATCTAACTTGTAGTTAGCATCTTGCATACGACTGATTTTGGATATTGTTATGTTTACAAAGAATTATTGATATATAAAAATTGTATAAATACAAGTATATACCATTTGCTATAGTAAGAGCAGACTTGTTTGTACACTTTGTTGATTAGAATTCTAAACCAGCATACAAATAATTCATATTTGGTAAACAACTTTTTTCCCCTTAATTTTATCTGGTTACACGCACACGGTTGTTATAAAAACAGGGGAGAGGTACCGACGATGTCGATGGATGTCTCCTTGTCAATATAGACTATTATAGTCTGGCAGCTAGTTATGGTTACCGCACACACACACACTCCCACCCCACCCCCACTAGACTTTTTATGGGTACCATATGTGATAGAAGTATAAAATGTGTAGTCAATTAAAGGTAATTAAATGGTCATTATGTTCGCTGTATTGTGCTTTGGCCCATTTCGGGATTTTGTATAATTTGAATTACAAAATACAGCCCAACTTAAATGTTGTTTCTTTATATATCCAGATGTTATTTTTACCAAATATTTGTCGTTCATTATTATATTATAAATAGCGAGTGTGCCTTATGCCATAGCAAAATAGGTGGAAACCTGTCGGTATTTGCAGCCCATACCATTTGAAAAGGTCTTTCAATTATTTCAGATACGCCAAACATAAATTTTCACACCTCTCTTTTTTGTTGTTAGCGATTGTTGACAGTGTTATTGAATAAAACAGCCGTACAGTGAAAAGGGGAAGAGGTGGAAGATTAAGGTTTAAGGCTCTACCAAAATGTCCCAGTGTGTATAAAGACGTATGCACCCAAGCATTGCGCCATTACTGGTTTATCTTATCCTTTGCTGTTGTAGGTTCTTTCTTCAAATGACGATAGAATTAATGATTCGACTGAAATGAGACCTTTGTTTATACTAATTGTCTATTTGTTATAGACCGGTTACCCTTCCACCAGTTATTTATAAAATCTTTGAGAGAATCATACATGACAGGTTGTCACACTGGACCCAAAAGAAAAGCTTAAGTTTTCCGTGCTCACAACAAAATGCATACCAAAAACATCTTGGTCCGATCTCTATATCTTTCACTGTGCACGAATCGATTGCAAGCCAGCTCGAACTCGGTACTCCGGTGTACGCCATGTTTCTGGATACGGCTGGTGCCTTTGATAATGTGAGACATGAAGCCTTGTTAACAAAATGAGACATTTTGGGCTCACTGGTAAAGCACTACGGTTGCTTGTACACTGCTACACTGAACTGCGAGGATGTGTACTTGTTAACGGTGTTGCATCAGATAGTTTTCAAGTAAAACAAGGAACCGGTCAAGGCAGTATTTTGTCTACCTGGAGTTACCTCCTCTTCAGTGACGACATCCTACATCAGCTGGAAGCCAATAACGAGAGATAAGTTGTTGGAGGACTTAACTGCGGAAACCCCACTCTAGCAGACGATTTAACGCTGCTATGTAACAACAAACTGTCGCTAGAAAGGCAATTGGCCCTAACAAACGATTACGCAAATAAATGGGAATACGAATTCAATTATGACAATGATAAACTTGTTATTCTTTGGAAAAAAGATGTCCAAAACACTACATTTAAATTTGGAGAGCACATTATCTCGCCATCCCAATGTGCCAAACATGTCGGAATAATATTACAAAATAACCTTAAATATTCACAGACCATAGACAATCGCGCTCGAAAGGGTCGATCGTCAGTATTTTCTATTTTATCCTTAGAACAAAATAATGGCGACATCAACCCCCAAAACGCTCGCATCAATCGTTAGAAGGGTTTCACTCCCGACGTTGCTATACGGCTCAGAATTATGGAATCATGCCACTCGAAATGACATGCTAAAAGTCGAAAAAGTGATTCGGCTCGCGGCAAAATGTGTTACCGATGCAAACTAGAACTGATATAGCTCTATGCACTTTCGGGTGGCTCCCAACCGAAGCGGAGATTGATAAACGAAAACTCGTGCTTTTACAAAAACTGTGTTCTATGCCCACTAATCTAAATTGCAAACAGTTATTTTTGTATAGGTTAAACCTATTTTACATTAGAGGACTTAACGGTCAACTAGGATTTATACCGGACTGCGTGAACATCCTCAACAAATATGACCTACTGTTTGTTTTAAATAATTACATAAAAACGTCTTACTTTCCCACTAAGTTTCAATGGAAGAGGATCATCTCTAAATTGGTGCTACAGAAATATATCGGTGAACGTGACTATCGATTAGCTACAGACCCGGATTCCTACATCTACAGCAGGCTGCAAACATTCGCTTCACCGTCCGTTCTGTTGGAATTTGCAGTGACCCGTAAAGAAATTATAACTGCGATGTCCTCCATAAGAATTTTTTGCTATTAGAACTTCCAAGGGATATAAACTGTAAAAAAGTTAACGACGTCTACCGCCATATACTGACTGTGCCAGATGTTCATTGAATAACGTAATAGATAACTGTGCACCCTAAGTGATTATTGTGATGCGGGAATCTGTAAGTTTCTGCGACAAGCTGATAGTGAAACCTTTTTCGTCTGTCTATTTAATCCCAATGTCCCACATAACTGTGTGGTAAGAGACTTAGATACAAAATTATACATAATTATGCAAAACATTTGCTTTCATACAGAGAGCCGTTTCGGCCTACACAAAGTAAACAAATTATAAAGGGACAATATTATATAAACAAACAGGTGACGAGATTTTGTGCTATGTCATGAATCTCTCCATTTGATAGAGGACATTTGGTGATTTCCAATATTTTGATACACTATGCCATTAAATTGTCACATTTACCCAGGTTTACATATGTATCACTGAAAAGTGGAATAAAAGAGTATATATATATATACAATCGGAAATAAAATTTATCCAACTATGTCTTACTGGAGTGCATGTAAGTGCAGTGTCGTCAAGGTCCATAGTTCAATCTACACAAGCCAGAAGAATGGAAGTTAACAAATGGACAAGTACAGATTGGCCGCATGATTTTCACTGCAATTTTTATAAAATTGACAATTTAATACTTTAGAAAAGCGATCCTCCTTGATTGACCAGACTGTTATAGCGCGCCTGCAGTTAGAAAAGATAAAAAAAGTATGCTAGACTTTATTATTTGCGGTTTATACGAATTTTGATCAAATCTGTTTCTTTTATAAAACGTAAAATTCTCTACCGTTACACCTTATTGTACCGCATAATCTCTGATCACATTTTGTGTCGATCCGCTTTGTACATATCTCTGGAAAAGAATGCACTGTATTTGTCGTTTTTATCTCCTGTGCATTTAGGGTACATTTCTATTTAAGACCACTTGACCACAAGAAAAAAATGTAAAATAAAAGGTTTATACTCCATAGCCCGCATTACTGTTGTATTTGTTCTCTGGAGTAACATGCGTGAATGCTCCATACGTCTATTTTTGTCAGAGCAAGCTATTTAGTATCCTATTTAACGATGTTTTGAATAAATAGTTCAATTTTCAAGAGCTATTGATCGCATTTAAAATGTTGCGCATTTGGGTGTGTCATTAAAATGCAAATGACTGCACAATATTAGATGAGTGTTCTCACGTGCTCATACATGAATTTCAAATTCATTACACTTAGGAGGCTAACATCGTTTCTAAAATAATTAATGTTATAAGGATTGGCAAATGAAAATCAAACCTAAAATACACTTACTAGCTTATGTCTGAGTCACTGTCGTTGTGGCTGTCAACACTTCTACTCTGAGGATCTGAATACAGGCAGGTGGAAAAAGAAACAAGACCAAAGAAATGTTTGCTTTGGAAGGCATTGCATACAAATGCTCACAATATTCGATTTTACTTTTGTTTCTTCAACCTGTGTATTTCTACCAAATATTGCATGCGCGTAAGCTTTATGCTACGTCATTTCCTGTGCCCCGATCAAAGTCTGCAATGCATTTTACAGGTGGTATCCAACAGATTAGACCGAACATGTTTTTGTGAAACAACAACAACAAATAAGTCATTGTTACCTGAAAAGATCCTGCAAAATGTTGGTTATTGATGCCCTGGATGTATGCGAACAGTGATGCATAAATAGGCATTTCCAATCTGAGCTACGCTGCAAAGATTGTTAGTTTTTAAACTTATAAACCATTTGATATTGGCAAATTGGCGTATAGTAATTTTAAAGGTTGTATCTGGCGCGTTCGTATTATCTTGTAATCCGCGTTTACTTTCGTCCGTAACCAATAATTCGTAAATAACAATGGCGGGCGATGGAAGCCGGACCCGAAAGAGAGGATGGCCAGCTTTTTCGTATTCGGAAGAGAAAGAAGATCATTGACTCTGGTGACAGAAAATAATGCATTCCGAAGCCATATATGACTTAAATGTTCGCAACTTACATTGTTGATAAAAAGAAACACTCGAGATTAACGTCGCTAAATTATGAAATGTGGAACTGCTTAAATGTTATATTAGAATGCCAATGATAAGTTTTGATATATGAGGTTTATGTTGAAAAAGATAGCACATCACATTTGTAACCAAGTAACTATACATTGTTCTAACGGCAACTAATGTGATACGTTCAGGAGTGTTGAAGTAATCGTTATCCAGATGATCTGATTGAAAATCAGTCGTATGAACATTCAATGCGGGTCAAATTACCGGATGTGCCATTAAACTAATGGCGGATGCTGTAATCGGGATTTTTCCATCGGGACTTAGCAAGCCAAGTCTGATCGTTTCACGTTCTAACAATGAGTAGAGCGTTTTTATGTGGAACTGTTTGTTAATTTCCGGTAGTTATGTCATGCGAATTTCAAATTACAATTTATTTATTAGAGTAATACGCGCGCCTATTACTGGCTATGTCTTTCTCTCTATATATATATACTGCTCTGCTTTGTTTTATGTTAGTTCATAAATCCGCTTACGTTTCACTAATAATTCACATGCTTATGTGATGTATTGTAAGTAAGACTATTATGAAATTACGCAAATTTTAAGTGCAGCTTTTCGTGGATGAAAATATTCAATAAATACGATTAAAATGAAAGTTCTAAAAATGCTGCTTTTTCTTTTGTATTTTATTTCACCTTGAAACGGCGATAGTGAGAGTAAGAGATAGAGACAGAGTGACACACGCAGAGAAATAGACAGATAAAGATAGAGAGGTAGAGAAAGAGTGGAAAAGGAGACAGAGAAAAAAAAGAAAAAGACCAAGACAGAGAGGATGAGGGAGTGAGAAGGAAAAAAGAAAGGAAAGAAAACAGAAAGAAAGGAAGAAGAAAGAAAGAAAAAAGGGATAGAGACAGCTATATAAACATATATTCGGCCTGCGGTCGTTTTCAATTAATATTATCATACCCACTCTAATACTAATTTTACATAGTTAACTTTATTAAACATATATCATATTATGTGACGGATTGGTGCATTATATATAACTTGAAAACATTTCGCAAACTTTATTTATGCCTTGGTCAGATTTGCACACACACAAAAAAAATAGAAAGTCAAAGCAATGACTGAAATGTACGAAAAATGTATTTGTTTACAATTGTTAATAATATTAATTAGAATACAGTATAAAAAGTAATATATATATTAAACCTTTTCAAGTCATTTTGTTTAAATCTTTGTATATTGACGAACAATTGATTATCTCTAAAAAGCGTTTAGAAAATATAGTGCCATTCAGTTGGTTTAAGAAGATTATCATGTTCTGAAGGATGTTGTTTGTTAATTGATTAAAGTTGAAAAACTCTCATCGTTCTAAAGCTCATTTCAAGGCAATCTTATGGCGCTTAAGTTTATTCCAATACTTTCCAATGTTGAAAAATCAAACAAGATGTCCCAGCTGTTTAGAGATGCATATGTCTCACCCATGGCTTGAACAAAAGAGCATTTCACATGTGGTCACATGTGACACTTTGGATATAAACTGCTTGTCCAAGGCTGGTTGGTTCCGCGCGGGATAAGACTGATCTTGATATACACTGCTTGTTCAAGGCTGGTTGGTTCCGCGCGGCATAAGACGGGCCTTGATATACACTGTTTGCCCAAGGCTAGTTGGTTCCACGCAGGAGCAAGCTGATTTGCATGTACACCGATTGTCAAAAGCTTCTTGGTTCCACGCGGGATCAGAGTGATCTAGATATACACTGTTTGTCCAAGGTTGGTTGGTTCCACGCGAGAGCAAGGCGAATTGGATATACCCTGCTTGTCCAAGGCTGGTTGGTTGGTTGCACGCGGGATCAGACTGATCTAGATATACACTGTTTGTCTAGGGCTGGTTGGTTGGTTCCATGCGGAATCAGACTGATCTAGATATACACTGTTTGTCCAGGGCTGGTTGGTTGGTTCCACGCGGAATCAGACTGATCTAGATATACACTGCTTGTCTAAGGCTGGTTGGTTGGTTCCACGCGTATTCAGACTGATCTAGATATGCACTGTTTGTCCAAGGCTGGTTGGTTGGTTCCACGAGTGATCAGACTGATCTAGATATACACTGCTTGTTCAAGGCTGGTTGGTTGGTTCCACGCGGGATCAGACTAATCTAGATATACCCTGCTTGTCCAAGGCTGGTTGGTTGGTCCCACGCGGGATCAGACTGATCTAGATATACACTGCTTGTCCAAGGCTGGTTGGTTGGTTCCACGCGGGATCAGACTGATCTAGATATGCACTGTTTGTCCAAGGCTGGTTGGTTGGTCCCACGCGGGATCAGACTGTTCTAGATATACACTGTTTGTCCAGGGCTGGATGGTTGGTTCCACGCGGGATCAGACTAATCTAGATATACACTGTTTGTCCAAGGCTGGTTGGTTGGTTCCACGCAGGATCAGACTGATCTAGATATACACTGCTTGTCCAAGGCTGGTTGGTTGGTTCCACCGCGGAATCAGACTGATCTAAATATACACTGCTTGTCCAAGGCTGGTTGGTTGGTTCCACGAGTGATCAGACTGATCTAGATATACACTGCTTGTCCAAGGCTGGTTGGGTTGGTTCCACGCGGGATCAGACTAATCTAGATATACCACTGCTGTTCCAAGGCTGGGTTGGTGGTTCCACGCGGGATCAGACTAATCTAGATATACACTGTTTGTCCAAGGCTGGTTGGTTGGTTCCACGCGTGATCAGACTGATCTAGATATGCACTGCTTGTCCAAGGCTGGTTGGTTGGTTCCACGCGGGATCAGACTGATCTAGATATACACAGCTTGTCCAAGGCAAGGTTGGTTGGTTCCACGCGGGATCAGACTGATCTAGATATACACTGTTTGGTCCAAGGTTGTTTGCTTCCGCGCGGGAGCAGGCTGATTTGGATATGCACTGATTGTTCAAGGCTAGTTAATCCCGTATGGAAACAGCCTGATTTGAATATTACACTGTTTGTCTAAGGCTGGTTGGTCCACGGGGATCAGGTTGATTTGGATATAGACTGTTTGTCTAAGGCTGGTTGGTCCCACGCGGGATCAGGTTGATTTGGTTATACACTGTTGTCTAAAGCTGGTTGGTCCCCACGCGGGATCAGGTTGATTTGGATATACACAGTTTGTCTAAGGCTGGTTGGTCCCACGCGGATCAGGTTTGATTTGGATATACACTGTTTGTCTAAGGCTGGTTGGTCCCACGCGGGATCAGGTTGATTTGGATATAAACTGTTTGTTCAAGGCTGGTTTGGTCCCACGCGGGGATCAGGTTGATTTGGATTATACCATGTTTGTCTAAGGCTGGTTGGTTCCCACGCGGGATCAGGTTGATTTGGATATAGACTGTTTGTCAAAGGCTGGTTGGTCCCACGCGGGATCAGGTTGATTTGGATATAGACTGTTTGTCAAGGCTGGTCGGTCCCACGCTGAGGCAGGTTGATTTGGATATACACTGTTTGGCTAAGACTGGTTGGTCCCACGCGGGATCAGGATGATTTGGATATAGACTGTTTGTCAAAGGCTGGTCGGTCCCACGCTGGAGCAGGTTGATTTGGATATACACTGTATGTCTAAGGCTGGTTGGTCCTACGCGGGATCAGGTTGATTTGGATATACACTGTTTGTCTAAGGCTGATGTATCCCGTAAGGGAGCGGCCTGATTGGATAGATATGTTTTGGTCTTGTGCTGGTTGGTTCCATAAGGGAGCTGGCTGATTTGGATATGCACTGTTTGTCCAAGGCTGGTTGGTTCGTGCTTACTTTACTCAGCTTTGCTTATTTCGTGGTCAATACAAAATTTAAAAAATCCAGCTTTGTATGCAGAGCTCCTAAAATATGACACGAGATATTCGCCTGTATGCCCGCATTCTGACAATTATGGCAATTACTAAGGCTTGTATAATAACAAGTAGTTGATAGCACATGCAGAAAATGCTACTATATTTAAATGGCCATATCAAAGCTTAATGTCACTGAATTGATATTCCCGTTTATATCTCTCAGACATTCTATATGGACAATCCCCTCTGAGAATATTCATGAATTAGCGGATACTGGTGTCCAAGAATAATAATAAAAGACGCTCTAAAATGGATGTTTTAGTTTGAATAATTTGAAAATGATAATTCAACTTAAGCCCTGCACAAGGATTTAAACACATTTTCCTAACGCAGCTTTCCACCAAGTATAGCTGGTATACGTTTATATGTCATGAAATTTCATTTATATTTCATTATATATACAGAGAGAGAGAGAGAGAGAGAGAGAGAGAGGGGAGAGAGAGAGAGTGAGAGAGAGAGAGAGAGAGCA